>OY735203.1:28355295-28465295 GCA_963457665.1 Thysanoteuthis rhombus
AAAGTTTACAATTTACTATAACTAGAATAAGATTTTTTTCACCAAAAAAAGTTCAGATTTTCAATGATTTTGTACGCACATCTGCACGTAACTTGCTTCCCCCATGAAAGTTACTTTTTCTCGAAAACGAAACTTGTTCAGAAGAAACAAAGGTCAGGTTCAGCCGGAACATTTCACATAAGGTTACAACATAGAAGAAGTAGTTTTTCATGATTTTTTCTTAATTTTTGAAACTCCTTCGCCCGATTTCGGAAAACAAATTTTGTGCAATATTTCCGGAATCCAATGATAAGAGGTCCGATTATAAACATAATACACACAATAAAAGAGTAAGACATAGGAATTCGAAGTATTTACAGTGGATCTATTTTGGGTATTGTTATTATTTATCCTTTATTCTTTTAATAAAGAGTGAATGTGTCAACAACCTTTTTATTTATTGTACGAATATAATTAAAGCACTTCGTTTTGACTAACGTTTTATCTTTGCTTTGTTTCTGCTAACATAATGACATTGCACCGACCAGGTGGCTGTTGTCTTCTAACAATTTTTCTATCGCAACTGATTGTATCTCCAAAATCCTCTGTCACCCTACGTTACAATATATTCACTGATAATTATAAACAATCAGAAATACTACGCTCCTAGTAATTGTGGAGACATCGGAAGGTTGCAGTGTCTAAGATTATGAACAGTGAAAATGATTACTTTCGAATAATTTCATATTCATATGATAAGAATAATTCATATTAAAATTCTGATATATAAGCGTTAAAAGTTTGTGTGCTTTTAGTTATAAGAGGGGATTTAATTAGAGTATGCATGTTGGTTCGTACTAATTATCTCGCTTTTTTTATTTTGTTATTTTTTCACGACGTTCCGGCCGTATACCTTCCAGCAATCTTCGCATGCCTGCCTTGTTGTAATTGCATGATAGCCCTGAGCAAAATTCAACGACATTCCTGAACACAACAGACGCCCACGGAAGACTGGATGATACACGACAGGAACTTTGAGAACAAAAAAAAAAAACAAAAAAAAAAAAAAACAAACTAATAAGCAAATGAAGAAAATCACAAAAACGAGAAAATTGTCCGAACGACCCACATGTAATCGAAAAAAAAATTTCGTTACAAAAGGTCTGTTCCATAAAAGGTAGTTTGGACTTACTTTTTCATTTTTGTTGTTTTTATTTTTGTCAAAGTGAAGGTACAATTTTCTTTTATAGTAATTTGTCCTGGAGTCTTGATATATGATTTTTTCTTTGATAAAAATCCAGCTGATTTCAATCATTTTTTTAAAGACTGTTTAAGCTATAAATAACAAACCATACTCGACAAAACTGACCCGCAATTACTGTCATCTACAGAACACCCATGATCACATAAAGAGCATTTGCTGTTGTTTAGTTGGCATGCTAGCCATTTTTCTTGAGGTCGTTGCTCTGCAAGTATAGACTTGTTGCAAATTTGGCTCCGTTTACATATTCAAATGGCTTGCAATTTCATAAAAGTACATTATTTTTGGAGAATAGATAATGGGATATTCATTCAAGCAATCATGTAATTCAGTGATATGGTTGTCAGATGACCCATCAACGATAATCTTTATGGTATTTTGAAAACTAGTAAACTTGAAGGCTACATCAATTTGGCAAACTTTTAAGACTATATTTCTTGCACTAAGAATTCTTTTCGGGGATTCTGGAGTGAAGTCTAGTGTATTATGGTAATAATGTTAATCTATTTAGTTTGCGAACCATAATAAACATGTATTTATATCTATGAATATGTATTGATTCAGAGAAAAACACATTACAAAAACAATTTCAGGTGATATTTTGTGCGCTTTCATGGTATTTCATTAAATGGAGAACAAAACCAAGTTTTAATAAAGAACGTACGATATGAAACTAGAACCCAACGGAAAATAGAATAAAGTTACACCAAATTTTGACTTTTTTTTTTTTTTTAGACAATGTAATGTGACCGTTATATATTGGGCTATTCTGAGTAATTTCTCCCTCGTTGCATCTTTATCATTTTAGTAATCACAGTATTTCGACCTCTTGCCTTCATGTTTTCGTCGTATTTCAAATTTTAAACCTCTTATTTAATCCAAGGAAACATACACCGTTCAGTAAAAGCACGGATTATGGCTTATTGTTGAAGTACTGATTTGATGTTCAAAATATCTAAAAAAATATTTTCTGCAGATAAAACGTGAAGAGGATATTAAGGATGCTGCATCACTAATATTCCAGTTACCTAATCTTAAACCTACAGTGAGCTAAAAGGTGGGTATTATGAAACAGTCATGGAACATTACATTCAGCTTGTGTGGGACCAACTATTTGCCTCTCTTTTGTTTTCAACCTTTCCTATTTCCTTGAAATGACATTATATGATCTCCGCTTCATTCCTTCAGAAATAGTCGAAAAATTGTTTGTATACGTTGACCACTGTAATCAATTATTCTTTCCAATAAAGGATATGTTTAGCCCACCTTTGATATCTATTATTGGTATCTGAATTTTCATACCTAAACTTATCGAACAAATGCTGAGTAGTTCGCAGTAGATACCATTGCTGTTAAGGATTCGAAACCCCCAAAATAACGATCCATGTCTCCTTGTATGTTTATTCTACCACAGCTATCTTCAGTCGTACAATCCGTAAGGAAAGTGAAGGGGTCTCTGTTATACATAAGATTTTGGTGAATAGAGAAGAATACTGAAGGAATTATCGGTCGAAATGTTCTGCTGTTATAGCAAAATCAACATTAAGATGTTGTTTAATAGTAAACGAAATCATTCAAACAAGGAAATTCATCAGAATAAACCAATATAGAAAAATGACATTACATTCAAGAACCTGAGGTTAATTAAACAAGGTTGACACATTCATGTATGTTAGACTCAGACAATAAATATGTCTGCACAGGACACACATTTTACTTGGCATACTCCATTTGGTATATCTGCACATGATGAATACAATGATATGATTTATTAACATACAAACAACGAACATTTCTTGTATGAATGCTTATGAAACAGAGATAGAAGCATTAAAAAGAAATGCGCCCACTTGTGCGCAGGCACACAACGCTGTGACAGTTTACTGTCGTTTGAGAATCTCAGTCGGGTCGGTAACATATCTGTACAGGTTACGAGTATTTCTATGAGATGAAAAACAGCTGAAAAATCAAATGCTTTTGACAGCAATTGATAAAATGATAGGAGAAAAGTGATTTTAACAACAAGGAGTGAATTGAACGTGGACCAAAAATACCAAATAATACAAACATAAATAAAGACGGATAGATGAAAATAGACTTGCAAGAGTGCATGTATCCATCTGTCTATCTGTCTCTCTCTCTCTCTCTCTCTCTCTCTCTCTCTCTCTCTCTCTCTATATATATATATATATATATATATATATATATATATATATATATGTATATATTTGTTTTGTGGATCTGACTCATTTTGCCCCTTTTCTCTCCCTGACGCTGCTTATTTGACCATCTCCTTCACACAGGAAGCGATACGAACGCCTCTTCCTGTCCTTCCCAACCAAAAAACACTGCCAAATATCCTTTTCCTCATTTCATTCTTTGTGGGTGTATATGTGTTCGATACGACTCTTTATATGTATGTATGTATTTATGTGTATACGTGAATGTATACCTGTGTGCATTAGTCTTTATGTATGTATACAAGTTTGCATGTTGGTTGATGTGTGTACCTGTATCCGCATGTGTACGTATGCAGGCATACATATTTGCATGTTTGCATATCTATGCAAGTATGAGTGTATATCTATATGTGTATATACGTGTGTATGGGTTTGTATCTATTTGCGTATAGGTATGCATGTATATGTGTGAGTATGCGTATGTGCGTATAGATGTATATACATGTGTGTATATGGGTGGATATATTTTATATATATGTGATGTGAGCACGTTTTTTATTAACTTATGATATCAATGGATGTATTTGTTTTCCTTCTGATGTGGTTATATAAGCATCAACAAAACGCTCTTTTAAGATTCCTTTACAAAATATCATTGTTTTGATCAAACATTTGACGAAAATATTAGAAATGATTATAAAACAAAGGAAAAATTGTGGTTTGTGATTCATGCAATTGAAAATCCCATAAATTGACTATTTCCTAGATTGATACCATACGTTATCCACAATTCTTTCACGTTTATGGCTTCACTAATTCAAAGAAACTGCAGCCGCCGTTACTGTTGGTTATAACAAAAAAAATTCTTATCTAAGACGGATACATTTCTGCATTGTTCCTTTATATTACAGGGAAGAGCAAATTAAAATCATTGTACGATATTTTGCAGTTCTGCAGACACAAATTCATTAATTGTCTAGAAGAATTAAAAAGCAACACTGAAAAAAATTGGCGTAAATGTATCAAAAGTGCTCCAAAATCTGAAAATAGATTTTCGAGGAAAATAACCAGACGTGATTAGCCTAATCAGAGTGATAATAAAGAAACGTGTACAATATCCAAGAGTGATGTGCATGTCAAGATAGAAATCCTATATACCGGGGAATAACAGAAGATTTTAGGATCCAAGGGGTCTAACCCTCCCATTTCTCAACATTAAATGCATTATTTCACGACCTGGGTAACTGCAGACCGCTGACGGTTGTATAAACTGTCGTAGAAATGGCAGTAGGTGAACTACTCTTCAAAAATCATTTTAGGGACCCTTCTATTGGCAATTCAGAATCGCCTTTAAAACCTTCTAGAACTACCCCCCTCTACTCTTGATACATGCTAGTTTTGGTTTGAGAATACATTACTAACGTTGAGTTTTGGAAATTTGGGGAATTTTCCCAAAATGAATTGAGAAAGGAATGCCGCCTCTCCTTTCGAAACTATGCAAAGACAATGCATGTTGAAAATGTTAAGCGTTTTTCAATTCACAATACAGCGTACGAAGTTGGTATTTTTATTGATTTTTTTAAAAATTTTCTGGTCACGATTAATCTTCTTCGTCATCCTCTAAGATAACAGTTGCATGGTTTAGGTCCCTCTCTTTCATGCTGACCTGACCCGTGTCAGCTGCAGAACTTCCATCACATCCTTCAGTTTGCTCACTGACATCCAATTCCCATGCTATGTTTTTACAGTTTTGTTCTAAGCACAAACTGCATTTCATATCAATTTTTCTGCAGCCAGTGTTTATCCCACATCCGGTATCGCATACAAATAAAATCTTATTCAACAGTATAAATAAGGCAGCTCGCTTCATTGTCGTGGGGGAGGAGCTTTTATACATTATTTGGTGATACGCAGGTGGTACCACATGGAAAGTTGTTCATTACGAGTCGGAGTAACAGGAAATCCACATAAGATGAAAACGCTCACCAGCAGTCTGCATTTGAGATTGGTCAAAATTATCCTGATAAAATATTTAATATTCCTAATGCTCATTCTGTTTCATCTTCTTCAGAAGGTTTTAGGCAGTTTTTTAAAATTTCCTTTAGAAAATGCAGTTGAACAAGTATCACAACGCGTGAGATGATGGACAACATAAAGAACTTCGCGTTGACCAGCAGTAACATTTTTGTGACTATTCCTGCCATTAATAATTTCTGAGGATCGCCAGTGTCCAGATGAATGTAGACTAGCTTGTCATCTCCCCACGAGCACGCAGTGAAGACCTGTATCAGTACCCTCGACAATTACTGCTTTTAATGCTGGGCATATGCGTACATTCAGCAAATAGTAGTATCCTCATTATAGGAGTGTTCTTTAGGTAAGATTCCCAGATTTCAAAGTACGACTGTCTCCATCATTCACCTCAGTGAAGTCTGTTACCCTGTCCAGCATAGGCTTTACATGGACCTCCAATTCCAATGTACTCTTTCTATCTTCATTCTTTTCCTGGATAGTCTTGATTACATCTTGCACATCGATACTAAAAAACTTCTACATTAGGTAAATGTCCATGATCTTTCATAATAACTTCAACTCGGCACATATTTCTTATGTATAGCACAGGGCCATATATAAGATACAAAGATGTGAAAGGTTAGAATTGATCAAGTTGAAAACTGATATTTTTGACACGCCATGATTGTCTCTTTTCACAGCGAACTAAAAAAACTTGCGTCAAATACAAATGAGTGACAGCTTGGTTAGAAACGTGGGACTCCAAACAATAATCCAGGGTTTTTGCAATAGTATGTCTGAGAGACCTAAAGTTATTTATCTCCAGTGGAACAACGTTGATCCTGGAGGGTGGTTTCTGTTTGGTTTCTGATATCCCATTAGAGGTATAGTTCCAAATCTTTCAGTTGAGCAACTCTTTCCAGAATTCCTCTTCAACTCTATCTTTTGGAGTTATAACGGAAAATCTACCATTTGCATGAAACCACACGATTGTTGTTTTAAATTGAGGGAGTTGCCCAAAAGCTATCTGAAGAGTAGTTCACCCACTGCGATTTCTACTATGCATTATACATCCATCAGGGTCCAACGGCCCCATGTTGGAAAGATGGCAACTCCTGGGCCCCAAAACCTTCTATTAGGTCTCTCTATATAGGGTTCCTATCTTTCCTTGGACTCACTTATCTCTCTTGCATATTCAACTTGACTCCCTGTTATCATCTCTATTGAGATAATCACTTTCCTACGTTTTTCTCAAAAATCATATTCTCAGATTTTGGTGGACTTCTGATGTTTTAGTTAGACCTATTATCTCATCTTTATAAAAATTTGTTCAAGGCCCATGTATAACTTCTGTCTAATTCTCTTGTACTGTAATTGAAATCAATTGTTGTGTAAGTCTTCTTAAATTTCGAACCAAATCTTCACGCGAACTGAAAACTAACTACGTCCAGAAAAGCTGAGGCAAATGATTAAAAAAGAGAATATTATCCAAAACACATCGGAATATATAAATAATACAAGCTCAAATTACATCTACACACACGTACAGAAACATGTGTCCGAAAATTAATGAACGGTGTCCATTCATTTGTAATATATATATATATATATATATATATATATATATATGTATATATATATATATATATATATATAAACTACTTGGCTTGACCCTAGTGTGTGTATATATATATATATTTGTATATATATATATATATATATATATATATATATATATATATATATATATATATATTACAAATACATAATTTTTAGTATTTGGAGGCATATTACGTGCACTAACCACTACGAATAAATTTAGTGACAAGTCAAAATGAACACAGAAATACATTTACACACCAAGATGTTACTGGTAAATCGAGGCATCAGCAGATTGGATCCCTTTTCAAATATTGCACGAGTGATCTAAAAAATGTCATCGTTTCCTAATGCAACCAGCAATTTGTACTTTTTCCACGAAGAAAACAGAAAGGACAAAAAGACAGTTGAGTTACAAAAATACATCTTTATCACTCCGTACAGCAGTGGAATACAACAAAGACCGTCGGACGCATCATTAAATCTGCACTCATATCCATTTAGTATGATCAACCATAGTCTTGTGTTTAACAAGTTTACAGCATTGTAGATAACTTCCAAACGCGATGAGTTATTAGGTGTGGTCACAGTCTTATTTTCTAAAGTAGTTGCAAAGATAGAAAACTTACTGAATCTATGAAGGACGAAAATTCATCTGCTAAAAGCTGTTCTCATCAATAGGATTGGGGATTCCACTGTGATAATGCTTTAAGACCCCTTTAACTATATCGAGCAGGTGAAAATCATTCAAAGCTCTTTTATTTCGGGTACAGTCGTCTAGGGTACAATACAATGGCAGAGAATACTTAGACGACTCTTGTAAACTAAGCTACTGTCCACAATGACTCATACAGTGGAGACACCCCATCAGACAAATTGGTGGATATTGCCAACACCATACGATGAAATTGCCACACGGAAAAATTAACATATTCAGACAATCTGGATACATTACAAAACAAACAAATTGTATGATTACATTTTGCAGTTACAGATCTTTCTGCCCGAATGCAAGTGCTTTTACTGAACCGGCAAACTCGTGCCAAATTCTGTCTCAGACACGATGACCCAAGGCGATACAGTAAAAAAACGGTACATTCCGTATTGTAAGCCTCGGTAACCTGATGTATCCTAGTTCAGAACTCGGCGTTGATACGAAAAAGGCGTATAACTGTTTATGTCAGACTTGCACATCGCCTCCAAGAAGAAGGGTATGTATCCCTTATCAGAACATATACGATATCGGTGTCACTTTTTTTTTATACAGGAAAATAGACACTATTCGAGAGAAATCATTTATCCTTGTTCTTACAATGAAGCCATTTCTCCGAGGATCTTCACACTGGCACAACTTGTTGCAGATCTTTGATATGATTCAACCACTCAGTAAACTTAGAAACGCTTTCAGTCATGCATAATGAAATCGTATTATCAGTTATAAACTTGATTTTTTGAAATCACCCAAAACACTTCGCTGCACGCAACAAAAGAACCACGAATACCTTGTACCAAAACTGAGGTCTCATGAATCAACTGTACTAACACAAAGCTGAATCATTCTAAACATCAGTAGTGAGAGTACATAAAACTGGCTGATTGGAGAGAAAGAAATGGGATGCACGTTGCTTCTATAATAACCTACTGCAAAACAAGATAAGCTATATTATTGGTTATCTTTGAATTTTGTCATTAGAGACAGATTGAATTCTACAGAAGAACGAACAACGAACAACGATACAGCAAGACACCATCACACACATACACACACACACACACACGATCTCTTTCTCTCTCTCTTGCACACGTGTGCTCTTTCTCTTTCTAACACACATATACAGTACTTAAAATGCCTTAAACACTCAAGATAGAGATCAATATCATTTGAAATAATGTTAGTGGGGAATTTATAATACATATTACACTTACATATTCTTAATAAGCTTTATACACTTTCTAATTTGTTTTGTAGAGCATGTTTTTGAAATTTCAGGCCTCCACGCAGAAAATCAATTGAACATTGCTGTTTGTTTTTTAATATTCAAAAGATTGGAGTAGATTATATTCAATGATGAGATTTATTTTGTTAATATTGACATTAGCATTGTTGTGTTAACGCTCGATCAGTTTTTGAAAACAAATCTTACTCAAATAATAAACTATGATTTTGTTGCTTCTCTGTCCATATCACTTGACCTTTCCAATCAGAAGTAAGAATGATGCTGATGAAACACTTCCTGCCCACTACTCTAAACTATTACTTGTTTGTTTTTAGAATCATTTCTAAAGAAAATAAAAATCTCAATTCTTTTCACAGGGATGAACGAGTATATCATTTGAAGAGGGGAAATTACATTACACGTCATATTACAATAATCAGTAAACTAATCGTGCAGGTCGTTGCTAGTAGGTTCATTACTCATCGGCTCACCCACTATTGACAGTCTGAGAGCAAACTATGCTAGGTTGATAAATCATATGAACAAAACTAAAACCAGAAAAAGGAAGTAAGCTAAGTTTGTTGGCCGTTGTTAGTAGGTTCCTCTCTGGACTACCCCTACTGTTGGTCTAATATAAACTGCGATATCAATAAAAACTATAAAAACCCAGATGGAAACGCATCACACAATGATCAGAGACAAATCTTGCTTGCAGTTTTTAATGGGTTCGATACTTCATACGTATCTAATGAATAGCAAGACATTTTTTTGTTTGTAATACTAGACTCATCCACTCAAAAGTAAATTTTGCCGTGAAATATACTATTTACCCATCATTTGAGATAATGATCACAGTTAAAAAAATCATGGAAATTCAAGTATATCAGTTAAATTCTATTGGTAATAGTCTTAGCCCACATAATTATTGTAGAATATGTAACCCAGGAAGAGTACAACCAAATGTTGGTAAGAGCCTCAATGTGATATGAATTCTGCAAACCAGTCGAATTTACTATGCCAGCAAATGATTTATATTCAAACCAGAAATCGTCATAGAAAATAGAAAAAAAAAAAAAAAGAAAAGTTCTATGGTAATTTGTAATTCAAATGGTTCCCAAAAGGACAGCCAATATGTTATTTTGTAAATGGAAATGTGTGCAATGATAGGTTAAGAGCAAATCATTGTGCGATTTGATGACACTTGGAAGATTAATTTACTGACACCAAAGATACTCAGGACGAACTCAGTCTCACGAGGGATATACATATGTATATCAATGTCTGATAATGATGGAAAAAGCATTTATTATACGCAACAAATACGTATGGATCTGTCCCAAAACTTATATCTCTGATCCCCGCTTCATTCTCAGTTTGTATGAATGTATAATCGGATAGTGGACATTTGACAATGCAATTCCTTTATTATCGCAGCAACAACCAAATGAGGGATTGCCGAAAGAGAACATCGAAACATTGACTGATTGCTCCGAGAAAACAGAAGGAAAAAAAATCCATAATCGCCGTTATAGAGAATTCCCTTTGGATCCCACCAAACACTGTAGAAGTTTTCTCTCTACTTTTCCATTTAGGTTGTGATGGTAAATGATGTCCTGCATCTAACTGCGAATTGATATTTAAAGTTCTCATAATAAATCCGCTTTTCATCGTCAGCAATCATCTCCAACAGAAATACTTTCCCGCCTCAGGAAGAGAAAGACAAGCATTTAAATGTTCTCTCCTGTAAATTCATATACTCCGTTTTTTTTTAAATCCTAATTTTTTCCTAAGCCTTCACAATAACTGAAGTAGAAAAGACATGGATAAACATAAAAAATACTTCCAAGACATTTTTACTATTTTGGAAAGGATGACATTAGAAACTTCAGTATCAGCCTCATGTAAGTTGTTTCATGCACTTAACCAATGGGGACAAAATAAATGGTCTTCCTCTGTTCAAGTTGTTACTCTAACATTCAAAATCAGAAAAATATTGGAATTTGAAATAGAATATATGTGAGAACAAAAAGTACAGTAAGTGTCATACACCAACATACACTCAAACATACTTGAGAAATATTTGACATCAAATATCATCTTCGATGCCATTCAGGTTACAGTAAGCAAGGTGGATTCCATACCACCGCTAAATAAGCTAATGAATCTGTAATACATAACAAAAGCAAATCTCCATTAACATTTATGATGTTTTAGGCGAATTGAAGGAATGCATTCATCCCGAAAATAAACAAATACAATAGCAGATGAATAATCCATCAGGGTTACACATTTGTTAGGTTATAATTAGAGAAGATACCGTAAGCCAACAGAATCGTAAGTCGAGATAACTGATTAGATTTATCATTGTTTATAATTGAAATATATTATTCATTGGAAAACTACTTTTGATGTCATGAAAGTTGTTGATAAAATAACTAGAAAATGTCTTCTTACTTGATTAAAATATAATATTCCGTGTGTATCTCTTCATGCAAACTTTCAGATATGTTTGTGTCCTCACATACACACACACACACACATACACATTGATACACACACACACACACACATACACACACACACACACACATATATATATATATATATATATATATAAATACATTCGCAAATATTTGATGCAAACACACACACTCATATATATACCTATATATGTGGAGAGAGAAATTTATATCAATGTACATGTATGCGTTTACACACTCACTCACACACACACACATACACTGACTTTACTTTTACTTTATACAAAGAACGAATTTTCTGGCAAACCTAAAACTTTGATGCACGTTCGGTTTGAATATCATTAGAAAATTGGAAGATACTGGGTTAGCGAAAAATCTCTCCAATTTATTAAGTGAAGATAAAAGACAAAAATCTTAATTTTTGTTGTAACCTTATTTAACAATCTTTATACTGTTTGGTGTAAATATCTTTTGTTTTCATGCGTGTTCATGTATGTATGTTTTGTATTTGTTAGTGTACACACGATGTTGATGTATCTTCAGTTTCAATCCTATTGGAAAAAGACGCAGTCCTAGAAATATCAGTTAATAATATATCTGTACGAATGTGAACGGTTGAAACTTACATTTTTGGTCTCATAACAGTATGCGTTGGATTTGAATAAAATGTAGCAAAACAATTTTTCTTCTAAAAACGTGATCAACGTAAAGTTTATTACATATCAACTTATCTGTTTCTGTCTGACTGTTGGAATGGATACCACAGAATGGATTTTCGAGAAGAAAACTGGTACCGTCTGGATTACAGGACTTTTCTCATTAGTAATGAAAATCTTGTCTTTACAGCCTTTACGCTATATTCTTTTAACTGACTACACTATATTTTGTAAGCGAGTATTTCGATGTTGACATATTCATGTAATATTACGTAAGCAAGAACAAAGTAGGAGGAACGCTATCTAACAACCTTTACAATCTTTAGCTAGATTGCACTAAAATCATACCAGCAAAACTAGAATTAACAAGAACTCTAACGATTTCAAATGCAATCACAATAAAGTTAGTTTGTAATGGTTAAGTTTATTCTCTTGAGCACTTCATAGCACTTGAGAGGGAGATCTTTTTTGTGAAACTGCTGAGGTCAGGTTAAGAGGTCAGGTTAAGAGGTCAGGTTAAGAGGTCAGATTTAGATAAGATCAGAATTACAAAATCAATTCGTCGGTACTATGTGTCTGTACAAAAAGTATACATTGAATCGCGTAGGATTGACCAAAGTGATTATATAAAAAAAATATATTCCAATAGTGCAGTTATTTTCCTTGACTGCAGTGATCTCCTCTTGCTCTCACATACTAGTAACCCCAACATACATTTATTTTTTTTTTTTTTACAACCAGTGTCGACAGGCACAAACACCGTAAATGAGTTGGCGCCAAAACATTTCTTTCCTCCTGCTGTTACCCTAAAAGTAAGATCATGCAGCTTCTTTCACTCATTAGGTTTACATGTACATACTTAGAGGAACACAAACAGCTTTTTCAAAACAATCCTAGAATATTTGCCTAACAAGAAAACTTTCACTACACTCACCATATTTCTTGTTTTGAAGAACTTTTAAATCATTCCATTTGCCATGAACTCAACTTTTCTTTTTTTTCTTCTGTGTGTGTGTGTGTGTGTGTGTGTGTGTGTGTGTGTTTATATTTATGCATTTCTTACATTTAAATAGGCGTCCAAGAATGAATATGTGCATATACAAATGTATGTGTGTGAAGGGAAATGGTGTAGATCAGACGGAATATTGTTGAAAAGTTGATGATATGGAAAGAGAAAAAAGACAGTGAATACTCGGTACATTTGAAAAAAAATTCGTCGAAGAGTGTAATAGCTTATGTACGTTTCACTCATGGACATCAAATTTCGTGTGATCTCAGAGAGTGAAAATTGTTCGGAGACATAGTGAAAATGAGAGAAATTCCCGGACAATTGTTAGGGTATAGAAATCATTGGGTATGGATGGAGAAAAAGTGAATTTTTCATTTACTCTGCATTAGAGGGTTGCAGTTTTTCTGATATATGTATGGTGGATCTCAAGACAAATGGTTGACCTTTTTATCAGATAAGGTGCAGGTGCATTGGTTGTTTCGTAAAACAACAGAAAATAACTCCTCATGCGAGTGTCAACAACAGATTTGATGTTGGCTAAAGGTATGTTTTTTCGAAATCCTGTTATACACACATCTATACGTAATCTCTAAGAAGTAATATCTTCCAAAAAACGCTGACTCTTTTTCCCCATGCCTATCACATCACCAACATATTCTCATTTCCCTTCGCAAAACAACCTCATCTCATAAAAACACATCTACATGTCAATTTTAATGATATTATAGATTTTCCACGCAAAATCCCCTAGACCACAGACAATAATATCCTTTTTGTCTCTCTCGATGCTGAATCACTATAATCAAACACAAGTCATAACCTAGGATTCTAAGCAATTGAATTTTGGATGAACAAACATCCCAATGAGATACCAAACAAACCCTTCCAGACAGACTACAAAAAATGCAATAGAAACTAATGTTGCCCCAATCTTTACCAGATTAGCTATTGAATATTCAGAAGAACAACTATAGAATGAAATATCTGAAAAATTTAGAACGAAAATTTGGGAAAAGTTTAAAGTGCATAGAAACGCCCCGTAGACAAGCTGGAAGAAGTTCTTATTCAGTTACACCAAATCTCAAAAAATGTTCAGAGACACGTGAATTCTATAATGGAATAACCATTTCTGTACTTCAAGATAAAAATTACCAACTGACCGACGGTAAAGCCTACCTACTGTTGTCTTTCTGTCATCCTAAACACTCCGAGGTCAGCATCTCAACAGTCCGAGCACGACTCTTAAAATTTACAGATTTACAAAAATTCCTGATAAGACAAAATTATTCATTTCCTTTTCTTAAGGCAGGAATCATTATAGCTAGATCGGGATGACAATAATTACTGACTGAAAACACGAAATCTAACTAAATAACTACTATCCCTCACATAAACATCCACGACCCACTGAACATAAACATTTTTAAAGTGATAATACATCATTTTAGATAGAGATCCTCACATGAATAACATTCTTAGAAAGTTCTCACACAATCAGCAATAAACATCAACTTCTCAATTTAAAACAACCGAGAAACTCAAATACACCGGAAACGTTGAAGCAGAAAAAAAACAATGAATTAATCCAATCGTTATAACCGTAGACTTTGTACACACCTATTAGAGGGAAAATGATACATATTCAATCGTGAAAAAGATTGGTAATCAAATCCAACATAACTTGCAATGTAAAAAAATGTCATTTATACCATGATTAGCTATGGATGTGGAGAAGAATATATAGAGGAGACTTCACACATTAGGAATTAAAAAAATACAACAGATTAGGGACCCATCAACTAGAATTCTAAAAGTCAGCAAGCATATAAATGATTTCACCCGATCAGAACCTAAACTTTTAGTCTTCCTAATATAAAAATGGAGACAATCCCATACGAAAAAAAAAGAGAAAAAATTTTCATCAAATTTTGTATACCCACCTGTCATCCTTCCATACTTACCATATCTCAATACTTATTCTTCGCCCTCGTATTAATCATAAAGTATAAATATGCATACGTGAACGAGTATACTTTCCCGTCTTTTGTTTGTAATATCGATTGTGGTTATTTTATGGTTTAACTATCCATCTTCAGTTATTTTGCTATGTTTCTTTTCCTGTATGCATTTGCATGTGTGTATGTCATTGTTTATGTGCACGTCATGTTTTTCATCTTCACAATAGTATACATACGTCGGAGGGGTTACATGTGCATGTATGAGATTGTGTATTTCAAGTGTATGCTCTGTATGTGCATATACTTCTGCGCTTCATATATATATATATATATATATGTGTGTGTGTGTGTGTGTGTGCATGTGTGTGTGTGTGTGTGTGTGTGTGTGTGTATAAATGGGGGCTGCTTCTGCATTTGAGTATAATTGTAATTCTTGGCTGTGCAGACCTGTGTTGGTTGATATGTGTGCGTTAACAAAGCATTACAAACAAATAACTTCTTCTACCTTGTGAGAAGGGACATTACTAGACTAGAAATATCAGGACCATTTCTACCTCTCTCTTTCTATCTCTCTCTATATATATACACATATATACGTGTGTGTGTGTGTATGTGTGCAGGTGTTTCCGTGTGCTTATGTAAATGTATATGTATATGTACGCGTGTATTTGGATGGGTGTTAATGTATGCGTGAATATGTAAGTATGCATACGTGTGCATCTCGATGATATGTTTGCTCGTATGTGTATATTTATGTATGGTGCTTATGAGTGACAAAATGACATCGTATGAGGCTCTAATAAACTCCCCCTATTACTTGAGAGTGGATAAGTGAATGAGTATGTGTTTGTATATGTATGTGTGTGTACGTATCTATCATGCTTTTCTACCAACTTCATTTGTAACTAATAAATTTATCATTATTTCAATTATGTTTACTCTGATCACCCGCCACTTCATAATTAGAATTTCAAATCCTGTATTTATATATTTATACGTATGTACACGTATATGATGTATATATGTGTGTGTGCACATTTATATTGGTTAATATATGTGTGTGTATACGCGTAGATATGTTGGTATCTTCATGTGTACGTATGGATGTATGTTTGTAATAACATAGAATCAGGAAACTACAGGTGCCCAACCTTCGCCACTCCCTAATTCTTAGGCCTTCCTACCCACTGACAACATACCATGATATATTTTAAAAAATACGCTTTCCACAGATGAAATATTTATTATAGGATCCTCTTTCCATCACCAATCACCGTAAGGGCACATTTCTCTCTTGATAATTTTCATTGAAAGCGGTCAGATAAATCTTTTCTGCAAGTTAAGAAATACAACTATGAACGCAAGCCTTTTTCTTACTAAACATCCAAGCAATCAAATATAAAATGATCTCCAACTTTCCATACTTCTTATTCATGTCACAAACAAACAAACAAACACAGACACACAGACACACACAAATTCGAAATTAGTTCATAAGCTACATATACATACATGCAAGACTTGTTTATGCAAATGTACTTTTTTATTAAAACATTTTCATTTATTTATGGCATGACTTCGGAGAGTTTTCATGTTTACTTTGCCAAGTCCACAAAAGCCTTCTGCATGGAAGCTGAAAGTAGTCATGGACTTCATTTATCATATCATCCTACGCCAGGCTAAACAGAGAGATAGAAAACAGGCTAGCTAAGGCAAATAAAGCTTTTGGTCGATTACACAAACGTATCAGACGGAAAGCGTAAAGGACAGTGGAGCCGAAAAAAGAAAAAAAGAAAAGAAATGGTCACTGTTAATTATATGGAAAGATTCTTATCTGAAATTTCAATCCAATTACTGAGATGCTCAGCATTTTTTTTCTTACAAGTACTAATTCTAAAAAGGTGGTTATTCAAATCAACTTTTGACTCCCCAATTTTTTAGGTTCATTTAAAAGAAAGAGAAAAAATTCTACCATGCTATTAAAACGTACATCTACGTCAATCCAAAATTGTACAGCGAGATGATTATACGTATAAATACAACCACGAAAATGTGAATGCTTAAAAGCCTCAATTTTTAAAGCTTTTTGTATAAATTTTACGTAAACCTAGGGTTGTATGGTGTATCGCATTACAGATGCGCTCTGAGTTACGAATGCACAGAAGCACTAGAATATTTTAGTATCTGTAAAACACAATGGGTGGTAAAATCTCTTTGGTAGAATGTGGAGATACTATTGTAAATTGTGAACTTTTACCCCTTCGTTCATCTGATGTAACGAACAAGGAACAAATAAAGAGAAATAAGAGAATTAATGACAAGTTTTTTGGGGGTACAATATTTAGAAAATCCAGTAATTGGTGGATGCAAATTTATGCAAATTTTGCTCAGAACATAACCTTGATGCAATGCACCGTTAACTACTGGTACACACGCGTGCACATACACACACACACACACACACATACACACATACACACACGCTCACACACACACACACATATATATATATACATAATTTTACAAATAGGATATTTACATATATATACATACATATATAGGACATATATGTATGTACTATATATATATATATATATATATATATATATATATATATATATATATATATATATATATATATATATATATATATATATATATACATATATATATATATATGCACTTAGGTTGTGCTCTTCTATATATATCTTATAGCTTGCACAGTTCATAGTTGATCAACCCCACCAACCCAATTATGCCTAGTTTTGTATTCCTATTATTGTTTGTTATCCTCATTTAGAAAATCGTTGAAAGTGTTATCCCTATCTCGATTCCTAGTGAGATCTATTGCTGTCTCTGGTGCTAGTTATCACTTATCTTTTGTAATTTTACTGAACAACTGAACATCTTATCTGTGCATTGATTTCATTTTCCTCTCTACTTGTTTACTCCAATCTTTGTCGTATAAGCGACACAAGTCTTGGATTCTTTTTTTTTTTTTCTAAGTTTATGTTGTATTGTTTTAATCTATTTTGTGTTTGGAATTGTGTGATTTAATCTAATTCATCTTTTGCCTAACCATGAATGTATTACCCCTGCCATTTACAGCAGTATCTATAGAGCTTCCACGTTCGGGTTAGCAATTCTAAAAACATTGAAACAACTGTTTTAATAACAAAGTCAGAAAGACAATAGAAATGCGTTATACTCACAGAATTCGTTATTATTCGATTTCCTTGTTCAGGATTCATGTTCCTGTAAATACATCCCGAACCAGAATAAATAAATAGATATTAGAACATCAGCAACTTTTTTGATTTTTTCTCTTCTTTGCAAAATATCATAATAGAATTTAGGAATGAATTTAATTTCTGTAGTCATCTCACTTTGCTCTCTTTTTTTTTCTTTAAAAGTTATTTCTACGATTATTTGAATGATCTAATATTAAATTTTTTTTTATATTGAAACAAGAATAAAACGCCCTGGAAAATTAAGCTTCTTCCAGATAGTGAGCATGTTAGCACGCTTGGTGCTTTCTTTGTAATTGGATTATGTAAAATCTGATTTACTTACTGATGTCCCTCCCCCAATGAATGGGCTTAGCAGATTCTTTCACTTTATTATAAAGGCCATAACTTCAAGAAAATCCAGCAAGAGAAAGCTGAGAGAAATAGATTAGTATATTTTATTGCTAGTCTTCATTGACCTTTCGACCGGAATCAAAAAAAAGGATCTGCATTCCTAAATTTCAGATTTAGTAAAAAAGACCCTTGATCCCAAAATCAGGAGAGAATTGGGAAAAATCGCTTCTAGTTACAGAAATCAGTCACTTCTTTGCTGGGGTTTTCATAAATAAACTTTATAGGAAATAACAAATTATTTGATGGACAACCTGATATGATGTTTTGAATGATTAATCAGTCTTTTTTCCAGAAGAAACAAAGCCATGTAACGAAGTGTAATGGCTGTGATAATTTCATTTTATCAGAGAAAAACCTTGAGTTCTTCAATGATAGTTTCGAAAAAGAGAGAATCAAAGGTTTTGCAGGTGTTCTATTCATTTTACCGGGAATGTGCGTATTCATTCTTATACATGTGTTAATTTATTATTCATGAAAACACTGCCATATACGTACATACATACATACATACATACATACATACATATATATGTGTGTGTGTGTGTGTGTGTGTGTGTATATATGTATATGTATGTATTTATACATGTATATATACATGTACATATATATGTGTGTGTGTGTATATATATATATGTGTGTGTGTGTGTGTGCGTATATATATATATGTATATATATGTGTGTGTATATATACATGTGTGTTTATATGCGTATATATATATGTATATAGACATACATACATACATGCATATATACATATATGAATATATATATGCATACATATATATATATGTATATATATATATATACACATATACACATATATATATATATATATATATGTATATATATATGTATATATATATAATATATATATATATATATATATATATATATATATATATATATATATATATATGTATATATATATATATATACTAATATCGGGTAAATGTTAGTTACATGGAAACATTCTAGACAATAAATAACTCAACTTTTGAATGCATAAAGGTACGTCTCAAGCCACACAACTCCATATTTTGAACCTTCAGCATTCTTTTATTAAAAACGTCACAGCCATTGTTTGATAGAGAAATGTTCAATAAATCACATACTTGACTTCATATTTAGAGCGAAAATATGGGAAAATCATCTCATATCTAGCGTAAGCTAACTAACACCCATTTAAACAACAGGCAAAATATATTACAAAGCAGATACCACCTAAAGCGTAAGCTTTGGAATAATGATAAATACTGAACTTAATTAAATATATAGGTAAGAAAAAGATGAATAAAAATGTTCAAAATGATATAATTAAAACTTCAGAAATTCTGTTCTCGATTTTTAGAAATAAATTCGCTCAATTATTTATCCAAGCAAAAAGATATACATATTTTCATTGAGGATAATGTAGTTGTTAAATCTTATGAACTCAATGTTTTTATATCCAGCAAAAAGTCAATAAAATTAATATTCTGTCGAAAAAAAAACACTATCAAATTTAGAATAAATGTTAAATGCAGTTATCTTTTAGTGAAAATATATTTTTTTTCATTGGCCAACTAAACTGTGCTGAGAATGTTCTACATTTCGTATCAAAAAAAGTTTTCAACTATCTTTCAGTACCTTTCAGTGGTAGATCGATATTTTGATTGAGCGTCGACAGACAGGCTAACATTTTCAACTATACCGAACACGAATGGGACATAATCCAGAATGCATTACAACAAACATGTGAAAGGGAAAAATGAACAAGATTAGAAGCCACCAACTCTGCTGCTGTGCCGAATAACTCATTGTTGCCTGCGTCACTAGTGTGCAACTCCAATGATTTACATAAACAAAAAAGCAGGAAAATATATCATTATATACGATTGATATACTCTGTAAATATTTTCCCATCATTTTGCTATATCTAATTATTCAATCGTTTTGTTTAAGTTTCAGTTGAAGCCTGATTTAGAAAGAATGGAAAATAAACAATTAAAAATACTGGAGTGATCGAAATAACTGATAGCTCTGATGAAAAATCAATGAAAATTGATTAGAAGCCTAAATTATGATTAATCAAATATAACTAAAAATAATTGATGATGAACAGAGATGTTTTACCTAATTTTCCTGTTTGATCTGAAATCCCAAAGGAAGAATTCTGTTTGAGCAGTTACTGAATATTATTCCTGATATGGAGACATAATACATATCTCGGGGATTTATTTGTTAAATGTGTAAAGATCAATGAACGTATGAATATATAAGTGAATAGATCATTAAAATAATGAAACGTGGAGTACGAATTATATGAAAAGGAGATTCTACTACTTTGAAATTTGGAACGAAAAATTACCTTTTGGAAATTAGTCCTTCAATAAATAACTAATAGAATTATTGAAAATCGATTTATATGCAGATTTAAAGAAAAATTCAGGTGTCCATTTTCGATGAAAATTGCGTCGATTCTATTATATATATATATATATATATATATATATATGTATATTGCAATGGCCTGTGCAGTCTGCACTATGATTAGCATTGAAATTGGGCCAACGACCAATGTTTAGTAAAATACACCCATGATATTTTAGTGACCAATAGACACAATAAATAAAGATTTTTTCAGTCTAACTACAGGTAAATTAGTGTTCTAATTTTGTTTGTTACAGGAACTGTGTTTCGGCCATTATTACCTCTTTTTTTCGAAAATCTTACGTATTCGGCAATCTTTTGGGAAATGTTGAATCAAACCATTCAAGCAGTTCATCCTAGAAGATATCATGTATCAGTTAGTTGTTCATGGTTAATTTGGTGCCACTGAAAAATAATGTATAACTTTGCTGCCATTCCCAGATGTTAAACTCACGATAACCTGGCTGAATCTGTAATTGCTTACCTTCTTGAACGAAGATTTTGGTGGGGACTTGATGCCTGATGCAGAGGTACCAGAAGCCAGCAAATTCTTTGCAAAGTTAACAAACATTCGGACAGCAGGGGCTGGAGGAGAACTTGAGACTGGAGGGAACGCCAAGTTTACATTGCAGTCTTTTCTTTGTTCTGATCATGCAGTTGGATTCAATAAGAGAGATTGCCTGCGAAAACTTTGCAGCGGTCGATTTTACAAAGAACGTGGTTCTTTTGAAGAAACCTCTTTCTTTTAAGCATCCCCCTGTTTTGCTTGCCGGGACCCCAGTTGACAAACCGCAGTGTTTGGAAGGTAATAGTCATCTATTCTCAATACTTGGTCTGCCAAGTGCAACTGTGCGTTTTTTGCAACGTAGCATTAATGCTGTGGATGTTCGTAATGAACTCAATTCAGAAGACTTCGATGCAGCATTGGTGGTTGAATTAGAGGAGGAGTAAGTGACACCATTTACCAAGAAAGAATCATGTCACAAGATGAAAGTTTTTTTTTTCATATTATCATTTATTCTTGTCGATCTGTAATCAGAATTATTGAGTAATAAGTAGTATCGATAACGGGACTCCCGTGGACTTCTGTGAAAATGTTTTCCTACAAGACTGACGACACTGAAGTGGAACAGTCCTTTTTCCACGATATTACCTGTTTGAGGTAGTGTCTATCGATATAGATATGATAATCATTTAAAAGACATTATCTATCACTCGACCTTTCCTATTGGAGTTTCGATCTCCAGTAGACTTATACACTATACTGCTAATGTATAAAAGCAAACAGATGATGACTTGCAGTGATAAGAGAAATAAGGGATACAGCTACGTTGCTTGCAACACCTGCAGGCAAGACTCCCAAGCCAAACCAGTAACAGCTATGAAAAAGAAACTTAGACACTAAAGGATAAGAGATGAAAGTTCAAATCTCACCGGGGGCTTATTCTCATTTCCCGTTCACGCTGCTTATGTAACGGTCGTAGAACAACAATGTAAGAGATGTTATAACAAGCAATGAGGTAAAAAAAATGACTAAGCAAAAATTATTACTAATTAAGATCAAAATAATTCATATGTGAAGATTCATTCATAATTTATAAATCAATAGAAATGTCTCCATCATGATTACTACCTGATATGTGTCTGGTACTCAATGGAATTATTGAAGGTTTTAAAATATAAAGGTTTAATTTTTTTGGAATGATAAATGATATTGTAGGGTCTGCACCTACGCGCAAAACAATAATAATGATCTAATTTCAATGCACCTATCCTACTACAATTCACACAGCTTTTGGTGAATCCCGTCAGAAATTTAAATTAAACGTGGCCCAAGAGTCAAGGATGGTGATAATGAGGTATGATTGAAGTCTTTGATCTAATAAAACACACGTCAGCCTTAAACTCAATGCAAAAACAAGGTATAAGTGATGATTATAAAGAAGTAATTGAGAACATATAAGAAAATTACACTGCAATAACTAGAGTTCACAAAGATACAAACAAGATTGGAAAAATAATGAGATAAGGGGATATAATAGCACTGAAATCCTTTAAAAAAGCCTTGAAAACACATTTCGAAAAAGTGGACAGGGAAAAAGTTGGAGAATATTTGAAATGTTCAAGGCGTTGTGATGACAACACATTGATAGCAGAAACTGCAAGAGGTTCTAAAAAAACATGTTACGTGATCAAAATAGGGAAAGCTAAGAACTAAGATTGAGGATGAAAAAAAAACAAACAAAGACAAAAGTAATGTTCAAAGATGTAGCCCTGTAAAAGACCTTAATAATTGGCGTTGAAGCCTCAGAAGAAGTCAAGTTGATACATTAACCTTGATCAAGTAAGAGAAAGAACACATAAATGGAAAGACGGCGCCTAACGATTGTTTAGAAAACATTTGGTATTAATAGACACATATTGAGAGGGAAATTGCTAATATGCCTATAATATAAAATTGATGGATAATACAGCTATGAAGTTTAGTTGCAAAACCTAGAAACTTACACAATCACATGAAAATGAACTCAGAATACCACAAAATTCATTGGAAAAAGCAATGCTAGGAATAAATTTTAGCAGTTGTAGATATCAACATGAAACCGAAAGAGGATCAGAATAAAAGATATCCTACAGGTAAGTGAACAATAAAAATGAAGATGTGCTGGGCACATAGCGAGACGGAAGATCACAGACAGAGCATTGCTAACCGATTGGTGTCCGTGCGACGATAGGGAAAAGTTGGAGAGGCAAGAGAGGAAAAAATTGCTGGTAAGACATGGCAAAGATTAGTGCAATCATGCTCGTCATGGAAAGGCCTTTGTTCAGCAGTAGACTTATAAGAGATTATGTCATATATTCACACACACGCACGCACACACACACACACACACACACACATATATATATACATACATATATATATATATATATATATATATATATATATATATATGTATATATATATATATATTGTCCCTAAAGTTTAGTAACTTTAAGGACCATAGATCCTACTGCAGAAAATGAAATCAATTTGTGTGCGCCATGTCAATCATGAACGGAAATCTCCTATGACAGTTGAAGATAGGAACATAGATGATCAACACAAATTAGGTTGAGACAATTAAAATATTGAGCTTCCTATTTTATTTTTGCCTTATTTTATTGAATATATTCTGAAAAAGAATTAATAATAAATCCGTTTTCTCCCTACACTAACTATTGAGTTTCTGCAAAAGTGACATACTTGATATTTTAGACCACTGAGTTTGTTTTCTAAATATGAAATGCGTGAATCCACCTCCGAAAAGGCAGCTGTAGACCCCTGACAAATAATGCAGACTTGCTTAATGTATACGTGCACAAAGTCATGAATTTTTATTGCTATTTGACTGGATATATTATTATATCTTTACAGATGTTTTTTTTTAATGATAATCGCATATTCGTCCCTCCTAACGCTTCAGTAACACCTCGTTTATATATCTATCCATATTCATATCTAAATATATATGTGTGTATGTTAAGTACTTGTAGGTAAACAGCATATATGCACATGTATATGTGTAGTCCATGGTTACATGTGTGCCCAATTACACACGCAGAAGCTGAAATGCAAGGATAACTTGAGGTCAAATTTCTAAGAAAAAGGAGGAATCTTTATAGTTCAAATATCAAAGCCTGATAAACGCGAACGATTTCTAAAATATATCGTCATGTTTCATTCAGTAATGGAATTCAGTTGGTTAAGACTATCCCTTTCTTATAGCAAGACAATCAAAATGAAAACATATCTGGAAAGGAATTAAGGTTATTCAAATACTTGGCAAAATCAGATCAGCGAATATTTAACTTAAGCATACGGAATAAAGTTTCTGAAATGAATTTAAATCATCGGAAGATTTTCACAATATGCATGATAAATTCACATGAAACAAAAACCTAAAAATTATTGAAGATCCCAAAATCTGGAAAATAGTTTTAACAATGTTTTTTTTTTTCAATCTTAGAACAAAATATTAGAATAAAGCCGTTTAGTGCCTTTTCCCCTTTACAAGCCACATACTGCGGACAAGATAAGAGAGGGTCACATAATCGAAAAATAGGTTTGAACAATTGATTATAATAAAAAGATACAAATGTTTCTTTACAGAACGCGTCCTCAAAATATATACAATATATACGAAATAGTGCTGTGTTTCAAGAACACAATCGTTCACACAGAATCAAATGTATTTGCGCATAGAACAGGAAAAATAATGATCTATATCAGCCATTCTCATTGAGGGCCATATGGCCTCCTTGGAGCCCTTGCACATTTGAAAGAAGCTAAAGACTGAATAATAACTAATGAATTTCTGTCAATCTGTCCGAGTTAAAATCCAGTTTGACAGTCGGTTCTGGGATTTGAAAAAAATTTGAGGTAGGGCAGCGCCAAATAAAAAAAATGAAAAAGGTTGAGAATGACTGATCTAGATAGGAGAACAAAAGAAATAAATTTCCTTTCAACCTAAATAATTTCTTTCTGTCTCCAAAATGGTAGAATAATTTTAAAACTTCATTTTTACAGAAATAATGGCATATTCAAATGCATAAATAGAATTCTAATACAATGTATGATCAAAAAGGAAAAAAAATGCTTTTTGGTATCATTTGTGTTTTATTTTAGTATAGTTTCGAAAATCATTTCGAAAGTAAAACAGGTGGGATGAGTTAAAGAGTAGAATTTACACACTGACAATTCAAATGTTAGTAACCAGAAAAATGGAAATTCTGAAAAAAAAAGAAAAAAAAAATGGTAGAAAAAAGGAAGAAGAAATTTAACTCTGTCACACTGAGTTAAATAAAAAAAATCATTTTCAGCTTTAGGCTTTTTGAATGTATTTGATCAAAAGGGTGATTTCTCTGCATTCCATTCATGGGAAAAATTCTACGACCTAAAGACAGGACAAAGTTTAATTTACCTCCCTTTACATTATGTATAATATATCAAGCACAGCAGTATTTCTTCTTAGTAATATGCAGGTAAGTTTACGTACCTACAAAGTTGAATTGATTCTTGCTCGTGACTGGGATTTTTTTTTTTTTGTGAGTCTTACTTCAATTAATTCGATAAAAAATTGGGTGGTTGTGATAAAACTTCTACTATTTTGTATCCAAAAATTTAACTACAATAAAATTTCGATATGTTTACGAAATTAATTTGGTCCTTAAAATTTACAATACATTCTACTGTAGGTGCAAGAAAAAATCAAGTGAAATATCATGGATGAAAACATTTATTAGGAGTCCGTTTTTCAAGTCAGCAATATATATATATATATATATATATATATATATATATATAGAGAGAGAGAGAGAGAGAGAGAGAGAGGGGAGAGGGAGAAAAAGGGAGAAAGAGAGAGAAGAAAAAATAGAGATGATAGATGGATAGATAGAGAGAGAGAGAGAGAGAGAGTGAGAGGGAGTGTGAGTGAAAGAGAGAGAGAGAGAGAGGGAGTGGAAAGAAAGAGGGACAGAGAGTCCAAACCTTTTGTTTGCTACCAGATGCTCTAGTTCTTACCAAAAAGTTAATTAAACCCTTCCATAATGGAGGAAAGGATATTTCATTCGACATATTCTCTCCAAGGGAAGAGTTTAAATGAGTTTCACAAAAGAACCAGAGCAGATAGTTGCAAACAAAGTGTGTTTACATTTTTTTTAGATAGCCTGTACATATGAATTTGTTCTTGAACAATTTACGGCTTATATGCATGCCTGCATACATACATACATTCATAGATACTTATGTACGTATATATTTTACTTTTTTATCATGAGACTTGCAACAATTTATGAAACTGTTTAAATGCTATTGCATCCCTCCATGGAGAAAATTCTAGCAGGATTGAAACATTTTGATGATAAAATATTAAAAAAAAAATGCATAAATTCTATTTTTTTCAATGTATTACCAAATTATCAAAATATCAAATACTGTGTATTTTCAACAAATATGCACACACTCACGTGCACACACAGACAAAGACACACACACACACACACATATATATATATATATATGTATATATATATATATATATATATATATATATATATATATATATATATGTATATATATATATGTGTATGTGTATGTAAATATATACACACTACACACGCACACATACATATATATATGTATATACACACACATGTAGTTTTGATTTTTTATCATATATATACCCTCATATGTCGTGTGGATATAAGTATATGCTTGCTAGCATTCATCAAGTTAGCATTCATTCCTTAAATGAATTGAAAAAAATATCGATTCACCTACGAAATTAGGATAATTTCATAAAGTCAGATTTTACTGAGATAAGAAAAATGGATTAAATGCAAGTACATTAGCATGATAATGCAAATTTATTAGTAAAAATATTGAGAGCCTGCTTGTTATCATCTTGAAAGTATTCATGTACAATTTCATCAGATCTCCTCCACAAGTATATTTTCTATGACAATGTTTATGATTGGATAAATATAGGCCTATATGCATGAATGGGTTAACATGGATTGTCATCTCACTGGGTCCAAGGAATAATGTTTTCATTCAGGTCATTTCTCTTACTTTTCCAATATATATATAAATATGTATATTCTCTTTTCACTTTCTCTTACAAAGTTTTTTTTTTTTACACTGCTGATAAATCAATAGCCTGGCCCTTTACCAGAAACTAAACTCCGCAAAGACAACAGTAGATAGAATATTTTTTATGGAAATTTTTGTAAATTACTTTAAATTCAGTAACTGGATTCAGAGAACAAATTCCTCTGAGTCTCAAAACTAGCCCTTGAAAAAATATCGTCCAATTCTTTTCTGTCTAGATTTAATTTCCTATTCGCCACTGCCGCTGTTTTGTTGATATATATATATATATATATATATATATATATATATATATATATATATATATATATATATATATATATATATATATATATATATATATACATATACATATACATATATCAACTTATCATGACTCTTATGTTTCATCACTGCATTTTCGGTTGAATGAAATTTTAAGAGAGAAGGAAGAGAGAAAGGAAGTTGAATGAAATCAGAGGGAGAGAGAGAGAGAAAGAGAGAGAGAGAGAGAGAGAGAGAGAGAGAGAGAGAGAGAGAGAGAGAAATTAATCACACATATTTTGGCGCCAAGACCAACGGAAGTATTATTCTTGTTCACATAAAACCACATCTATTATTCAACATTTTCTACTTTTCAAAGGATTAAAAATCCCAGGATGGCGCAAAGCAAAGAAGGCAACAGGGAAACACTTCATTATATTTGGTTCTCGGAAGAAATAGTTTCCTCACCGATCGGAGATATTCTGCAAGTGAGAATGTTCATGTAGAGGATTCAGAGGGACGAATGTCTTCCATAAGACGATCGTCATCGAGGATAAATGATGAAAGGAACAGAAAAATTATAGGAACAATATTGAAAAAAAAAATGTCACAGATGTAGCTCGCTTTATTCGCTTCATTCTTTCAATCGTTTTATTTTTATCGACTTTGAAAGAAGAGAATAAAAATAGAGGCGTACATTAATGGTAATTAAATGTCCCAGAAATTAATATAATAGAATTCAGTAAAAATAAAACTGTTTTACATAAAATTATAACCAAATTTAGATAAAGGATATTATCAACGCCTAGCAGAAGAACCATCTCTTTTTATCAGATTCTATTTGTTCCTTTTTTTCTGCCCATTGTTAAATAAGATAACAATTCTTACCTCAGGGACAACAACAGAAATGGCAACAATATTCAAAAATTAACATTGTCTTTAACAATGAAGTTATAACAACTTATATTGATTGAGTCATTGTTCTTTGTGTAACGCAGGTAAAATCTGTTTGATTGATTCACTTCTTCGAGATGTTATCCAGGATGGGAGAAATCGCAGAACTGAGCCGGATAGACACACATAATGTACGGATGGTAATCTTATTTGTGGTTTGTGATTAAATTATACATTTAAAAGATATATTCCTCTATTTTATTAACTTTACATTGGCTTCCAAGGTACTATTTAATTTTTGCAACTTTTAGTGAATTTTCTCTCTCTAATGCATCAATTTATCATACCGAGAGACTTGGCCAGATAGAGACGTATAGAAATATATAATATATCAATGAAAACCTTCCTGAGGGTCCCTGATTGGAATTACACATTTTCAACGGTACACTCCTCTATTTTAGTAAGATCAGCTTTCGTGAGTTAATGGAATTATGCAGAGATTTGCCGAAAGGAAATGTCTAAATTGATGAATTAACATGTCCATCAACACAAAGAAAGAATATTCGACTTCAATTTTATAAACATAATGAAAATCTCAAAAGTTTATTTTCTAGCTCCTTCTAAATTTTACAAGAAAGAAAAAAGCATTCGTTATGTATCTCTCATTGGCAAATCTTTATTGTCCGGTCATCTATGTGAAGTTACTGAAATGGACAATATCTTTTTAAAGGGTTAATTTTAATCAGAGGCCCCAAATGATACTACAATCAGTATATTATACATCTCCGTCAGGATCTAACCGACTTTTTTTGGCCAATCCTATCGGCATTGGAGACCAGTACATAAGGCCGATTAAAATCATCAAAGTTACTAAAATCAAATAGTGTCAGGGAAGCCAATGTAAAGTTACTAAAATAGGATGATAAAGCATTAAAAATGTATAATGGTAAATTCCGAATGAGACTCCAATCCCATTACGTATGCATCAACACTCAGAAAATCGCTGGTTATCATAGATAAAACCCATGAAAACCTATGCAAAATTACTAAAGGAGAAGTACGTATCTTTAAAAATGAGTTATTATAATCAGACACCCATATCTAAATTCCCATTGGTACATTATGTATCTCCGCTCTGCGACCAGTTGTACTGTTTATACAGATTCAAATGCATTATCAATCTCAAACTGATAAATTGTAAATTTGGAAAAAAAAAAAAGCAGAAACAATGAAACCTCACCCACAGTGTAAATAATTTCATATTTGTGCATGTATGAAAATCATAGGAAGAATTTTTCCTTTTGAAAGTTTTTAATACATTTCCCTTATAAATGTAAATAGAAACTTATACTAATTTCGAAGTAGGCTTTCTTTTTCGTTGCTTTGGCTATTCGTCCGGATAGACTTGGTCCACCAAAGTTACCATTTCATTATTTTCCTCATCATTATAAAGATATAAAAAAAAACTATCAGTAAATGTTAATTACTTGACGATAGTCTAAATTATTGTTACGATTATGACAAGAGAATGATCATTATCTTGATTACAACTATTATTAATCTATTCATTGTTTGATATTTTTTTCGTTATTCTAACTATAATAAAATGTAATACTAATATCATTTAATGAATGATGATTATATTATCATATGTACTATTATGATTTTTGGATTATTTTTTAATTAAATAAAAGAACATTATTTCTAATATCACATTTTTAGGGACGGATATTCAGAAACAAATTTTTTTTACGACTGAACACTCTATAAATGAAGAAAATAGGATTAATATCAGACACTGAGAAAGACAGAACAGAGTCTGGTGGAAATAAAAGAATCTAAAATATTTGCAATCTGAAATCTTGCATGAAACTATTTCAATTTAACTTAAAACGATTTTTCATGCATATCGAACCCTGGTGGTGTAATCGATAACACAATTTGCAACATCTGATCTTCTTATGGGAAATAAAGCACGATTGATGCTTCAAACAATCACACAAATAACATTCTCTGATAAACCAGAAGAATCCGACGAAGGCACGGTTTTAAACTTGGTAATGATAAATATTTAACCGTATCTCATTTGCTCGTAAATAATAATAATAATAATAATAATAATAATAATAATAATAATAATAATAATAATAATGATCCAAGACTGCAACACATACATGTGTTGATTGGAGTGGGGCATAGCTATACCTTAGAGATTTAGTGGCATAGGCCCGTAAGTGGGATGTGTAGAGTACTCCTGTTTTAATTCACAATACACACACTCATGAACTCAATCATTCAGAGATAACATTGTAGAAGCTGACAGTTATTGAAGCATGATTGAAGTCAGTTCTGACCAACCCACTAAGTCCGACTATTGCGTTATAAGCAACAAATTTTTGCTGGTTGGCCTCATCATCCAGCAACTTCTGGCCAAAGCAGCCGCTCACGTTCCCTTGATAGCGTACAGTAGTGAAACAGTCAATACCATTAGGCAAAATCATAAGAAAAAGTCTAGCAGGTGAGCAACAGCTCAGTTAATCATAGTTATCTAAGAAGCAAACCATCTGCTAGGGATGATTGACAGAGTCTTGCAGAAAAGTGGAACAAACTTCTATCGCAAGAATGATAAAAAAAAGAACGTAGCTCATCCTCAGAGGAAGACTGCAGCACAACTAACATAATAAACGACGAATTCAAAACAAATTTTAACAAAAATAAAATTCAGACCGAAACACAAGTTGCAGACGATAAATGGACGTCGATACTCGGATGGAAGAAGAAGAATCCCCAATACAAACCATAAAAAATCGATGAAAAGAGAAAAGAAAACACTGCCATTCCCGTAGGGTAACGGTTGAAAAAACGTAAAAAAATCCTACTGAATGTGTCGATTGCCTTTAATAGTATATCCAAAGTAACAACATAATGGAACTCCAGAACTTAAAATGCAATGGTACAAAAAATAACAGAATCTTCACTATAGAAGAGGAAGAAAACCCCCCAAAAACACGACAACAGGTATAAAAAAAAAAAACTACCCAGGAAAGGAAATAAGAAAAAAAATATCTCAACGACAGAGAGACGTACCATAATCAAAAAAAAGTATCGTGCATGAACAAACCTAGAGCGAGACTATACACATAAAACTGCACTTCCCAAAACAACGGAAGAAAGTTCACAAATACTTGAATAGAGAAAGGAGACAGAAGATGAAACGAGACGCGACATACGCCAATCACTTCTGGGATGTCAACAGAGACACAGCAACATACCAGAAGGGTACATAGTTTCAAGAAGAGAATCAAAGACAAGAAAGAAGGATAGAACTGAATACAACCACACTGAAAAACACATCCCGAAAAATAACTGGAAAAGAGATCCACTGAAGTCGGTTTAAGAAATTCACCTCACAAGATTAAATGATCTACCATTTTCAAAGATGCTTAGATTGAAGGGACGTCTCAAAATTGATGACCATAGGCAGAATGACCCTTACCCAAGAGAACATAGAAAAGGAGAACCAAGAGAGCAAACTATAGATCAATTACATGCCTGCCATTTAAGTGGAAAGTTATGATTGCTGACAGAATATACACTTCCATGGAAAGGAGACGACGCTTATGAGAGGAAGAGAAAGGGTGCAGGGAAGGAACCATATGAGCGAATGAGTTACTCAACATAGTTCTAGATGATTCTAAAGGTAAGGATGAGAATAGAAATGTCGCAATCGGATTGATTGACTTCCAATATAACTTGATACTCAAATGTTATGGGATATTCAAATTTTACGATTCTATGATGAGATTTATAGCCAACTCTATGAAAACTTGGAAGAAGATTTTACAGCTGTAGGACAACTCAGCACAATTAAGTATAATGAATATTCTAGGGATGACTCTCTACACCAACTACTATTAGAACTAACCATAATACCACCGAAACAGTATTTTGGAAAATAACAAAGGATACCAATTCTCCAGATAAATGGAAAATTCAACCACTTTATTTTCATGGATGCCATAAAACAATTTGCAAAGTGCAGGAAAGAATTCGAAAGTTAAAGAATACATTGACGGCAATGGGATAAAATTCGGAGTAGAAAAATGTGCACTCATGTGAATGCGCAGGTAATGTTCATAGTGGCCAAAGGAATCAGCTTATCAGAGGGCAGAACTGTTAGCATTTACTACACAGGACCGACATGAATACCTGGTGATTCTTGACTGTGCCTCGATAAAACAGGGAAGAATGGAAGAGAAAATGAAAAGAGAGAAAATGAAAAGAGAGAAAAAAAATACGAAAAATATTGAACTCTGAGTTAATATAAAATAAAATCATAAACTGCACATGGGAAGTATTGATAGCATGATATACAGGACCATTTTTGACAAGGGCAAAGGATTAACTCATATCAATGGACCAGTGAACTAGGAGACTAATGGCTATGCACAAGGCTGTACACTCCAGGAACGAAACAGATAAATGGGTTCATCCGTATCAGAGTCTCTATCCAAATAGCGAAAATAGGATTGGAGATGTATGTGCAAGAATGAAGGTAAGATATTATGAAGAGCGTTCGAAACATTGCAGTAAACCACAAAAAAGTAAAACACAAGGGGCAGCAAAGAAGACAACGAGGGAAAATTGGAACAGAAAAGCCTATACGTGGAATTTAGACCGACAATCATAGGCATGACTACGCAAAGGGAACCTGGAGATTGAAGTAGAATCCCTCATCACGACACTCTGAAACAAATGCATTAGGACTAACTGTCAAGACCAACTGAACTGAGAGAGGGGGATAAGACTGTAAAGTACATAATCAGTAAAAGTAGTAAACACGCCCAGAAGTACTACAACAGACATGAGAGGGTAGCAAGCGTTATACGACTAGAATTCAAACATGAAGACGAATGGTACCAGCACAAACCAGAGAATGCCCTGAAGAGTAGAAACCAAAAATTACTTCGGGACTTTGAAATCAAAACCAACCACCGTACCCAAGCAAAAATACCAGATATGGTAGTAGTAAACTAAGAAAAAATAGCATGCTACATCATAGACGCTGCTATGTCTGCAGATCACTGAGTGAATATGAAGGAAAGCGAAGAGCAGCGAAAGTACCAGGAAAACTGAGAGTGGCCATTAGTATTAGGAGCATTTGGAACTGTGCTTAAAACAGTGAAATCAGAATTAGAATAGCTGGAGATGAGATGAAGGATTAAGACTGTGTGAACCACAGCACTACTTGGGTCTTAACGAATACTTAGGAGAGTATTGAAAGTATGGGACTTGAAACCTCCAGTCAAAAGATAAACGTGTGATCAAGGTCGGTGGGGTACATAATATAGCAGTACGATGATATGTGAGGACGCTGAGGGTTTTTGCAAAGACCTGAGGAGACTTACTGTCACTTAGCTTCTGATTATAACCACGGGACATCTAATGGAAAAGTGCAAACTTGGACTGTGTGAATGCTTAGCGGAAGGCTGGACACTTGTGGAGACTCGATAAACACCGGGTATCAAATGTACACGTATTGTCATTATTATTATTACTATTATTATTATCATTGTTATTATTATTATAAATAATAATGATTATTGTCATTATTATTACTATTATTATTGATGATAATAATAATAATAATAATAATAATAATAATAATAATAATAATAATAATAATAATAATAATAATAATAATAATAATAATAATAATAATAATAATAATAATAATAATAATAATAATAATAATAATAATAATAATAATAATAATAATAATAAATGTCACAGTTGTGTTTGGAACCCTGGGAAAACTCCAAAAAAGCATAGCCAGGCAGAAAGAACTGAAAATCTTGGAATGCATCGAGACCATCCAGAAGACAGCGCTATTAAAACCAACTACAGCACTGTGTAACTTTAATTCTGTCCTTCTAAAATCAGGTTCAGAAGTGATCAAGAAGATTGAACTCATTGTTATTTGGAAGAGTCGCTAAACTAGTAAATTAATTATGATACTCACCTGTTCCAAGTCTTTACTGGACTCCACCAAAAGAACAGACTTTGTGCTGGTTCAAATACAAACCTGAGCAAAACCTTTTATATAAACAATGATTTCTTTGTATAAAAAGTATTGCTCATACGGATTTGAACGAGCACAAAATCAGTTTTTATTGCTTAAGATTGCAGAGACCTTTAATGATTCTTAACAAGGGTATCCAAATCAATTCACCAGTTCAGTAAGTCATCTAAAAAGCAATGTCATTTTCAATCGCGATCAAAACTGAAAAGGATTTTAGCCGGGTAAAAGAAAAACTTGTCAGTATAATACTTATATTACACATTTTCCAAAAAATTCTGTACCCATGACTACAAAACTTGACTAAATGCATACTTTGTTTTATTTATTGCATTCAAACATTGGTTTTTATGGGCAATGTTCCTGCTTCTAGCTCTCAACATCAAGCGATTACAAGAGAAATGTCAGTTTATACAAATACTTATAACAAGCAGAGTATATACATGCATTTTTGTATTCAGCATATATATATATATATATATATATATATATATATATATATATATATATATATATATATATATATATATATATGCGCCCATATAGATATATAACTGTATGCATATATATATAACGATACTAAAATCAACATTGGATGGAATATAGTGGTCAATAAAATCAAATATCAAACGGAAACATTGTTGCATGGCAATTGATTTCTGCATATTATGAAATTATTGAATCTTTCCCTCCAAAAATATCTTTTTTCGCGGCTCTGATTCATCCTCTTGATCCTAAAAAGCATGACTTCCTCGATTTGAAATCAAATATCTTAGATTTTTGCCTTTATGTTGAAGATGAAGTATCGTTTACAGTCAGTACTTTCTTTTAATCTGGCATCATTATGTAAGATGTGGATATCAATCCCAAAATATTCTTGGATAGAACATTGGTTACAAAACTGAAGAATTCCATAAATATATCTATATACAAATTAAAATTTAGCTGTTAAGCATTTTTGAAACAAAGTAGAATATAGATAAATAGGTTAATACTAAAACTAATATCGATGCACTGGGAATAGTTCCAAGGAACTTTGCATTAACCATGGAAGAATTAAAATTCTGAGAAAAAATCGAAACCATTAGGAAAAAAAAACGTTACTAAAATAAACTGAAATACTTAGAAAGGCATTATAGTCTCGATAGAGCTTACTGTCATTCTATCACCGGCGAAAAGTATCAGTTTCTCTAATGTGGATAGCCAACAAATACATTTCATGAATCTAATTACTAGTGACGCAATTTATTATGAATTGAGTTTTAATCATGATTATCGATTTTTCTTTTAAATCCTAGAACACTTTGTTTCTATCCAAGATTTCTATGCAATTAGAAGCATAAATCATTGTTGAAAATATCATCATTCTTTTTAATATATTCATTTTTAGATTTATTTTGTTAACTCAGATTCAGGGGCAAACCCACTGAAAATGACCACGTGCACGATTGTCTAAGCCTTAGGCTCCATCGAGTTGTATTCACGCTTGTCTCAGAATGGAACATCCTGCTAAAAAATTGTTTTTAATGTACAACCCCATTAACGGTGTTCGTTTAGACAAAGCAACTATGAGAATGCTTTCCAGTGAAAATTTATAGAGTCATAGCAAAAATTCATGGGAGACATGCACTTAAGAGTTGAAAATATATACGTAATTATTGTCACAAGAAAAATATTTTTTATGAGTGAACCAACATAGTCGTAACAAACAGTTATGTGTCAAATTACGCAATATGTAAAAAAATTGTTACAGAAATATAGTTTAAGCAGGAAAAATGGAGATGGTAAAATGTTTCAACATGTAATATCCTGATGTTTTTAAAAAATAATGTATATGTATTTACCATTAGGATAAGTATTGTTGCCACTGTTTCTGTTACTGTTGACCCTTCGCTATAATGATATGTAGTGGAATTTATAGTTTTAGCCAAAATTATTCCAATATTTTGACATTTCATGGGACCAATCAATTTCTTTTGTGAATCTTTGGTAATATTACATTCCTTTACCATTTGCCACGCGAGAATAACGTCAAGATATCCAAGGAAAAACAGGGTAAAAAAAATAATAATATCAACAATAATAATAATAATGATAATAATAATGATATATATATTTATATATATATATATATATATATATATAAACGATCATACACAGAGGTACACACATACATACACACACACACACACACACATATATATGTGTGTGTGTGTGTGTGTGTGTGTGTATGTGCGTGTGTATGTATCTATATACAAATGGTTGAATAATAAAACAAGGAGAATTTTTTCTCACACAGTTTCTGAACCCTGGCAATTTTCCTGGGGTTCTGAATCAACCGGTGAGGAGTGTTGATATACGCCTTTACGGGAAGATTCCCCAATAGGGAAAGGGGATTCCTGATACACAGCGATCTCATGATCGTCATCCGCTCGTGAAGTGGCACGGAATGAACGCATTCTTTCCCGAAAGTTCGACATACAAATACAGCAAGATAGAATGTTGAAAAACTCCCGACGGAAGTTTTCGTTCAGCCAACCGTATAAAACCGGATTTGTGCAGGCCGAACTGAGCACAAGAAGGTGGCATATGGCAAACGTCAGGTTGACGTCGATTTTTTTGTGTAAAAAAGCCGATCCTTTGAATTCGATTACTATGTTGAAGATATTCAGCGGTAACCAACTCAAGGCAAAGACAACGGCTATTGTTGTCAAGAGAATCTTCGTTTTCCTCTTGCGTTTTGCTTTACGCTCCTGAGATTTATAACTGTATGAATTTTGCTGCCCGGATACCATTTGGCTCCGGTTAACAATACGATAGTTGAGCTTGTTGAAAATTTTCGTGTGCGCGAGAATAACAATAATGATGGGTGCAAGATATTGAAATATCAACGAAGCGATAGAGTAAGCTATCTTTTCCGATTTGAGCGACATTTCCTCGATGCAGTGGTAGAGGTAAATGTTGACAAGCTCAATAGGCTTAGACGCTTGGTGGACGGTGAACACTAGCAACGGACTGGCTAACAGAAATGACACCGCCCAGATCGTCACAAGTGCTACGGTAATTTTTTTACGCCTATGCACTCCAGACATCGTTGGGTGGACTATCACTTGGAATCGATAAAGGGCAATGGCCATAATGCTGCTGGTGGACACAAATATATTTATCCCTTGAAACAACGAGCCAAATTTGCACATGAAGGCACCGAGTTTCCATTGGTTGTTCAGTGTCCGGTATAAGTTAATGGATTGGGTGAATAAGCACAAACTCAAGTCCGATACAGCCAAATTTAAGATGAACATGTTTCGCGCAGTGCGCATTCCTGGGCTTCGCACTACAATATAGCAGACCAAGGCGTTTCCTATCGACCCGAAACATATAAGAATTGAATAGCAGAAGATCAGAATAATCTCGGCCGTTGGTGAGAACCATTTCGACTCCGCTTCCTGCTCGACGATGGTCACGGCATCGTTGATGCTGAAGTGGATCGAGCGATTTGCTGTTCGGTTGAACAGCGCGTCGTGATGGCTCGGCGTCGGTGACGTCATGGTTTGCATAACCGTCAAACGTTCATATTTTTGCTTTTGACCTAAGCTTCTTCACTTCACGACATTCCTGAAAAGATATAAAAGGAAATCGAAAATATAACTCATTGAGAAGTCATTTTCATTTTAAAATTCAAAATACAAAATCATAGCAGTATTCAAGGTTTACAGTTCATAAATATACAATCCTGAATTACCTGAATTTAACAAAAAAATACAAAAACAAAAAGAACACCAGATAACCATGGAAAATATTGAAAATATGATTCAAAAAAAGAAAAAAAAAGTGATACATGAGGGTCACAAAAATGCCCTCTTTTGTTGGCAGGCATCTTTTTAAAATGATAAAAGTCAGTATCATGGACAGTTTCCGAAATAAATGCATACGTTGATTAATGTGACATGTCTATGAGAATATAACACATACACTGATCATTTAGCAATATACATTGACACATGGGATTAAATACCAGATGAGATACACAGCACTAACAAATCCATCTTGTTGAGGCTCAACAACGACATCATCATCATAATCATCAGTTTGTTAGCATCCGTCATTGGACATAGACCTTCCCTAAGATTCGCGAAACTTCTCTATTGTGGGCATAACGAATCAGTACATACTGAATTTACCTAGCTTGTCATACTATTTTACTTTCTGTCGGCTACAGCTTCGTAACTGATCTCTGGGGATCCACCTTGTGAGACACGATGTCCATTTGTTGTCTGACATTCTTGCAACATGTCCAGCCCATTGCCATTTGAGTTTTATACCAGGTTCTATGATGTCTCTGACTTCTGACTTTTCTCTGATATACTGTGCTGTCTTTGGTGTAGACCCGTTATAACGGGTCCATAATCTTTTACTGTGTTATTAGTGAGTCTGGGTTCTAAGAGATCTCCCATCTATACAAACCTTGATCAAGGTTCTCCTCTTTTTGCACGAAAAATGTCGGTTGTCGATTCCCGGTCCCAAGTAAAAAATAAGTGTAAAGTTAGTATCATTTACTGTGATTTGGTAATGCACACTGGCCGAGCCAGAGGAGGATGTTGGAGGGGAGGGTAACATCTTCAAGACCGACCATCGTAATTCGCACAGAAATGAAGGAAAAGCATCGGGATGGAGTTGGTTGAGGGTAATGATATTAATAATCATAATGATAATACTGTGCGTAATCATATATTGTAGACTTATACCTGTTAAGACGTTGCAAATAGATACTTAGAAATACATTGTTGGATAATTGACTAAAATATTGATTATAAAAACCTCATAAAATTAATTATAGTGAAATATAATTGTAAAATGTCTGACATCAGTATAGCATTAACGCACACATACGACAGAATTTCATTCGTACAGCACCCATAAGCAATCGATTACATAAATCATTTGCTAATATAGTTACTTTAATTTTCAATTCCCTGTTCTTATCGTTTTGTTAAACTCAATAAATATTAGGGCTTGGCCCAGAACGACGGTAAGTTAGCTCATCTGACAGACCATTAATAGAGAAGTAATCATATTATAAATATAATAGAACGCGTTTGGTTAGTCATTCAATAAAAACCATCACATAAATTTATGAATTAAAAAAAAAATGACAACACTCCAATTAGAGAAAACGTCATTTCCTCGGCTTTTGTTGGGCTTTGGTCACTAAAAAGTCCAACCTTTGTAAATGCCTTCAGATATGAACCAAAGGACCAATTCAGAATAAACTTACTTTAGAAATTGAACCCCCTGCTGAAACCCTATTGGAGCAAGAGGGAATTTCTTGATATAATGGGTAAATGCTTACATTTTTAGCCCTTTAGCTCCATTGACGTCGCCTGAACATATGACACGTACATAGCTAGCCTGTCAGACCCACTTAAAAACTGATGAGACCTATTTTGATGAGCCTGGTAACCATCCTTCCGAGCTTTTTGAAAGTTTTAGAAGTGTACCTAGGTCTCTGTTGTTTGTACAATTTGCCAGCTGTAGTACATCGAATATAAGCCTTAAAAAAAATTCCAAAGCTTGAAAAATGGGTTCCCATGAAATTACTAAATAAAGGAAATCGTGGTTTGATCTAGGAGCACCTTTAACATTTCAGACCAAAGAGATTCTACAGAGTAAGAGATTCTCTATGTTTGGGGGAATTGGCCAAGAATTCTTCATTACGAATCGATGGAACCTAGACACTGTTACTGCAAAACACAGCGCTGAACAATTGGTTCGTTTGAATTGTGCATTTGAATAGAAAGGGCCTTATTCTATATGAGTAAATCGACCACAAATGTGCAGCGCAAAAACAATCATCCTCAAATCACAAATGCTACATAACCAGTATAAATATACGTGAATAGAATATTTTACCAAAATAATACTTGAAACTTTTGAATCAATCTAATGCATGACCTTTACTTATAATAAACCGCATCAAATTGTTTAATAAATAACGTCTCCAGTAGAAAAGATAAAGTCTAAAGTACATCTGTAACGCGATCAGTCGACCCATAATTAAATGGACACTTCATCCGACATCCTACGTGTTTGCACAGACATGTGGAACTCGGCCTTGATGGTTGTCTTGAACTATAGTCTTGAACAAGTTCGAATCATAACTGTAGGGATTGTGTGATCACATTTATCAAGCTTACCAACTAAGGAACATATCTGATGGCATGATGTATCCACAGTCTGTAAGTAGACACGTTTTACGACAGAATGATATATATGTCTTGATATCTGATCTACGATTAGGAGGCAAAATTACTTGGCCCGACTGTCCATAAAATATTGCATTGATATATCTGGTCATTATGCATTGAATGCGTTAGGAACATAATGTCAATGAAGTCATTTTCCCATTACAATACAGATTTGGACATTTGAAATACTTGCAGTAGAAAATTGCAACATTGTTGATGGCATCTAAATTTATCGAATGAATGCTGTTATCTCAAATGGAATATCTGCTATCTGTTAGATTTGAAGCAAATTGGTTCGGGAACAGTATCTTTCTGATGATCAGTAGAACATCTCATCTATTGTCAAATTCATCTTCCATTCTGCTATCGTTAGATTTAGTAAATATTTTAAAAGGCTTGAATCACCTTGCATGTGTAATTTGATGGTTGAATCATCAAACTTCACTTTCATTATATTAACATGATTTCCATTCACCTGTAGCCATAGAAATAATCCTTATTCTGTTTCAACGAGACCAACACTAACCAACAGTTTGGTATTAAGAATTTCTTTGTGAAAAGGCCGTAATGTACACTTTGTTTGAAGTTAATATATTACATAGGTAGAACATAAGTAAGTTTTGAATATTGAATCCATATTATATTCCTTATATCTGTTCATAGATTATATATATATATACGTTAAAAATATTTTCTGACGATATGAATCCCCGTTACCTACAACAGACCTGTTTAATCATTGTTGCTATGTTTATGTCATTCATATGTTCTGATATTCATAAGTATCAATATGTATTATCAGCATATATGGGTGATGTTGATCATTATAAAATCCATTAGGTTCATTAGAAAACTCGAAAGGCAATGAGCTGTTCACCTTGCAAGAAAGAATGACAGCCGATGGCCATCACGACTCACAACATGGATGCCTAGAGACCACATGCAAAACTGAGAACGATAAAAAGCAAGATGGATAGATGAACTAGTCAAATTCAGGATTACTGGCTCCGTGACGCCCATGGTAGGGAAATGAGGCATGAGAAGGTCTATGTCCAATGCCGGACGTAAAAAGACTGATGATGATGATGATGATGATGATGATGATGATGATAATGATGATGATTCATAATTTTTCATCGAATGCAAGTATTTGATGTATCACTATACATTCAATAAAAAGAGTGAACGTAATTTCAATTATCAAAAAAGAGAAATACAAACTTTTTTTTAGTAAGCATTATCATATTCCTTTAGGGAAATCAACAAACCCATAATACACCATACATCCATTTGTTATCTAATACCTAATGCAAAATGATTTAAGGTTGTCTGGTCGTATTGGTTACAAGATTTTGCAATTACACAGATCATGGTGGAAATTTCGAAACGCTGACCAATGGGATCATTTTTTTCCGTGGACAATCTTTCCTAACCAATATTAAACATATACCACGAGTAAAAAAATGTTATGACAATAGCAAATGATAATGCAATAATCGCAGGTGGTTTCTTAAAAAACTGTCCTTTGAAAAGTGACAATAGTGAATTCATCAAAGCTTAAACGATGAAGTATATATATATATATATATATATATATATATATATGTTTACATTGATCAATTTCCCCTACATTGTGTGAAAATGATACATGTTTCCTGACAGGGCCATTGTTTCGTTCATAATCCAAATCTCCTTTGACAAGAATTGAATCTCTTTGTTTATAAAGCATTCATTCCTTCACAAAAATGTCTGTTAAATCACACTCATAAGTATCCAACACATAATACGAACCCATATAGGCACATACTTGTATGGATATAGACATAAAATGACCATACATATTTTACGGGCTGACATAACCATTTTATTCTTTTTGAACATGGAAATATAAACTTTTTCTCCTTGTAAGAATGTTCCAAACTCTCTTTTTTCTTCCAAATTTTCTTAAACAAAATTACTCACACTAGAATGATAATTATTCTGTCTCAGTCCGTTTTCCGCTATCAATCGAAACATGGTGATAATTACAGATAATTATATCGATTTGCTTCATAATGTCTGGAGCGGTCACAAGTATATTTTAATCGTAAGAACTTGGGACTGGAAATTAGGACGTATAAATAAATGTATAAAAGATATATATTCGGGGATTTTCATTAGCATCAGAAAAATTATATGAATGATATCTTAATTTTCAATTAGAAGCATTGTTATCGGTCCTTATTCTCTGAGTTATTTGGACTAGTATTTCATTTCTGTTACTTCAATCTAACGAAAAATATAACTTAGAAAAGAAAAAGTGCGTTTGTGTAATTAAAATACGTTTTAGACCATTTTTTAGAACTAAATTATTCGTAAATAAATATGAATGTAAACCATTGACATAAAAAATTGAAATCTGTGATTGAAATTATTTCAAAAATGAAATAATCATCATTCACATACTTTACTACGGGAATGGTCACGATTATTTCACATTTTAAGAAAAATATTACATACAACTCACTAAGAATATAATAGAAAACATCTTCCACACGGGAGTAATGATTCTATGTAATCAAAAAGTAACAACCGGATCGAACTGCCATTCCAAAATTGTTATGGATGCTCAGAAGAGGAAGAAAAGCAGAAACAATTCCATTTTTTCTACTGTTAAAAAAATGTATTCATAATATCTTAAAAGCAATTCTATTTACATATGTATTTAAATAGCAAATATGTTTAAGTACAAAAGATTTAACAGAAATTGAATAAATATTTAATTTTTGGTATGCATGTATATCTCATACTGCATATGCGAAGTGCTACATCTCATTGTTTATACTGTGTAAACAACTTCATCAAAAACGAAGTCCCTGGTTCTAAACATGGAAAACAAATAATCATGACATCAAAATATTCTCTATTCATTCTTCCTATGAATGGGATAAACATTTCTCGTCATCAAAATAATTCTTATACAAGTTTTGTGCATTTTTTCTCGCCACATATCGCTTTTTCGCCTGAAGTTCGGAAGGTGCCAATTTTCATCACAATGTTTCTGATATTGAATTTTTTATGTGCTTACAAAGATCAAGTTGCATTTGAAAGGGTTAGTGTGTCGTCCAGCATACTTGTCACCACTTTTTGAACTCTTGAAGATCTGAACAGCAAAGCCTCGATTGATATCGGAAGTGATATAAAATATTTCCTGTACTATGATCAGTCAATGTGATTTTCATTCATCATTGAATAGGGTGCATTGGCAAGGGTCGATGTTGTGTCAAAAAATAAATATTTGTCATATAAAACATGATTTTTCATCATTAGACTACGGACTTATTGATATGCCTATGGATAGGTTGTCACTTGATGCAGGGTAGGGAGACAACCCTATCACTCAGCATCATCCTTTGAGACCTATTCAGAAGCAGACAGGGCCCTAGTAAAAAGTTGGCGTAAAATGCTTGTCTCCTTTTTATTCTTTCCTTCACCTCGATTGGCTTACTGCTGCCAATTGGGTAATTCCTATGCGGTCGTACCAATCAAAACAAAAAACAAACTTGGACCAAGCGGAAATGACTTGCTTGAATGTCAGAACGATGACCTGATATTAACAACGGGAATACAAAAGAGCGTCGATTTAAGCTAATTGCACGCGGATTGTTAGGAACACCATCGCCTCAAAGCTTGCTGACATACCGACCGGCCAATTCAACCATATCATCTGCTTGCAACTACCACTGCACAACTAAATGTACTTCTTTACGAACACTTTATGTTTTGATTTTATGCTCCCATATATGTTCATTACTTTTACACAAAAAAATGATTCGTATTATTCCATAAATGAATAATGATCAAAATTCATTCAAATATTTCCATTACAATTTTAAATTCTGTATATGATTTTAACTTACAAATAATTTAAATAATGAAGTTATCTGTTATAATGACATCAATAGTAGCTACTATCCAGCATGATGATAACTATAATTTTTTTTTCCGGCGAACAACTTCATTTATTACTTTAATTGGTAATATTTCGTCCCAGCTGTTCAATTGAGTTTGAAAACGAAGTTGACTAGTCGAACGAAAGTATCATTAATAAAAAAACTGAAAGAAGTATGTTAGCCGAAAAGAAAACGAAATAATCATACTTGAAGAGAGGAAGGAAGGAAAAAAAGGGGGGAAAGGAAGCATGTCTTCATATTTTAATTTTTTTTCAGTTTTTTTTCATCATTTTAGCACAGGAAAAAGTACAATAATTCATGAATATGATTCAAAAGAATACATTTCGATAGTTATTTTGAAACTGCTTTTGCCAATTATAGTTCTGTTTTTAGAAAAAAAGTATGAAATTCATTGAAACGATCTTCTTTTTTTAAAGTTATTACTGAACGTTTACTACTTAACTTACGTACGTACCATTTATTTACTCATTTTTTTTCAATAATATTGGATTTTAATGGCCATTACTTAACTTACAGTCATTCATTTAAATTTGTAAGCATAATGATTATTTGATAGTTTTATGAACACCTTGAATTTATGAAGATAGAATCCACTCCCAACATAAACAGATTCCATACTTTTATGGAAACGAATCAGTATTTGGGGAGAAATATTAATCAAATATAACATATTTTATTGCAAAAACCAGTCAATAGACAGCTTTATTTATTTCTATTGGATATCAGGTATTCAGCAATTTTTCCCGTGTTAAATTTGATGAATTTTATTCAATTCATCAGGTGCTATCAGGGGAATATTTGAAGACTTCATCAAGAACAGAATTCCGATAATGTCGTCACATAAAAAAAAGAAACCGTGGAGGAAGGGAATTATATCTGAAATTTAAATTGCAGATAAAGGGAGACAACTGATTGGCGGGCAAACTGAGAGCAAAACATTTCATAAGGGGGGCCATTGAAAGGGGATTCACTGATAAAGGGGACTACTGACGGGGAAACTGCTGAAAGGAGCGACCAATGGAAGGGAAAACGAGGAAGCAAGGACTTTTGCATCGTTCACCTGAAGGAGGCTACTGGATGTATTGTACATCTTCACTCAACAAATAGATTTTTTCCAAATTACAATTTGGAACGTTGTTTTAATACGGTTTCAATGAAAAAATAAATACTACAGTATGGGATACGTTAAAAAAAAGATATAGTAAGATTGTACACCTGAAAGCAGCTGTTGATTGCATTGTAGATTTTTTACAGTTTAAAATTCGGTAGATAGAGAGCAGGAAAAGAGGGTTAGGTGATTTAATAATGAGGGGAAGGAAACAGCTTTATGTAGTTTATTGTGGGATATGAAGGCTTTTTCATTTGAATGACCAGTCCATCCCCATTTTTGTTGCCTAATATGTTGTATATTATCCTTCACTCCTCAGATATAAGTTGATCTTTCCTGACCTGGTAGAGATATCTGTAGCATTGTTTTTGCCCATGACTTTCCATTGAATTCTAGGTTAGTTCCTTTTGTTAATTTCCATATTTAACAATCGTAAGTCACAGCTGATATGCGTTCAATGTATACTTTAGACACATTGACTAGGTGCTTTTCAATAAGTCTCTGAACATATCAAATGATTTCAGGCTTATCAGTTTTTCTCAAATCCTTAGACTTGCCTTAGATAAAGTATTTCATCAATCTTTTAAAGAGCCTTGCCATCTAATTCGTCTATTTTGTCATTGATCCGTTCATCTTTAAACCTAATTTATTACTTTCCCTATTTCAATGCCAATATAGTTTGTAATTTTTCCAATGCTTCCGACGCCATGGAAACGTTATTGGCAAAAGGATTTGAATATTCTGTGTCCGTATTTATTCAGATTCCCCCCAAGTCAGTTATCCGAAAGATGCTTTCAAGACTCGCTGTAAATAAATGCATTTATTCCTAAGTTCGATTCTCGACCTGACATTTATTCCAATCCATGTATTTAATTTATTCATTGACTGCCAAAAGGAAACTGGCTTGAGTTTAGTTATGATAGAAAACCAAAAAAATGAGATGGATGTAAATAGTGGCAAAGAATTATTGGCAATAACCGATAATACTTCATCTATTAAAATGAATAGATGAATTGAATTACTGATAGAGATTTTAAATTAAACCCACAACCAAGGTTGCCAGATGTCTCTTGCGGTGCAAGAACAAATTTGTATGTTGTCCCGTCAAAAATAATTAAGGAACATAAGATCTATTATTAGATTAAGCTTGGTGGGAAATAAATGAAAATATAATGTCATTATGTTTTTATTCACTGAATTTTTTTACTAGATGAATCATTATTTTTATTATAATATCATTTGTTGCTACTGTTTAATTTCATCTGAAACTTTAACGCTTTTTATTGCAACTAAACCCGGTTTCCTCTACGTGAAACCGCTTTTACCATTGAGCAACGGATATCTATGGCTAGTCCAAATATAGTACTTGAACTTCTCTCCTATCCCAATCTCTGCTGTACTTCTTACTGGTAGTTCAGAGTTCATTTCTTTATTCAGTTAATTAGATTGTAAATCATTAACAATTTTTTCCTACCATTTACATCCATTTATTTACGTGTTTTATCACCAACTCAGCCAAGTTTTCCTTTGGCAGTGAGTGAACAAATTATCATCGTGGATCAGAATAAAGAAAAATTCATGGATCAAAATTGAACTAACAATATTATGTAAGAAGTGGCTCGATTGATGCTCCACTCATCTTACCACTGATCTACAGGAATCAGTGGCAAGTACAAGACCAAATCAATCACTTTAACTCATCCCGTATACTGATCTGCGCCATTTCCGTTATTAACTGAGAGTTCAGTATCGGTCAAGTAAGTTTAATAAGAGGGAGACAAGTGAGAGAGGAGAAATAGAATTATAGATATAGAGAAGGTAGAAAAGAAAGTTTGATGATTGAACAAAAGAACAAGAAGAGTGCAGAAGGAAGAATGTTTCGTAGTGTCTGGTTGGCTCGAAGTAGAGAAAAATTGCGATAGATAACAAAAACTGTGATGAAGGTAAATAGTAGCGTAAAATCAATAATTCAATACTTTGTGTAAAAAATGAATTAAAAAAAACGATGGGATTACCTTTACTGAACAATCAGTTAACAATCGTGATGCAGGACAGATCAGGTGAGGGGATGAGCTTAAATTCTTAATTTGGACTCGCTCTCGCTCTTAGACATGTGCTTGCTATTGATACCTGTAGCTCAGTGGTAAGGTTGGTCGGATATTACCTGCGTTTTTCTCATCATAGATGACCGTGAGTACAGTTCTCGCCCGGAGGTAAATCTTTATTCTGATCTGCGATGATAATTATGACGCTCCAAAAAACTGGATCGATTTTAATTGCGATAAAAATCAACAAAAAGTGCGATCGATGTAAATAGTGGCGATATATTGTTAATGATCTAAAATACATCCAATAAAGAAACTAAATGATTTGGTTACCAATACTGAACTACGACTCAATTCGAAATATGGAGCCGAAGAGATTAGGAGAGGGGATGAGTTCAAGTATTTGATTTGGATTAGCACTTGTCACTGATTCATATAACACATGCGAAACTGAGGCCGACAAAATACAATATGTAGACATGAACATATCAAGAAAATACTAGATTCGCGACGCAAATGATAGAGGAATATGGCGGATCCTGGGGAAGGACTATGTCCAACGACGAGCATTAAAAGTCTGATGATGATGATGATGATAATGCATTTATTTCAGCTATGTTATTTGTATTTATCAACATAACCCTATTTCCATGTCAATGCACTTAATTCGGTAGTGAATAATAATCACAGATCGAACATCATACAATGAATATTTTAGATCAAAACTCAATTAATGATTACCTGCCAGGCTATTGAATTATTGATTCAGCTTACGTGGACGTATTTGTATCCTCATTTCATTCTCAATTAACCTAAATAAATATGTATTACAGCTGCTAAAATTGATTTTATGCATATCAGCTGACTCTTTCTCTCTGATATAAATGGAACTGATACTACATAACGAAGTGTTTGATGAATCTGGTTAATTGTATTGTGAATAAAACCAGATTCTCCTTGGGAGTTTCAACTTGCTGATTGATTACACGAGCTGTGATACTACCACAACAAGGTGGAGCCGAAGTTGTGGGTGCTTAGTTACATTTTAGTGAGCTAGCAACAACTGCTCAGATCTTGAGCAAAAAATAGATGGCAGAATCTTGTCGCTTCAAGATTAGTCCAACTAAAATGACGATATTGAAGAGAATTGTTGAATCGTCTCATAACACAATGATAAATGAATATATATCGGTCAAAATGGTCAAGGCTGAAGCATTGAAGGGAGAACAAACAAAGGCAATTTACAAAAGTGGTTTGATTTCCTCAGCAGTGAACGCCGTTTATCTTGGCCTAATTGATCTATTCATTTGATCCATGAAACCAGTTTCATCTGGCAGCTGAATCAGCGGATGTTCCGACTACCACCAGAATGATGCCACGTTTAAAGTGCACAGAAAATATCAATACAGAATGAAATAACCGATTGAAATCGATCAGAAAACATTCTTCCCAGAGGACATTTTATCCTCAACAGTCTTTGTTTTGAATTCCTCTTCCTATGATGACACTCCTCTTTCTAATAAAAGCTATAACTAGCATCAAATTGAAGCCAACGCTTGCATCAGATTATCATAAACCGAACTCGGCAAAAATAATGCTTTCCTTCAAGATGTTCCATTTAGATCGTAACCTAGTTTAGCACAAGTTCACAAGTTGAAAGATCCATTTGTAATAAAACTCAGAATGCAATTAGTGACCAGCCAGAATATCCAGCTTTCAATTTCGCTACGGCAAGTATTATACATATTTAGCGAGCTTATCTCAATATGATACTGGACCTAGAAATATATGACGTACACATGAGACAATCATGCTAAATATCACTTGGAAGGATCTCGAGACAGTACGGTAGATTAGAAGATAAACAGGGGAGAAAACCCAACTGGTAATAGGCTGGTCATGTTGCAAGAATGTCAGACAATCGCTAGACATCACGACTCATGTTAAACTCAGACCGACAAAAAATAATCAGACTAATTCAGAAAGTACACATGGTCGGGAGATATGCCGAATCTTGGGGAAGGTTGTGTCCAACGATGGCTGGTGATAATGAATAGCACTATATTTCTGTGCAAACCAGCTGCCTACGAATCAATTCTACAGCTTATGTCCTTAATATAATAATAATATCTGTCCTTAAAATTAAAATAAGAATTTTCATTTTGGTTACAGCCAAGTTTTGTCATGTTCATTATAATCAACAAAAGCAAATTAGCTTACGTTCTTGAACTAGACAGTCCTCTCAATTATATTACTCTCATATTATATAAAATATAGTGAATCAGGACATTATATAAAATGCTTATCTACCAATATAAGTGGTATTAGGGAATTTGCATTTTGGACAAGTGTGTTCCGGTCAAATGCATATCGGTCATTGGCGATTCTTGACTTTTCTGATTTTTACAGTCCGGACACCTACGACTAAATATATGTTCATATCATATCAAATGAGTTTTAAAAATCATTCCAGAGTGCCCTGAACATTCCCAAACCAACGTAGGCATTTCAAAAAAGTTATGATTTCAAATATCTAGGTATTTTTCTTAATCAAACCAACGTAGGCATTTCAAAAAAGATATTATTTCAAATATCTAGGTATTTTCCTTAATCAAAATGATTTTGAATAATCAAAAAAATTGAATGTGCGATGAATTTTATTGAAAATACTCAAATCTCAAATTCATAAGTCCAAATCTAAAATACATGCATGTTGTGTATAGCCCCTCATAAGAAACATTTTTCTCGGGACGTGACGTCAATTAAGGAGAAAAAAAATGAGAGATACTTTTAAAGAAATTAAAAGATGAACAGATGAGTAAATATTTTAAAGGATATCTTTGTTAAAAATATAACACTAAGCCACATAAATAAATATGGATATTTTGGATTACACGTATTGGGACACCATTTTCCGGTGCGCAGAAAAACGAACGCAAATGTCTCGGGCCATCAATGACGAGGACACAATTGTTCTGTCAACGATATAAGTTTAGTACGGTACAAAGTCATCAGATTGGGAAACTAAATGAGGTTCAAATCCATTATTATAGTAAAAGAATACTGTCAACCATTACACCCCATTGAGTTGCCTATATCTATTTATCTATCTATCTATCTATCTATCTATCTATCTATCTATCTATCTATCTATCTAATTATCAACACGATTAAACATATTGGTCAATCTATATAGGTAGATAGCTTATAAGCTAGCAATCTTTCTCCTTTCTCTCCCTCTCTCCCTCTCTCTCTCTCTCTCTCTCTCTATATATATATATATATATGGATGGATATAAGGAGAGAGACAAAGAAAAAGAGAGAAAGATTTACTACGCCTAGGTTAGAATGACACGGGTTAATGATGATGTAAACACAGTCATTCCAGTGCAGTGGGCCTGCTTGCCTCAATAATCAGCATTCAAAATCCCAGCTCATTACCAGTGATCTAACACCGACCAATAGCTCTAGTTAGCTTTATGCAACTAAATCGGTCACGGTGCCAGCTAATGTTTATTAGGCTTGAGCTAGTCCTAAACAAGACCATTGTTCCGGAGCATGTTTCATTGAAAATTGTATCCACCAACAGTGGTTTGAAGATCTAGGACGCCCATTATATATATATATATATATATATATATATATATATATATATATATATATATATATATATATATATATATATATACTAAAAGCTACCCATAATTTTTAAAAGAGGAAATTACATACCCTGAAACGAGGTTCAACTGCCTCCTTTGATGTAATTCTTTGAATATAACAAACTCCAGGGAGTAGCAGTACACACACACACACATACACACACACACACACACACACACACATATATATATATATATATATATATATATATATATGTATATATATATATATATATATATATAAAGTAATCATGAATGAACTAAACAAAAATCAAAAAGCACTGCAGCTGCAAGAACACTGATCAATGCCCATCAAAACAAGACAATTGCAACCAGAACAACTTGATTTACGTATGAATATGAAGGAAGAGTTCAGTTGAGACATGATCTGGGAATTGTCAAATCTAATTGGTGCAATTTGATTTCTCACAAAAGAAACTGTTTATCAGCAGATTAGAACGAGTAAGCATTAACAATAGATGTTGGTAATACAGAAGTGGGAATATCATTTTATAAAATTTGGAGAATGCAACATTTGGCGCCTTTAAATTAGGATCTCATATCAGCAATAAGATAAAGATCAAAACTGAAGATGTTAACACCAGAAAAACACAGCACAACTTGAAGGAACCAAACCAATCACTGTAAATCATGAAATTCACTACAGAGGTGAAATATGGAAACGCAACTAAAGGATTGACCCTGACACGGGAAACCATGCAACATATACAAGAGAGAATCATGCTCAACATCATATGGAAAAGCAGAAGAGAGCAAAACACATTAGAGAAAAACAGGAATTAGGTATCGAGAAGAATCAAATGGCAATCGGCTGGCCATGTTGTAAGAATGTCAAACAGCCACTGGATCATATGCGAAAATATGACAGGCAAAATATGAAAAGTGTGACGGACTACACAAGTATGGGCTTCATAGGGCTCATAAGAGTGGGTTCTGGCAAATCTTGGTGGAGGTTTAGGTCCAACAACAGACGGTAAAAAGAAATGTTGATGATAATAGCAAATTGGACCAGAAACAGATAGCATAATTCACACAGAAGAAACGAAAGAAAAAAATTGAAGAAAAACGAATATTTTTCCGTTTCATTTTCGTGACCTGTATTGTAAGAAAAACAGGACACCTATGACCCAACCCCCAGCAAAAAAAGAAGAAGAAAAAACAAAGAAAATCATGGAAAAGACCTTTTTTTCCTCTTCAATTTAAAAAAAAAGGTTTTTTTTCTTCAGGGAACCTTTTGGCAAATTGACAGAAATTGTCGAAAGAAGAAATGAGTTCAGTTTTGTCATTTGTCAGTGGAACAATGTATTTAGACTTTGATTGAGCTGTACTCATAGGATTTTTTTGTTCAAATCTTCTCACTTTGATTTTTAAATAGAAACGTTGGCAGAGTATGTCAGAAGTAATAGAGGGAAAAATCACTTGACTAGAAGCGTTAAAGTTATAACCTGTATATAAGGTTTGGGATGGAATCATCTACACTTTGAATTGTCGGAAATACGGGACGGGGCTTTTTGTCCTAGAATGCAGACATCGATGGCATAGAAATATCTTTATCAGTGCATTTAATTCATTCCAAAATGTTCTGCACTGTTCAAACCCACATTGTTCAAGGTTTTATAATGATTGTGTTCTTTCCTGCTTATACTCAGTCGCAATAACTCATACAGCCATGCCTCAAACGTATTATGTTGAGACTTGCTCAAATCAAATCAGCACAATTCAAAGTATACTAGTCTGTGTGTATGTTTACAGAGTTTTGTCTAATTTTTTCCGGTATGTTTTATTATCATAGGAACGAAGTGATATTTTGTAGGAGCACCATTGAAACGTGGAATAGTTTGTAAGTTTCTGTCTGTTCTATATGTACTGATTCGTAGTCAGGTTTGTCCAAGTTGTATGATGGTCCCTCTGAAATATAAATGATAATTCTTTGTGCCTGCTGATTTGTGAATAGCTCTGCTCGCAATTTTTTCTGATCACGCTTTTCATTGTAAAAAAAGGAAGGGGAGAAAAATTTGTTTTCACCTGTTGTAAAGATGCAGAAGAGACTTGACGAATTCACCAGCTGAACGCTGAACTCAACGCCATATTCATTAGCAAAAGCCATACATTATTTTCTAGCAATTTGGTAAGACTATTTCTAAACCATTATGTAGACAGAAAGAATGTAATAATATACGGGGTTGGAGAAAGAGAGTGAGACACATTTGTAATTTTCTCTCCTCTCCCCAGGTTGAACAAAATTTGATTCCGAAACAAAATAAGATTAATGGCTAGTTGGAGAGAACGTGCCGGCAAGACAGGCTGCTCTGACAGACAGCTCGGTGCAGAGTGACGGAGAGAGAGAGAGAGAGAGAGAGAGAGAGAGAGAGAGAGAGAGAGAGAGAGAGAGAGAGAGAGAGAGAAAGACAGACAGACGGACAGACAGACTCAGATTATGAGTTAATTTAGTAGTTATCTAGAGAGAGGCTACATTTGGAGTTAAGAATCCCCAGGCTTTTGAACTTCGTTGGACTTGTAAGCAAATAGCATTCTATGATGAATTCAACGTCTGTTTACAGCATAATTAACAACAATTGGGATACATTTTGCAAAGGATGGACATCATATTTGTTTTTTTCTCCAAGATGATTGAGGTCTCCGTACATGTCGATTGTCTTTCTATTCCAACAGCTATAACCTAGCAACCAGTTGTTAGTATATAGAAGTATGCAAGTTGCATCTGCATCTCTTTTCTTCCCCGTGTTTTTGTTAATGATGCTTCATCGTAATTGGACCTTGCACGTGCTTGTATTTCTGGATCGATTGGCATTCGTCACATTATCAACTAATATATTTTGTTAGAGGAAGTACACATGCAACCAAAAGCAACAATGTGATTCTGATGATAGGTAATCATTTGGGCGGTGATATAACTCCTGGTGTGTCACAATGCAAATACAATACAAGCTGATGACGAAAATATATACACTCTTTATCAGCGACCACATATCTGCAACTTGTTTCCTTTATTCCAGTTATTAACAGTTGTCTTTTAAAAAGGGTCACAGAAGAGGAATATTTCAACAACGAAGGTTTGTGCAAATGCAGCATCGGGTTATCGACAAACGACGCACAAGTTGACTCACAGAGATCATATGTGAAATTGTAGACGGCGAAAAAACGACTGCATGACGAAATGAACAAGGTCAATAAGTATTGGCTCTGCGATACCCATGATAATGAGATCTTTCAAATCATGGGAAAAGTCTATCTCCGACGACGGACGCTAAAAGGCTGATGTGGAGGAGGAGGAGTACTCAGAATTTAGGGAAATGGGTTTTTTTCTATAGATTTACAGAAATGAACGTCAGCCAGCATTTGAATTCTTCTCCTTAGTTCACTTAGTTTCTTTGTGTTTACACAACGAAAATCTAAGCTTGGTTGGTTTTGCCCCGCGGCGAACCTTGTTTAGTTTCTTTTTAGAGTATAAATGTTACTGTGTTTATCTATGTTGAAAAATCATTAGTTATAAGGTGGTTCCTATAGTGAGCGAGGGAGAATAGTGACATAGTCGGAGTAGTAACAAGAATAGGTAGTTATGAACGACAGAATGAAGGACATGGGCACCAAGTATGAGTTTGGACTCAGGGATTGAACAATGTTTGTAATCGTAATAACGATATATATGAATGGTTAGACAAACAAACAAAATGTACATTGAATAAAGAAACATATTACATTACAAGACTGAGATGAAATACATGTAGAGAAGCATTAATAAGATTGATCGTGAGGAGAAGAGAAAAATCCTGTTGAGTTTGAACGGCCATTCCTGTACATAAAAATGAAATATAGGAGAGAATTATTAGGAACGGAAACATGTGACATAACAGGTCGAATGTCGTTTTGTTTATCTATAGAACAGAGCCTGAGAAGTGCTGCTTATCATAGTGAGTGGTATATTTGGATGAGATGGATTGTCAAAAAGCAGTCGCTCCAGGTTGAGTACAAGAAGGAGCTAAAAGGGGGCAAGATGATAAGTACAGTGTTTGCAAATGAGACAAGTGAAATATTTGCAGCGTTTGCATAGAGTATCAAAATAAGGGAGATTTGTGACAAAAGATGATATATATATATATATATATATATATATATATATATATATATATATATATATATATATATATATAATCATGGTCAAAGAATGGAAACTGCGCTGGCTGCAAGTAAAGGCGAAGAAGAGACGGAAAGAAATAACTGACTAGTGAAGCCGGGTCAAATGAGCGAGTGAACACGTGTGTTCAGAGCTTTTATAAGGAGTTGACGGAGGAAGTAACGTTTTATATACTCTGCTAAATCTAGGCTTACGTAGCTAAAGCTAATATTTAATTATTTTCAGATTCAGTTTTAACTAAACATAAAGGGATTGATATACAGGAATTTAAAGTCTTATTTTGGTCTTGAACTAGAATAAGCATAATAAATATCTACCATGTTTTACATTGTGGTCAGATTTTTAGTAACTATTTATCATAGCTTGCTTTGCATAACATTCAGCAGAATTCAGGGAATTACCACAGGATTATCCTTTCTAAATTAGTTCGATTTCACGTTAGTGAATAAGTCCACTGTAAGACCACTCATGCTATCTCTATTTATCCATTTAAAACATTCCCGATTTGATTATTTTTATTTTGATTTGTACTGGATTTCAATGCGAACATCAAGCGATTGAAAATTATTTTTTCCGACTCATTTTTATAATGACATGGTCAATCAGTGAAATCATTTGACTCAAGCTAGACTCAGTGGATTCCAAGCATAAATTCAAGGCGAAGAAGGAAGGGAAGAGAACTTTGAGGGAGGCCATTTGAACGACTCTGTCTCCTCCATTCCATATACCGAATGTTCTGAAGTGAAAATGTAAGTGGGAGATGCCGTATAATACCCTGTTTAAACATGGACTCTATCTCGTTAAAGATTTTCTGTGAGTTTATGAAATCAAATCTACACAAGCATATTAAAAGACTTCAACGTAAGTCACGATATAAGCAGGATATTTTCTGTTTGCAACTAGAATATATTCGCCCTATTCCTCTTTCCTACGCAAAAAAACATGTTCTTCTACGTGCACGTGGGGAATTATATACATACATACATATATACTTGCATACAGTGAAACAAATAGGTATTTTCCCTCGTTCATAAGTATAGGTTACTTGAAATTTGGCTGTATTCATGATAGTTAGATATATCAGATGCAACAAGCTTTCAACACTATGATAAACGATTTTGGTTGGTCAGTCAATAGAAACTGTCTCGTGACCAATATCTTTTGGCAGCATGCTGTGTTGGGATGATCAATTGAAACATTGGAGGAAGGAGTGATCAATGAATAAGTTACTTCTCACGCTTTTTTTCGAGTAGTAATCACCAAAAAAATTAATGACTTACTCTAGAAGTTTCTTGGAGCATGTTTCCAAGAAACATTTTGGACTACCCTCCTATATATATTCTCTTAATTTTCCTGAATTAGCGGGGTGGGATTTTGCAATCTGAATCTTTGATTTCTTACACGAATTTTCAATGGGATTTAGTATCAGATATTGACTAGGCCACTAAAGAATATGATTGTTTCCTCTTCAGCCAAAGTTTAGTCTCTCAGACGATAAATAGAGGGTCATTATCATGTTGGAAAACCCAACCACAAAAGGATATTCACTCCGAAAATCTGTCGGTATTTGGTTCCAACCATCTTTCCCTCAATGCTGTGAAGGCATCCTGTCTTTAGACAAAAGCAACGCCCATATGTTATTACTGCAACCATTTTCTATTGTTAGCACTATGTAGTTCAGCTTGAAGGCTTCATTTGTTTTGTTTTTTTTCTAAATATTACTGACTTCAGTTTCATCTGACCATTGCATATTGCAGAAATATTTGTTGACACTAGCTAAATGTTCCTACTTATTCTTTTTTCAATTTCTATGTAGGATAAAAAAGACATACCTATCAGGCAAATTTTATCTTCGTCGAATAATTCTTTCTATTGATGGTTAAGGAAAAAAGGTTAAACCAGGAATAAAATACTTTAATATAATTTATAATCTATTTTCGATAGAATAAGTATCAGGCATGGATACACTCGAAATAATGCTCCACAAATCTGATTACGAAGGCAAAGTTTACAGAAAAGATTCGATTTTATTTTGCCATATTATAGAACCAAGAGACTTGGTAAATGATATAAGGATAGAATTCCTATGAATTTCTGCTTTGCCCTATTGAATGAAGGGTGTCTCCTCATATGTACATCTTTAACCATTAACAAAAATCTCTTTATCTTAATTATAAATAGAAAATCATCCTAATTAAATGATTAACACAGGTCAAGGAAATAGGTGTTGGGGGTTATTTACTTAAATATTTACATATTTGGATTATTTACTTATCCGAGCACTAACAGAGTAGGAATCAACTTACGACACTAGTTTGATAAACATCTCTTTACAGCAGACAACAAATCTAAAAATTTCATTTTTCCCGGCTTTTCACCACGACTCGAACACAGACAGCGAGCACCAGGGGGAAATATACATCTGTATCTATGCCTTAGCTCCTTAACCCTTTTATGCCCGAACTATTTTTTGATAAATTAAATAAAACAAATTTTGTTTTGATACTGGTCAAGTTTGGGGTATATCACATGGAAATTGAGTTTTATCAGTATGTGCCATAGAACTGGGGGCTGAGCCAGACGGCTTTTACAGGAACTCGTAGTTGCATTGACGAAGAAAACAGAAAAAAAAAGTATAGAGCTGTGGGCTGTATGACCTTCTTGATCATGTAAGGATCAACGAATTAGACGGATTATTCGCGACCAAAATTTCCTAATGTATGGGGATATGGCGAAGATTCTCACCCGGGTTGAAAAGAAGAAACTTGGCATGAATTCCGGTGTTTTTACGTTTACTTTTGATAGAAACGAAAATATTTGTTTACATCACCCGTTTGGCAGAGGTTTTCTCTTATTTCTGCTCTTCTACAGTAAAGAGCTATTTGGTAATCGAGTGTACCTCTGAGGGATCTTACAGCTGGTCATTTGTTTTCGTTGGTGAAAGTTTGTTACCATTGAAAGACTAATTTTCCCGTTGTTTGGAACTTATTGTTATGGAATGCCGCTGATTTGTAATGTCTGAAGGGAGTGAAAATAACTTCAGTGATTTTTCAAATAATGAACGGTTGTTTTGTTCGATGATCAAGAGATCTCAAATGACTGTCTATCAGATAGTGATTTCGTAAGTTGAAGTGATAATTCTTTTACAGAGGATGACGACCATTCAGTTCTTCATACTCGTCAACGACGCAAATTGAATTGTTGACCCTGTAATTACGTTCAAGAGAAAAATACTGAAAGAAATACGACAGAAAGCTGTTATAAGAAATGGTTTGCAAGTATCTATTATGGGAGAAACATCTTGGGATAGACCATGAGTGGTTATTTTTCGTCATTAAATTCACGAAAAGACAAAAATATATTTTTCTATAATCGTAATTCGTTTCTTTGATAAAAAAAATCTGAATTGAAAAATGATTTCTTAAGAGGTTGTACCCATTGGGTTTAGCTGCATCAAATATTATTAGTTTTCACTACTGTTTCAGTCACCCTCCTACTTCACATACTATCAATATCGGAAAAAAAACTTTTAATCTCTTCAACTCTGACTATGCAAGTATCGTTACCTACCAACCGAATATCTCTTGTCTAGTGTGTTCATCATGGACACAGCATGTTGTCAGTTGAACTTCTTACCTTTTTTTTCCCATATTCGGTAATCTTCTTAGAATATAAAACCAAATCCTCTCTCCAATCGTTGGTACAGTGTTCTCCTCCCAAAGTCTATGCTAGAATACATTTCATACTAATTGATCCTTTCTAGTTAATTTTCTTTAAGATGCCGTTTTTGTTTCTATAGAAGCAAAGTATACAATTTCGCTCATACAATGCTCAGGTGTTATACATAGACGACTAATTATTGGCAGCTTGAGATGACCAATAGTGAGGGATCGTCAAAAACCTGACAGTATTTCCTCCATTCATTCTTGTACATCGTTGCAGTTTTCCTACTTTAAAAGTAATATGATCGGAACATATTTTCTTATAGTTTTGAATTGTAGAGAAATATGCTTAAACCTTTCCATATAAACACTCAACCTTGTTCTCATCCCTGGAATCCTTCTGTAGAAAACATTTGTAGAAATATTCGATTTTCACTTGAAAAGGCAGTCAGACCGGGAAAATGTAATCGATCATGTCTCTCTGATAAATATAGTCCCTATCGAGGCTGTTTTAGAACAAATCTTTTCCACAGAACTATAAATATAACTTCTGCTAGCTATTTTTATACAATTCTGTCAAGTATAGAGAATGTAGTGACTATCTCTCTTGACTTAGTGAACGTTTCTCGAACTATGTTTTCAGCCCTGAGTAGGAAATGCATCCAAGATTTTCGAATAAATTTAGCCAGCGACTAAAGCAAGTTCTACGCACAGGGATATAGCTTCTTAGATTCTCACTTATAGATATTGGTCAACTTAATGAATTACAGAATTACTAACACACTCATGCACACAATCACTAGTAGGTACATCAATGAAAATAAGCATTTATTTTGCAGTATATTTATTTATCTATAATATCTGTCTATTATCAATGCACTTAACCCTCTATGAATTAAATAGATTGATTATTATGCATAGAAAACTTTTTTATAACTGTATCAGGCTATGGAACTATTGAATCTACCCTTGTACATACAGACACACAGATACAGAGGCATGCACACACACACATACACACACACGCGCGCGCGCACGCACACACATACTCACATAACCAAACAGGTACACACAAACACTCCGACAGAAACTATTTTTCAAGTAAAAGTAAAATTATTTTTTCGACTAATCACTAGCTATCATATCAAATATCTGAAACGTCCTTGACGTAGAAAGTTTTTATCTAATACTTTTCCATTATGGTAAAATACAACATACATGGAGCCATCATCCCTTAAATGCTTCAACTACATTTTGAAGAACTAAATTTATAAATCTTGTACCCTTATTTACAACAAAATTCCCCCGTCTGAATTTTTTTTATCGTCAGCTATCAACAATTTTAAAGTACCGTATCGGGAACGTTCATTTGTCACCTTGACATAAACCTGATCAGTCGCAATGTCTAGATTTTAAAAATGCCTCTAAAACCCATGATTCATTGATTTCAATATTGAAAGGTAACTGTAAAGATAAAACTAGCTAGTTCCATAATATCAACCTTAGAAAATATCTGACAGAAATTTTAACTGTTTATTACGAATAAATAAACAATAAAGAATCAATAGAATTGTGAAATACTACGATAAGTCACTGCAATAAATGATATACCGTTATGAGATCCAAAAAATTTGACAGCCGTGGGGTTATCTAACAGAAGTATTGTGATATTTAATGGAGGTATTGTCTGCATCGATTTACAATGATCGCTTACTTGATGTCATTCATATGATTGCTACACAGTTAAATTTCCCCTTTCTAAATGTAAGCATTGCAGCATTACATAGCATGAATTGAGAGAATTGACAACTTTGATAAACGATTTTTGTTTTGATATAATTTTCTTTAATGTTTATTTGTGGAAATTTTACTTTCAAGTTGCAATTTTAGCTGATATGAAAAACGTCCACCAGAACTGTTAACATCAACATCGATTTCTCCAGTTTTCAAGTTGGTCTCTCTGGATATGTATGCATGTATCGTGCATCGGGCCGCATAAATGGAGCTATAGGGCAGGGAATTTCAGCAATTACTCCTTATTAGGTCAAGGGAAACGTTCTATTCGGTTATTTTGTTAAAATTCTAGCGCAAAATACTTTTGGGGGGCGATATGAAATGTAAGTTTATGCTACATGACTGATAGTATTCACCATTATTTTTGTAAATTCTCACTTTTTTCTGTTTTTTACTGATTATCACTCAACAAAAGGCAAGAATAGTAACTTGTGCATTGATCACCTCTTTCCAATTATTTAATCGATGTCCTCAAACTGCAGGATGCCAAAGGACGTTGATCAAGTGGTGGTTTCTATTGAGTGACAGTGGATTTTTTTATATCAATCAAACCGTCGAAAGTTCTGTGAGTACTATTGTTCGGGGATTAAACAAATTTTACTACATGTAGAACACACCATCTTAAAAAATTGTTAGGATGAAACTGAAAGAAGTATTCAGAATATTTGATCAAATTTTCCCTTTGACAAATGTGTCGGTATATTCAATAGAATTTCACTATTGATATATTTTTCTTATTTTGAAATCATTGTCTTCTTGACATCAATTAATTTCTTACTTTCCTGTAAACTAAATGATGCGTCCATGCCTATTTCCTGGAATGAAATTAAAAAAGGATATTTTGCTTCTTCGGCAACTGTTATTCCATCCAAGGTTCATTAAAATATTCCTTTTTCAATTGACGGCATTAAGAGAAATATTTTTTTCTTTGGGGGATACATTTTGAAAGTGCATTCAGATACTTTGATAGAGGCCAACTGAAAAGAATTTTTTTTCCTCTCAATGCCCCCCATAGTAGATTGTAAAAAGCTACATGATCCTGGGTAGGTGGCCGTGCTGGAACAACTAAGCCCTGGATTATCAGGGAAACCGGATCTAGAATCTTTTTCGGCCAATCTTGAGCTTGCCTCACAGCATTTGTGACATTTGCTCTATCTATTAAATACTCATTGTACAGCTAAGGGAGGGCTTGACCTTATTTTTGGATGTGTCCATGAATTTTGAGGCTGAACCTGTTAGTGTTTTTGCCCATCATCATACCCCAGGACTTACTAACCGTAAATGACATTCTTACCCGAATGTCAACATTGCCCAGAGTTTGTAGCATTCATCTTGCTTGGGCGTGTGACACCTTTGTCATCGTAATGTCTTCCATTTATCCTCTTAGTCCCAGCTGGGCTATGTCTGACTCCAGCGCACGGCCTTGGGTAACACCTTATACGCACACTAGGAGATTTATAGCCATAATCAACAAGATGAGGCAAATTATTTCGGATATTCAGCCAGTTGATTGTAAAGCTGGCTGACGCAAACCTGGGCAGGTAACAGGAAATCCTGGTTTGAATGTGTAAAAGAATGTAATAAATGATGAATCCTTTCTTGATAAGATAGTGTGGGATTGAGTCATAGGCATTTGTAAGGCACAAACCAAACAGCTGTTGGATTGCCTCTCTTCTGCATGGCCACTCAGATCTGCAGATTGTATTGGTTCTGCATCATGTCAGAAGTCAGCCTTTTTGTTCGCACAGAGAAAAAAGAACTCCTATTACACACTTAAGAGGAAATCTTACTAAACTGGTGGACAGCAGTGTATTTTTTTTCTTTTGAAACGAAGCATCTCTCAACCAATCTCCAACTAGGGCGAATCGTACTTATCCTTATCTTTTACAGCCGCTGGAGGTATCGCGTATTTATCATGTTCCTTATAAGGTATATCACTTGGGTCTAAGGCAGATGATGCTTTGGCTCTCCGGACGACGCCATGAACGTCCTACCAAGTAGGGTCCTTCATATCTGGCTCATTTGACTTTTTTTTAGGTTGGTGTATATCCTTGTTTTTTTTTTAAAAAAAAAGGTTGGATGCAAAATCCATAGTTAAGGATCTATTTCTCTCTCTCGCCTGTCTGATGGGGTCAGTGAGGCAGCACTGGAGCATACATCTCCCTTATATATAAAGTAAAAGAAAAAAAACAGGGATGTACACCAACCTAAAAAAAAACCAAAACATCACGACTCACGACGTGGATCCCTCGAGATAACATGCACAACCGAGGCCGACAGAATATTAGATTGCGAGACGAGCTAGACAAGTTCAGGAAGTACTGCCTCCGCGACGCCTATGATAGAGAAGTGTGGCAAATCCTGGGGAAGATCAATGTCCAAGGACGGACGTTAAAAGACTGATGATGATTATGATGATGATGATATCCCTGTTAACTGTCAGATGCTGACTCCAACATGAATGCTTACGTGCGTCCCTTAGAAACTCCTTACTTTGAGCAGTATGGGTTTTTGATAAACTGTACTCGACTACATTATTCTATTTGTATTAGCATGGACGTTGTGCTCTGCCTTGCACAGCTTATTCTGCAGCTTGCTGGTCAATTCTTTGATGCATTCTTTTGCAGTAAGAGATCTGATCTCTCGTTGAGAACCTTGATCTCACATTTCAGTCATCGATCCTCTTTTTTTTCTCCGATTTAGTTGCTGCAGAAGTTTAGGTCAATCACTCCGTTTCACTCAGCCAAGTAGTTCCTTGGCTTGATTAAACGTTATTGCTGTTAAAGTGTCAATTTTCCTGTGTATTGGGCTGGCTAGAGCAGATTGGAAAATGATATCTAGGTCTTCACCAAATTGATTCCATGCAATATCAGACGATCAAGACCACTTAATCCTTTCTTCTCCTTGCTTACTAGATAGAAGCGATCGAAGAAGGTGGACTTAGTCGTTTCTTTAGCAATTAGGAAATTCAAATGCAAAGAGATCATTAGCTCTGTTGGGTGCATAATGGATAGAGTCTTCCTTCTTCTCAGCGGATGCTGAGCCTAGGTGCTGCGCTTCGGTTACAGTAGCTACCCAACTGGACCTGGAGTGATGTATTTTGATCCCTCTTGTATTTTTCTAGACTTCCCTGCAAATCCTCCCCAGTCAGTGTTGCTTCTTCGAATTTCATAAGCCACTTTCCTGTCTTGTTCGTGGCTACTATGTCCGTCCTATTGAATCTTTGATCCTGCACCCCCTCAGGAGGCCCAAGAGATATTGCTCTTTGTTTGCATCCGTAGATTATCAAGTGGTTACCTTACGAAAGTCAGCTGTCTTTCCAGTGTCACGTACCTTTCTTAGTTGCAATCCAGTCTTTCACTGGCAAACTAGTCGTATCATGGCACCATTCATACCAACCTTAAGTCAAAGATGTTTTGCATCGGGTCATGTATACATAAATAAATGTGTTCTGAGTCGTGTTGTCTGTTTGCAACATGACCAGGTCATTGCCTTTCAATTTTTTTTTTAATGGTCTATGATATCTCAGACTCCTGTTATTTCTTTGATACACCGTGTTTTCTGATGATGTTTCCACGTGAAGTAGAGCACGATCCTCTTTTGTGCACGTTGCTTGCTTCTCAGTTTGAGCATCAATCTTTTGGTTAAGGTCCATGTTTGAGGTTAATAAGTGACTATCGGGAGGTTGCATTGGTTTCATACCCTTCTTTTTAGGATTATTGTGATTGTTTTCCTAAAAAGTTACGTTTTCTCTTTTGGAAGCTTGCCAACTTAGATTAATTCTTTGTTCGATTTAAAAAGAAAATTTTTTTAAAGGATTTCGTGGAGATTCTTTGTCCTAGGTAGATGAAGTAGTGTCCTTCTGTCGACTCCGCATTTTCTATTCAGATTGTCTGGTCTTTGTCCTGTAGATGTTTGTTGTACATGATATTTGTTTTACTTGAATTAATTTCAGTGCTGACACTCCCGCTTTCTTCATTCAGTTTGTTTAGCTTCCTTTGGAGGTTCTCAGCACGATGTAGTCAGCAAATCTGAGATAAGTCATTATATATTTTCTTCCACCATGCTGTTTATTTGTAATTCCTCTGTACTGAGAACCTTTTTAATTGTTTCGAAGTACTCACTTTTTTCGATAATGCAGTCGATGTCTGCTGTTTTGCATCTCATTTTATCTACTCATTGTTTTTTGTATGGTTTTGTTTGATTCGGCCGCTTAAAATCTTTTTCTCTTGTCGGTAGCTAAGATTTTTGCGTTTTTATAAGATTCTTCTTCCCCCTTACAGAGTTTACTGGCGTTTTATTTGCTCTTTGGCTCAAATACATGGGCTGCTTATTCTAGAATAGTGGTTATTTTGTTGCTGAGCTTGTTGGTGCTCTCTTCTGGTTCGGCGAGGAGTTCGTATATGTTTTCATTTTTCCACGTTCTCTCCTGGTATCAGTTTGAATTTAAAATCTTATTTTGTCGTCGCTTCCTACATTCACTTGATTTAGAACCTATATTTCTTTGTCTGAGTGGCTTTTATCTGCTAGGATGTAATCGATTTTTCCTTGGTTTCGTGGTTAGGGCTCCTCCAAGACGATTTATATTTAATTTTTCACCGAAAAAGTTGTTTATGATATTTAATCCGTTCGTGTTCACCCCTTTTGTTCCGTATTTTGTATCATTACTTCCTAATTTCTTCGTCCTATCTGAGCGCTGAAGTATTCGAGTCAACTTAGTATTTATGCCTTTAGAAAGACATGAGTCCATATTTCCCACAGGCTATGAATAAAATACAAGGTGGAGTGAGTGATGCCACTTTAGGCGTTTGTCATCTTTAAGTCTATTATAGTATAGTAAGTAGTAGTAATAGTAGTAAGTAGACCTTTTGCCAGATGGGTTCTATTTGATCTAGCAGTTGCTGGGTTTGATTCTCTGTGGATCTGTCTGTATAGATGGCCTGACATCAACTCAAGCTGTTAATATCTACTCTGATAATGAACGGTAAAATTTTTTTCCGTTGTCAATAGCACTGATTTCTTCGACTCAAGAGTAATATTTTGTTGATAGGAATATTTCCTATCAACTATTCCAAACTGTAGATTCCTTTAAAAACTGGAGCAAACTCACTATTTTTGTTCTTAAGTGATCTTTTCATGGAAATTCAAATATATCTGTGAATATTTTTGACAGGTATTAACTCGTAAAAAAACATAAGCCGATTAAACCTAACAACTGAAAATATCCGGAAATAATCAGAGAATTATGACAATAGAATGTTAAGAAAAAGTTATGTAAATCCGATTACATGACAACGCATTTACAGTTAATTCTATTGTGGACTGCGCATTTGCAGTCTTCAGTGACTAATCTTATTTTTCCATGAACAATTCACCAAATATTTACCGACATATCAACTGTTTGTCCATAATTATGATGTGTTAGTTAAAGTAGTAGGGATTATATGGTCATAGATTTATATTCTTCATCTCGAAATTGGCCACCGAAAAGTCTAATCGTTATGTTTTGTTTTATGGTGATTTTTGTAACGATTCTTCAGAGTCTTTTGTATCTCAGATAAAGATTGATTTCCTGGAATCTCAAGTTTTGCATCAGCATTTTCTCAATCATTCCTAATCGTTCCTAATTGCTCCTACTCCTACTGGGATGATGGTTGTTTATAAAAAAACACATTCTTGTAATTGCTATTTCTGGATGTTTATATTTTGATAGTTTATCAAATTCTTTCGCATGTTTTTTATCAAACGGGATGGATGTCTATAAGATAGCATTCGTGATCTCGGAAACCATTTATTATATCTGGGCTATTGGCTAATATATTGCGATCAGTAAGTATGACGAAGTCCCATAGCAAAGTAGCACCTCCACCTTCAAGCACAGGTGGTGGTTCGTGCTTATGCCGTTTGTCTGCGCGTGATGAATTATAATGTTGGCCAAAAAAAAAAAAAAAGAAAATTTCTCATTGGACTTCTTTTCTTTTATATGTATCGAGAAAATGACAATACATATATACATATACAAACATATACATATATATATATATATATATATATGGGTGCGTACGTGTTTGTGTATTTATACGAGTATTTAGGTCAAATTATGGCGTTGCTGGGGAAAATACTTACCCTGTCAAGTAAATTATTCATATATCAAGCTATGATTTATTCCTTTTTCCGATTCCTGCGTTTGAGAGCGTGTAGGAATAGAAAAAAAAAGTTTTGTTTGTCTTTAACTGTCCATTAAGCCACGTATCTACTTCCTTGGTTAACGTGAATAATCATATCAAGGCATCACATCCCAAATTGTCTTTTGGTAATTTGATCGATTCTCTTTGAAAATGAAAATAAAAAAGTGTTAAAAAGAGAGGACAAAAGAAAAGCACCATCGGAAATCGAAAAACAAAAATATAGAGAACATTTATCAATGCACCACACGTAGTTGTATACATACAGACATGCTAACACACAGACACGAACACGCATATGTACACACTCACACACACACACACACACACACACACACACTCATATATATATATATATATATATATATATATATATATATATATATATATATATATATGTACGTAATTCATGAATGTAAATATAAATAAGATACATAGATACGACTATAATCGTAGCAACGAATGTTCTAGTTCATATATAGATGTGATTACCATTTATGAGAGAGCTACTGAAGTTTGGATCTCAAATACTCCGACAGTCCTTTATTTGAAGCAAATAGCATGGCTTCAGTGAGCTCTCGGTTCAATGGATGCCAAAAGCATTGTGAAAAGATCAGCTAGCTCAAAAAGCTGATATTTCTATCAGTCTTTCAAGCTTGATCAAAGGAGATGAAGACAATATCAAGAAAGGAATCGTAACCTGGGACGAGTCTTGAATCTAGCACTACGACCCAGAGTGCAAGCTTCAATCAAAAGACGGGTTTCTCTGATGATCTGCTTGACCAGTTAAAAATGTGATAAGCTCTGAATGTTATGGTGATTACAGCTTTATTCTTGTCCAGAGAGACGAAAACACCACCACCAGAAATTATAGACCTACATGAAGGAAATGTCGAGAAAAAATATTTTCATTGTTTTTTTTTTCACGATATTGTTTAATAGAGGTTTCCGTGGATTAGCAGCAATACTTTTTATATACATATACATACACAAACACACACACACACACACACACACACACACATATACACATACACACACACATATGTACATATACATATCTGCTTAGTACTTCAAAACCTTGTCTAATCCTACTCACTTAAAACAAATATAACTCTACGGACTCGTTCTGTATTCATTTTTCTACTTGCGCTTACGATGTAGGATCATTCTTACAAAACGTGATTAAATACTTCTTCGCCCAACTCTTCGCCCAACTCATTTTCCCACCAAACAAAAATACACACACATATGCACAAACACACAATAGCACAAACACACACACACATATATATATATATATATACATATACATATATATGTGTGTGTGTATGTGAATGGCCAAGTGGTTGGTCCCTTAAGGCAGAAAATAAGTCTCTGATGGTAACTTCACTTGGGTATGAATGTGAAATGAGTGACTCTATGACACTGGTGATTGTTTGCTTGGTTTACATGCAAATTTCTGACCTGACAATCGATAGGACCTTAAGGATGGACAATGGGTCTCTAATGGTGACTTCACTCAGGAATGAATGAATAAGTGACACTGGTCAATTTTGGGTCAACACACGTATTTCCGGCTAAACTGAAAAAGGGGCATGTTTTAAGCCACACAGCGGTATAATATGCGTCAATGAATTGTATTTAGATACATATTTATTTACAAGTAAGCATGAGCGTGCCAACAGCCAAGTCATTAGCAGCCTGGAAAATGGATTCTTTGAGTCATACTTCAAACTCCAAATGCGCTGATGTTAGTTCAGTTTGTACTTATGCCCGTAAAAAAATTACACATAAATATATATATATATATATATATATATATATATATATATATATATATATATATATATATGTGTGTGTGTGAGTGTGAGTGTGTGTGTGTGTGTGTGTGTGTGTGTGTCTGTGCAATTGACATGGAAAAAAATCCATTCCAGTCATTATATACTGTATTTCAAAAAAGAAAAACAATTCTTCCCAGGACACTGAAGACATATGTAAAAACAAGTTTCATTTTAGATCATGTATTTATTTATTTACAATCATGTTCGGTCAAATTTTCATAAATGGAAAATACAACAATTTCCTTAAGCTTTAATCGTACTTCCAATAATCAATCTCAGACTTGAGAAAAACCTGTCAAGATCCAAGTTTACCTTCAATATCTCAAATTAAATTCTTCCTTGTGTTCGGTGAGATCTAGGAAGGGTTTTTCATCACTCATGATTGGAAACTGAAAAGACTGTTATTGCACAATGCCGTACGCAACTGACTTTTGATTGACTCAATAGAACGGGGAAGGTCATTTTCAGGGAAGGGAGTAAACTTTCGCCGCATGAAAAGGTGCGTCCTCCTGTGGCACATGTGATACAGCGAAGGATCAGGAAGATGGGGTCAGAGGTTACTTCAAATACGACACATTCTCCGTGGATGTCACCTTCAAAAGATCACTTGTTTTGCTCCATGCAACACTTAATGTCTGGTCAGCATTTCCAACTATTTCAAGATATCGAAAAATTTCTCGGTGTAATCAAGGAATCAAAAGCGGGATAATTCTTTTATGATGGAATACGCAACTTAGATGAAAGGTGGTGGACAGCCGTATAAAGCTAGGAAAAATACTTGTATGACCAAATAATGACGCCAGTAAATCTTAATGTAATTTGAGAAACATCTGCTTGCGTTTGTGAATGCACTGAGATAGCACCATCGTGCCATTGTAAAAAGTTGTTATTCGCAAATATATTCGTCAGCAGATCAGTCATTGAACTGTTATGTTTGAAGTAGATTGGATCAGCGATTCTTGATATGAATAGGAAATCCATCCTGAAATGACAACCTACTTTGCGTCTGTTTGAGTAACGTATTGATGATGCAATCTGTATCTCTAATCATTTAGATGAAGTTTCGGATAAGAATTGAGAGAATAAGAGATAGGAAGTGCCTACTTTTTCACGATAGAAAGAAGGGGATAGAAAGAGAGGGGCGATTGTTTATCGTTTTTTTGTGATAGAGATATAGAGAGAAAAGATGCTAATCTTTTTTACGAGGGGAAGAATGAGAGAGACAGAGAATGGAAAGTTTTTTTTTCACGAGAGAGAGATAGATAAACACACAGGATGATGTTTATCTTTTTACAATAAAGAGGAGTAGCAAACTAGAGATAAATATAGAAAGGATGTTTATTTTTACAATAAATAGAGAGTGGGAAAGAAAGGATTTTTCACACGATAGAGAGAAAATGAGTTTTTTTCACAAAAGAGTGAGAGAGGAAAGAGATGCTCATCATTTACGAGAGAAATGAAAAGAGAGAGAAAGTATATTCAACGGAAGAGAGAGATAGAGAGGATGTTTATCTTTTTTCTATAAATGGAGGATCTTTATCTTCTAACAATGAAGAGAGCACGTTAATTTTTTTTACGGTAGAGAGAAGTAGAGTGAGGATATTTCTTTTATGATCGAGAGACGGGTACAGGGAATAAATGTTTACCCATCACTATTCCACCATCCCCCTTAAACTTTTTTAGAATTTTTTTATCCTCCCTGGACTCTGATCTCTATCTATCTCCCCAATCTTTTTTAATAGTTTAAACGGAGACCGATTCCTTTTCTGATTGGAATTTGATTAGTCAGTTTTATTTTGAGTTTCATCTTGAACTTAAATTTAAGCTAAAATCTAAAAAAAACTTTGAAATGTGTGAATAGATTCGAAACAAACACACAACTGCAATGTCTATGCATCAATTTCACTTGAGTTCCCTCCCCCATAAATAACATCAGTCCCTTTCTTTTTGGATTTTATTGTCAAACTCTTTTTTCGAAAAAAATATAGTTGGTGGTTCGAGATCTTCCGACATCATCAGACATTAAGAAATGTGATATTTCAAGATAGCTTAATCATAGATGAATCTGTTTAAATAAGCTACTGAAACTAACGCATTACACTGACGATGTCATCTGCGATCATAGACGTAACGAAAAATATATTATTGATAATAAACTGTTTTGGTTGCTCTTCTTGGGGTTAGTATTGTATAAAATTATTGTGTTGTCCACAACAAGATGGCGAATTTTGTGCTGTGGGGTAATCATTCTTTCAAATGTGGTGGTAGATGTTGCTCTAGTTATTGAGGTGACATGTCAATCTATGAGAGATAGGTGCAGTAGTATATCCTATGAGATCTTTATGCTGTTGATTCTGTTGTTGCTGTTGGAGACGCAATCTCTTAATTGGCATATAAATTCATATACAACAGTTGACTTATGTAGAACGTTCCTTTCCGAGGATATGTTTTTTTGTGAAAAGGTTGTGAGTTTTGAATTTTTTTTAATTCTATTGAATTTTTATTTTGGTCATTAGGTCAGGTGCATCTTGGATTATATTTTCCGTTGTTCTTTCAACTTTTCTGTACCTGATGTGCCTTTGATTGCAATGAAATACGTCAGGAACTTCTTTGTTTTGGTCGAGACTGTTCTTCGTATTGTTTTTGTTAATTGTCTTTTAAGATGATCCCATCCTTTCGCTCACAACATGGTCTGGAAATTCGTTGTTAATCTGGGTTTGTTAAAAGTTACTCAAATCTTTATTGCAGAGTATTACGAGTATTTAATATTTGTGAGGGCATTCACTAAGATAATCAAGGAGGCAACAGTTAGTACTAGTCGGTCTTTTGTTTACTGATGTAGTGAAAATATTGACGTTGGAATCGACCAGTTCATCAAGGAAGGGGATTCATTATTGATGTTGAGTTAATAAGTGAAAAAGAGGAACGCTGTCTCATTCATATATATATATATATATATATATATATATATATATATATATATATATATATATATATATATATATATATGTGTGTGTGTGTATTATCATATTTGCATGAATATTAAGACAGGCTGCTCCACACACAACAAAGTCCTGCTCCTCTAAAGCATGAAATTTTGAGAAGGGAACAGCACATTTGAAGGGAACATTCCTTCATTTTTTGAAAAAATATGATAAATCATCATCAGCAGCAGCAATAGCCGTTATAAGTCTACTGCAGGACAAAGTTCTGTCCCATTCACTTCAATGACCAGCATGACTGTGTTAATCTATGCCATGTCTTACCAGCATAGCATTCTATTGCGTGTCTACACCTTGTGTCTGGTCTTTTCCTACTGTGTTTACTGCCCAATGAGCACCAATCGGTTCGCGTTTTACACAAACTGTTATCCTTTCTGCTCGTTATGTATCCAGTTCATCTCTATTTTTTGCTTAATTATTTGAACGATATCCGTTCCCTTTCGGATCAATGTTGACCTTTTTCTCTCGTTAAAAGTTATTCCTAATATTACTCTTTCCATTCTCTTCGGTGCAATGTACAATGCTGGGTTTGTCTTCGTGCGGTTTTGTGAGTTTCCTGGTTTCACATACGTACGTTGTTGCTGGCATTATGCCTTAACTGTTTTTCGATATAAGCATGCTGGCAATTTACTTTTCAGTGTGTGTCTATACCAAACACTTTTTCAAAATCCTCCTCCCTCCAATGAACAACCTAATTTTCTTTTCTCTCCTCTGCCGTTGAGTTGTCAGAATATTTCTATTATTACTATTCAGTCTTGCCAATTTAGATATGGTGTATATAAATAGCATGATTCTAGGGAGTGAGAGATAAGTAATAGAAACTATAAAAGAAGAACTATGATTTGATTTGATTTATTTTTCATTTATAATTATTTGAGGATTTTAGTTAGATTTTGATTCGAATTTGTCATCCGTGCAGACATTCAGAAAACGTGTCCAGAGTCGTATCTGAAATGCGTATGTGTGACTGAATGTGTGTGTGGGAATGCGTTTGCATGTGTGGGTACGGCTATATGCATGTGATTGTGTGTGGTGTGTATTCTTGATAGTCGTCGTATGTGGGTGGATTTGTGGATGTGTGCATATGTTTTGTGCAAGCGTTGATACATCGATGTATGAGTATATAAGCGTGTTTTTTTCCAAATATCTCTGTGCAGTCTGACGAAGGTTTCATTTAATTTTTTCAGCGTATTTACTTGACTATTTCGGTATCGGTATACATAACGGACCCCATGTAAGTAAACTCTTGAACAGTTTTCAGCTTTGTTTGGCCGATGGAGCATAGCTTTTTTCTGGATATGATATAAAACGTATTATAATTTTGACAAGTGTCGAATAGTAGATTTTCTTCTAAACTTAACAAGAAAAACCTTATAACCATAACCCATGTGGAACTAACTTTTACATCAGTAGTTTTTTTTTACGAAAATTTGATATTATACCAAAGTTGCTAATTTTTCTATGCAAAATATTTGATATAAAAATTCTCTGTTATTTAAAAGAGATAAATGTCAGTTTGAAATACTTAAATGTATTTTTCTTTTAACACTACATCTTTCAAGTGTTGGTTTGCAACTTCTTTTATCAGTAATCTTGTAACCAGGAGTCATTTATGGTTATTTGCTAAGCGTTACTCAGTATGAGACAAGGGTACAACCCTGGGGTACCCAATAAAGATTGAACTAGTGACTGTATCTAAGAAACGGACTTTTCAGCAATCTCAATATGATATGAACTATTATTTGATTTAGTTATAGTTATTTACATTGCATAGTTTGTTCTGGGACAAAGCCACGCATGACGATCTAACCCATTATTTTAGTTGATGACCATCATCCTATGGTAAGAGTCTTAATTTCAGTCTGTTTAGTGCAGCTTAGTCTGGCACAAAGCCTCACCAATTGGGAATGTCATGAGAATCCAACTCAGACGTTAACTTGCTCACCATAGTTCTACGATAGGAATTCTAATTTGAGACTTAATTTGTCAAGAAGATGATTCCCTTCTGACTTGATAGACAATGGAACGACACCGGAGTGACCTCTTCAGGGTACCCTGTTGACAGAACTCATAACTCGGTCTCGTTGACATATTTAAAAGGAAATACGATCTCGATTCATTTGACACCAGCTTGGCTACATAAGCTGCAAGAAGGATGTCGAAGTTGACATTTCACCGCCTGAAGGAGGTTTTATTCATTGTTTTGGAAACTGAGTTGTCTTTCTAGACTGGTTGTCTTCTTAATGCTACAGAATCCAGTCTGCTCAGCCATCTAACCCATAGCTGGGGGACCAGTTCAGTTACAAGACTTGATTATATGAATAAACATTTTGGCCAAAAAGTTTGAAAACTTTTGGACTCCCTATATTGGTGAAGTCAACTGTTAAGCATTTTGTATCTGATCCTTAGGAGATACCGTCTTGGAAATCATTTCCTATGATGCCTTATATTGATATTGTTTGATTCTCCATGTTAGTTAATACGAAAACAAATTCAAAAGTGATGCGTAATTATTGATGTATCTCCTTTCTTTGTATTAAAACATTTGAGCCACTATACTCTCCGGCTTTCTCCCCTGTTCGTCTCATTCATAAAGCTCTTCAAGACTTTCTAACTGAGCATTTTATTTGATCTACAAGGATATGCTGTTTCCTTTCCTGTACTTATCACAGCTTGTTGTCCATTGCATTAAATTTGTGAATTAATAACCGACATTTTTGTTAACGATGCCTCAACAATGGTTCAGATGAATTAGAGTATACATGAAATTGACTTACCTTGCGTTCATTTGATTTAATCATATATCGGCAATGTAAAATAAGATCAAATGAGTTTCCGGGTGCATATATATATATATATATATATATATATATATATATATATATATATATATACACAAACACGCATATATATATATATATGTATGTATATATATTTATGTGTGTGTGTATGTATGTGTGCGTGTGTTTACACTGAACTTCATACACATCTGCGTATAATAAATTTTGTTTTTATTTTCCTAGTTTTCAAATTAGCATTTTCTTGCTTCAATTTTGACATACGTAAAGTCGAAAAAAAAGCAAACAAAAAAAATACAAACAATATTGTTTTTCTTTCTTAACACCAACAGTGACGTTACTATATAGGAATGGCTGAACACATCAGACGACACCATCAGAACGGCATCAATCTTAATGTATATGAATTTCTTTTGCTTTTTTTAGCCGTATGCACTGTTATTATCGTTGCTGCTAGTATATATGTAGTCCGTGATTTTGATGTTCTAGCGTCAATATAGTGGTAATGAATATTTATGTATCAATATCAACAGTTACTAAAGAAAATTCGTGAGAAAAATATAATAACCCCCTTCATTTATTTATTTTGATTCATGAATAATTATGTAATTCAATCTAGAAAGATTTCAAAAGTAATTCTGTTATATCACTCTATGATACAATTTATTAATCAACATATATAATGATTTAATGTTGAAATTCAATGTTGAAGTTAAAATGAGCATAGTTTTGAATAATTTCCTAAAGGTTTTTACCTCAAATTATATTGTTTTTTTAAACAATATTTCCATTATATCAACATGAAACTACATATGTTTATAAATAGTCTCTACCTCTCTAAGATTGTATTTGAAGAAATATACCTTAAATTTTGCAATTATTTTCAATTATATACAGGAATTGCGATTTACAAGTAACGTTATTATAAAAATATCATCATGATTATGTATAGTTTGGTACATTCAGGGGTTGGAAGAGGGTAACTATTGCATTGGATGACAAAAACTCGAGTGACAGCACGAACAATTACTACGAAACTTTGTTGCAAATTATTTACGATAGAGATGCATTACTAAATGCTTTTACTTTACGTATTCTACTTAAAGTCCAGTTTCCGAAAATATCTTAAGTTGATTGGTGTCAATAGAAGCCTTACACATCTTTTATGTCACTTTTTATGCCAGTGAATCTTCCTCACGAAATGTCATTCACCCCAACTTGGCCTGTAAAGGGGAAGAGGTTAGCCCCCAAGTCTTTTACAGATAAAAAAACAGAACAAAACAGGAAATAAGAATGAAACAAAGTATGGAAGTAAGAATAAACCATTTGGAAATGAATTATGCAATTATTAGCTGATGGTTTGTAGCACAATGGGAATTGTTACTATTAGATTATACTGGCTAGTATTGAACTTGGTTATCAATGTAATTCTACAATGCAAGAACTTGTTCAGAAAATTCAAAAAAAGAGAGAAATCGAGTCATTCCTATTTCGTTCAAAATCAGTATCAGTTTATAATAGATCAACTCAATGTCTACCATATTAATCTGAAAGTATTCAGCCGTTTTGAATATCTTCAAAAATCATATCGTAGCCTTGATGTACTTGGCTAGCAACCCAATTGTGCATACAGAACAAACACTCTCTCATTGGGTTACCTGGAGCTTGGGTAATAGTTACTGTCATATTCAACACGCCCAAACCAGGCAGAATTGAAAAATAAACAAAAAAAAAATCAAAAAACGTTTCGATGGGATCTCAAAGGAAGACATTTTTTGAGAATAATTAAAAGTATACGACGCAAGTGATCGCTAAAGTTCGCTTAATATCCAAATCTCCTGCACCAGCCTGATTTTGTCAGTTGCTTTGACGTGTAACTTCCGAAAGAGGGACATGAAAATGAGACAGACTCAACTAACATGGACTGCAAAAGATCATGGGGCAAGAAAAACAAAGAGCCATTGACCATTCAGAAGGATGTCTTTTATCCAAAAAGTTGATGGCATGAGCATGGAAGGATTTGTTGAGATGCCGTGAAGCGTTTGCGATGACATTTTGTCTGTCAGTCAGTCAGTGACATCGATCGCTGCTATAGATGTTAGCACATCTAAGAAAAAACAACTTTTCCCTTTGAAGTTACAGCATTTATCAGAATTCTTTAGAAGAAAATGATAACTCTCTGATCATACTTCTCTTTGTTTATTAGCGAGATTTACCACTCAGAATTTGAATCGATTCGTATGATTCTTAATGTTACCCCATTTCTTTATCGTGAGCTCTCCACAAAAGCTGACCTCTCAGCTGTCTGGTTTCTGTTCGAAGTTTGAATTCAAAATAGTGATATTTTTAGGATGTAATTCTCATTCGTGATATCTTATAAAGCGAACGTTTTCAATGTTAGATATTGATGGTATTTCTTTAATAACTGTCCACAAAGACCGACTTACCTTTCAGAGAAAAAAGAGCACTTATAAGTGATTACAATGTTAACAAACAGCTCAGTCTGGTAGATATGTCTGCATCATTGATATTTCTACACTCATTATTGAAGGTACTCGAGGAGAACTGGATTGCAAAGTAATTATTGTATTGTAAAAATTCAAATAGATAAGAGAACGTGGTGGTGTTTGCACGGATACTTTTAAGGTGGAATAAACTATCTAACTGTCCGGCTCACTAGCTATCAGTCCACCAATCGTAAATTGAATAGGGCGTAATGTAAATCTTGAATGTTCTCAACTCAAATGTATTTCTAAGATTTTATTTTTACAGTAATATGAGAACAGTGTTGTACACAAGAGTGTTCCCTTTCCCCTTCAGTCGACTAAATAAAAAGAGGCATAAAACATACCTGTATATGTCAGCATTAGGTGTTACAGTGTTTGCTATAAAATTTCCCCATAAAAGGCAAAGCCGAACCAAATTCGGTATGTATACACAATTGAACTTGGGGAAATTTTGACTCCTCATCCCTATCATCCAAGTATGTTTAAGCGTGTTGATTGATTATAATTCTAATGTTAAATGAACACATAGCCTGAGAGTAATCTTTAAAGACATAATTTGATGTTAAAACCTTCCAATCAAATCTCATAGAGGGATATCATGAAGCGTTCGTATTTTTAGAAGTGTTTTCTGAAAAAAAAAGCTCTTTAAAGTTATTATTATCATCATCAGTCTTTAATCGTCTGTCGTTAGACATAGACCTTCTCAAAGATTCACCAGACCTCTTAATCATGGACGTTGCGGAGTCAATATTTCCTGAACTTGTCTAGTGTGTTTGCTAGCCTCAGTTTCGCATGGGATCTGTAGGGATCCATGTTATGAGTTGCGATGCCAATCGGTTGTCTGACCTACTTGCAACATGTCCAGCGCATTGCCATTTGGGTTTTCCATTCATTTTATGAGGTCCTGGACTCTCAATTTCCTCGAATATATTCTGCTGTCTTACAATATCTCTATGTAAAGTTGAGCATGATTGTATGCTTCTCAGTTTTTGTTTCACATCCATAGTTGACTATTGGGAAGAAGCATTGGTTGTATATTCTTTTTTTAAGACATGGGATTTCCTTGTTCTTGAAAGCAGAGCTTTTTCAGCTGTTTGGTTGCCGTCTTAAAGCGAATATTTAATTGATTTCTTCTTTTGAAAATTTAACGGAAATTCGTTGTTATAGTTAGATGTAGTGGTCTACTTTCTCCAGTCTTTCGTTTTTAATCTTGACAGTTGCGTTTTTATTTCAAACATAATTGTTGAACATGACCTTTGTTTTGCTGAAGTTGATGCGTGGCTGACTCGCAATTGTTGGAAATCCTGGAGGTTTTTCTACAAATATTAGATTGTTCTAGTATTCGTCTTCTATTCTGATTCTTTTTCCCTCAATCTACGTCCCGAAAGATCATCTTGAGGCAGCCTGTGGATAGTTTGAGCTGCTGTGACTGTATGCATGCTGCTATGCTCTGATGTATTCGGGATCTACATTTTATAGAATGATAGCCTTGATTACATTTGAAATTTCCACCGAGTTGAAGGCCTTTTTGAAGTCAATAAATGCTACAAGGAGTGGCATTTAGTTTCTGCTGCCTTCCACTTTAATTGATTTATCGAATGTAAATGGTCCATGATCAAGTAGTCTCTTCTAAAGCCAGCTTGCTCCCCTTGTTGGTTTTCATCAAGTGATTTGGTGATTCTGTTGATGATAACTTTTTTCATATGAACGGTGTTTAAATCTTTTATTTGGAGAATAGTTTCGCTGATTCCTGTCGTGTATCTTCTTTTGTCTTCTCACGTTTCTTTTGGAGAGTTTTGTTTATTTTGGTTGCTTTAATTTTCTCTCTTTTTGCTGTTTGCGACTTGATATTGCTGCGTTTTTTTATATCATCACTTTTATCTGGGATTTCATTGATGGTCTGTGTGCTCTTAAACATAGGGGTTACTTCAATTAAAAAAGCCGTTACTTTGCTGTTGAATTTGTTGATGTTGGTCTCGTTCTCTTCTAATTCGGTAAGAATTTTATATCTGTTTTTTTTTTCAGTTCAAGCTAGAGGGATAAAGTGAGCTCTTTTAGTAAGTTTAGTGATTAAGGTTCGGTTGAAAGTATTCCATATCAAGCCTTAAAAATGAGCTTTACAGTTCTGAATCATCAATTCTTTCAATCAATACGAAATTTACGACTTTTTTTATCTATTTAGCCATGACGATTACAGTATTTCAAAGTTACGATCAAAAACTGCACTGATACATCTCGATATTCATGCGCTGTAAATAAAAAATACCGTTGTTTTAAGATTGAACTCTCGTACAACTTTTAACGCTTCCCACGTACATAGAATTTGGATGAGATATGAGGAATTTTTTATATGATTGATTCCAAGCAGAGGTACCCGATTCATAGGATTCTCCAAGGTATGCTCTTTTAACTCTGTCACAATAGTGATCACATTTACTTATGAGACTGTAATTATAAGTTTACTTGCCGTAACCAGCAATCCTAATCACCACAAATCACAATTACAAGCAAATTCCCAGCGAAAAAAATAATGACAAGTGTTCAAATTATGAATAAAAGAAACTCATTTCAGACCATTTGAGAGTGTTTCTGTCATTTGGGGCCCCAAACTTCTAGATGAGAGGGTTCCTGTAGTAACCAATGGTGTTATGTCATTACCAATAATGGATTGCACTTACTGACACATCTTCCTTCAGGAAATGATAATCACATTTTCCACTTATGAGTAGAAATGATATCCTTAGAGCTTTTGTATTTTCAGAACTTATTATTGACTAGTATTTTCTTTATCTTAATTTTATCAAGATTAGAAAAAGATATTAGGCAGAAATCGATAAAAAATTATCAGATTATGAAATTGATCAGATTATGAATTCAATATAATATTACTACTAATTCAACTAGTGTACGCAGTTAGGATAAGAAGGATACGAGGCGAAAATTGTTAATGGTTTATCTTGATTGATCTAATGATGAATTAGTTATAATAATACTACTCATACAACTAGTGGAGGTAAAAACATCAAAGATTGCAGCGTTGAGGTTTCAGAAAACAATAGGGAATAATAGTATTGCATTCGGTTCGATCTTTTGCAAATGTTCAAGTTTTTATTGAAAGTTATTTTCTTCTCTTTGATCTGCATTATTTACTAATGTCGTAGAGAATTAAAACAACTTGAGTTTAGATAACATAAATACTAGTCGAGAATTGATAATAATTGACACTGATTTGTCTAATGATATATTCAAGATACTACTACTACTACTACTACTACTACTACTACTACTACTACTAATACTAATACTACTACAATATATTCTCCAATCGTTAGCTGTCGTAAGTTAAGCAGAAGAAGGGCAATCAGGCTAATAAAAACTCCCGAAAGGGAAGAAATTCAAGTCTTTGAGTTGTTCTTACTTCATTTTCATACTGTGCCATTTACCAATGACCGAAGACAGCTTGAGCACATGTGATAGAAGACAGTTGCAATTGAAGTGAAATAGATACTTGTCAAAAATTAATTATAATTAGAAAGGTTTTTTCTCATATAATGAATTAGAGTCAATTTCTTCTGAAGTTGTCAAAGAAATGCTGTTTGCGAGATTCAAACATATATCAATTACATTTTTACATTGATTGCATGTATTAATTCGCAACATTTGCCAATGATAAATGTCACTGACTATACCTTACAAACAATTTTGTTGCCGATATGCTTGCAGAAATGTCATCGAACGATACATCGTATTTTAAAATAGTGAACAGCGATATGGACATCATTATCGGATTGACATTTATCGAATACAACTGCTCACCCATAAATATACTCGTAGGTATAAGAATCAAAAAGACCCGACGGATTGGAAATATTTACTTCGATTGACATAGCATTCTTTCTTGTGGAATTCTACGTAAACAAGTTTCTAATTTCTTTCGCTATCAAGTTCCAGAGCGTAACATTCCCTCGTAATTTGAAATCATATGTCGGATTGGAACATTGGAATGGAGTGAAAAAGATAGAAGAACCTATTAGGATATGTAATATGTAACTTTGCAAGGCTTAATTATTTTTACTGTCCGAATTTTCATAAAATGTATATTTCTCAGTAAATTTTATGCTTCTAATATATTGTGTTTTCTAATGGATGGTGGTTGCGTTAACGATCTTCGATATTCTAGATTCGGTTCCTGTGGCGGTTCAGGAACCATAATAGTATCATAATTTCAAGAAAAAGCTAGCATCAAGTCAGAACATATACCCAATTGGAACAGACAAGCACATGTACACTCACACAAACAAACACACGCACATACATAAATATATATATATATATATATATATATATATATGTGTGTGTGTGTATATACATATATGTATATATACATATATATATATGTGTGTGTATATACATACATACATACATATATATATATATATATATATATATATATATATATATATATATATATATATATATATGTATATATTTATGTATGTGTGTGTGTTGTGAGAAAGGGAGATGATCCGGTAGAATTTTGTTGGAATGACAATCGGAATAGAAATTAACGAGCAAATAAACAAAAAAACAAACAGTTTTTACATCTTGAAAATCTGTATCATGACGTGGACATAATCTGATGCATTTCAATGGTTGCCACCCATCTTCCAGGTTTGCAGCGATTGCAGAGAAAATTGTTTGGCGTTCTTATGTTTGAGACTTAGGAGAATGAAATTGGGATATTTTTGTGTTCTACGTTGTTTATCAGGAGCAAAGCCACTGACAACAACATCCGCAAAAACTTTCATTCCCTCAACACCCCAAAATTAAATCAAGAATTATCGTAGACTTCCACACAAGGGTCTTCAGAAATATTTTGATGACTAAGAAAAATACATAAAATAATCCTGTTTTTCATTTTAGTATCCACAACAATTCAGTAAACAAATCCCCACCACCTGAAGCTGGTGTTTACTCAATACGGAGCTGGGACTGCGTCAAAAACAACTTCGGGAAGTCGTCAGAACCTCTCAAAAAAGAATTTATAAATATCAAATATCCCTAAAATTAAATGAAAAGACGAATGATCGGGTCGAATACAGAAACACTCACAATCACGATTTCAACATCCAAAAAGCCCATTTCAGCAAACGTATAAGATCCTGCCTGCTTTTTTGAGTAGATAGATGGTGATGTTATCTGGTCCAGGTGTGTTTCCTCTTTTTTAGTTGTTTGATAGCTTGTTTTACCTCCCATAATGTAACTTCTGGGAAGTCCTCGAACTGATTGTCAGCGTCTTGCGTATCCTGATCGTTGCTTAGTTGCCCATGTCTCGATGAGTAAAGTTCTTAGTAGAATTCTTAGGCGCTATCGACAATTCTGTCTCTATCTGTTGTTTTGTCTCCGTTTCCTTTGAGTATGCTAGTTATTTGTTTCTGGTCTACACTAAGAGCTTTGTTAATTGCTCTGATGCCTAGCCGTTTCTCGAGAGTGATTGTTTTGTTTAGTTCGGTCTTCTTTAGTTTTCCTTCGTTACTGTGTTGTTGGTTTGAGTTTTCTGCAGATTTCAATAAGTTTCCTGGTTTCGTCTGTGATTTTACTGATGGTATGTGTGTATTTTTGGTTTGAACATATTGGCAGCTTCTCAAAAAGAGGTTGTTATTTTACTGTAGTGTTCGTTGATGTTGGTGTCTTTTTCATCAGTAAGGATTTTAAATCTATTTTTTCAATTCCAGCTTACCAACCACTAAACAATAAAAATATATTCATTGAATAAAAGGAAAATCCAATTATTTAGAAAAAAAGCCACCCTCCCACCAAAAATGATAAAATGTCCTCGATAGGAATGTAAACTAAACTGGATTATTTGCCCGGAAAGGCCCCAACAGGGCAGGTGCATAAATGTATTTGTGTAGCAAATCCTTACTCTATTATATTTCGAGCTCTACTCTAAATCTACTCAATTTTTATGATTGAATGTATCGAGAACTTTATGAAAATCACACATTGGATATTATATTATATTACATTATATTGCATTGCTGTTTTGTGTTACGCACACACACACACATACATACACACACGTACATACACGCACATATATGTACATATATATGAATACGTCTATATATGTATTCATATTTATGCATATATATATATATATATATATGTATATATTTATATATATATGTATATGTATATATATCCATACACATATATACATATATATCGTTATGCGAATGTGTATTTATCAATATACATATATGCATACATGTATAAGTATATGCACACATATATATATATGTATATGTATATATATATATATATACATATATATATATATATATATAAGTATATATATGCATATGTATACATATATATATATGTATATATATGTATATGTGTATGTATATATGTATGTATACATATATATGTACATATTTATGTATATATACACACATATGATTATCTGTGCATTGCTTAGATTTTGCAATATCAGACATACAAATCAACTTCTATCAATCTGATGCTCTTGTAATACCAATTCATAGAACCGCGTAGGTGTTAAATGAACCGATTTTTAATACAAATAGATTCAACCGCAAGTCAATCGAGGGCCGAAGGAGACGAGGGTATCTAGACAGCATACGGCGATTTCGTTTCTGTAAAATGTTTATTGAACTGGAATGGCCCCGGGCAGGTCTCTTACTACACCAACCTGGGGCAATAATTAGTCTGAATATCCAGAAGTAATATGTCTGATTAACCAGGAAGTTCCGGTTGCTGATCAGGTAGCTATGCAGGAAATAGTCTGGGCGAGCCGAGTTCAAACTCCAACACCAACTGTCATTGTTATCGCACCAACATGTATTTCTTTCAGCTGCCACTTTTGTCTTTTGGCGTGGGTCGATGATGTTGCTCTCTTTAGAGACCTGCTTTTCCCTCTGGTCATGGGCTAGCTCTCCGAAAGAGGGCATCTTAGCAGGCGATGGCTCTCCATCCTGTCCACCACGATCGTGTCTTTTACAGCTTGACATGATTTTATTCCGTTCATAAGGCTGGGAAATACTATGGCTTTACAGCTTATAATATGAAAAGGTTCAATCTGCTTACAGTATCAAATGCCCTTTGCGGGCCAACAAAAACGACTATAAGACCTTTTTTTGTTCACAGTCATTTACAAAGTGAAGGATAGATGGTTGTATATGTGTTTCTTTATCTATTAGGAACACAACAGTAGTCTTTGTTATGGAGTTTGTTTTGAAGAGCATATGCAACCCATTTGATTTCACTTTCACAGTGGAATATCAGAGATGCAGCCTTCCATCAAACAGAACAAATCTAAATTTATGTGCATTACACACACGCATACAGATTTAAATCAAAAATGTATAGATGAAATATACCCATAAACATACACATAAACACATACACAGACACAATATACATATATATTGAGAGAGAGAGAGAGAGAGAGAGAGAGAGAGAGAGAGAGGAAGAGAGAGATAGAGAGAGATATTCACAGGTAGAACTATTTTTTTTATTTGTGTCAATTCTTTTCAAATATATGCTAATATATATATATATATATATATATATATATATATATATATATATATATATATATATATAACACCAATAAGTAAGAAGTAAATAATAATGAAAAATGAATTATTGAATATGTTACACCATCTTCTGCCCTTAGGTCGTTTTGAGTTGGGAATTTCTCTTCTGAACAGGAATTTGTTTCCACAGAAGCACCATAGGGACTACGAATAATAAATGAAAATGAAGTGACAAAAATTGACTTTTAAAAAGTGAAGGACAACAGCTTACACTGTTATTGACATCTTTTTTTTTTACTTTATAGAAATATCATTGACTGGCCATGTATGATAAATGCCCAATGATCATTTTTTTTCAGAAAATTTTTAGATTCACCATGCTCGGTTTCTTTAATTTGTTCTGAAGCTTGAATACTCTTTGAATCATTGCACAGAGTGTGGATTGTAGCTCTAAAAATAATGGAAATGCCCAGTTCATGTTATTTTGAAGCTTTAAGAGTGTTAAAGCTTCCAAATTAATATTAAAAAAACTGATCATGATTAGCTCTAGAAATAAGGAAAATATCAACTTATTAAAATGGTTAGTTGGGCACTTATCATGCCAAAATCTTCAATATCGTTTTGATTTTTTTCCCTTGTTTACTTGCTGGTGCAAATAACGGAGAATGTGACTTATTTTTCGTGATCTAGAGGATTGTTATTTCTGATGTCTCTGACGCCTTAGGATGGTGCAGTCAAGTGACTCCCTCTTTTGAACACCACCATGACGGGCATTAGGGACAAATTTAATCGCTAACAAGAATAAACGATTCTCAAGCCACCGAAAACAACAAGATAGAAAATCGAAGAAACCGAACTAAATAAAATAATCAAGAAAAATTGAAGGCAAGACAGAAAAAGATACACGACTTCAGTCATCGAATCGACAAAAAGGTCAGGACTTCAAAGCTATAAACAAAGGCTCGAATAAAATGTGGACCTAAACACAGATATGGACAGGATTGCCGAAGGCACCATAGAATTTTGCCAAAAACTCTATTCATCCAAACAAAGACTTCAAAACAATGAATGAGATACGAAAGACGCAAGCAATCAACTTGAGGACTTCCCAAAAGTAACCATGTGGTAGGTGAAACTAGTCATCAAACTGATGAAGAAAAAAAAGCCCCTGCACTAGACATCATCATCATCGACCTATACCGAAAAGTAGGTAAAATCATTACGAGGAAACTGGCCGTCCTTTTCAACTTGTGTCTAAAACAGATTCAAGTCCCAGATGATTCAAGCACTACAATCATAATGCTTTTATATAAAAAAGGAAACTCGAAAGATCTCAACAAGTATAGGCCTATACGCCTACTCAAATGCATATACAAACTTTTTGCAAAAATCATCACCAACCGATTCACAAAAACACTAAATGAAAAACAATCAAGAAAGCTATCTGCCTCCAGAAGAAGCTACTTGACAATGGACCATTTGTATTTAATAAATCAACTGAAAGAAAAGAAAACGCAGCAGAATGTAAGCTACCGCCCGCTGTAGCATTTGTCGACTTCAAAAAGGCCTTCTACTCCGTGGAAATCCCTAAATTCATGGAGACGTCAGGGTCGCCATAGAATCCATTAAAAATACAAATAGCAGTAGGCTGGCCATGTTGCAAGAATGGTAGACATCTGATGGACATTGCGACGCGCGACATGAATCCTCATAGATCACATGTGCAACCGAGGTCGACAGAGTATTAGATGGGGAGACGAGCTAAACAAACCTCCGCATCACCCAAGAAAAAAGTGTGGCGAATCCTGGTGAAGGTCTATGTCTAACAACGGACGTTAAAAGACTATCGTTGCTGCTGCTGATGATGATTGGCCTCTTTGCCCCCAAAAGATGAAACGATAGTCCGTCTATCAATGGATCAAATATCACAATTATCTGACATTTTAGGGTATACTCTGTCAAAATTCCAGAAACCATTGACTTGGAACAAGAAAAAAATTTAGTTGTCACTCCTTTCAACTCCTGTAACGATGAGTATATTTTTTTCAAAAATGGTACCTATTGAATTGGAATCTACTTATGTTGATCAATTGATCCAGAAGAAATCATTGGTCGTTATGAATTGTCAAACTCTGGTTACATTCTTATGCAAGTGGGTGGCTCTCTCCTTAATTCTACTTGAAAAAGCACCTTGATAGCAATCCTTGTGGACTTCGTAATCAAATAACCAAATGAATAGGGAAGAACAACGATGCATGCTCACAGGGGTGCCTAATAATTAATGGTATAGCTGTCTTGTATAAGAGCAAAAGAGTAACAAATTTCAACAACTGCCAAGAGCTTGGAACTAACTTTGTAAAACTCATTACGTTAAAATCACATGACTACTATGTTCAGTGACTTATTTATAATAGCTATAGTGTTAGAAAAGACAAATGTGTTGTGCTTCTTGCACCTACATATGGTGCCTATTTTCAGTCACATGTATGGGAGAAAGTTCATTTTTTCGCCAAATCAAATTTGGTTCTTTTGTCACAACGATCGAGTAAAGAAGAGGAAGGAAATATAATGCCTTCATTGCTTAAGTACCAATAGCCTCAAAGACTCGTTAGGTGCTCTTGTAACAAGACAAAACCAAGTGTGTATCACTGAGATATTCTTGTAGACTTGACATGTCAAGATACTCGGAATTCTTCGGATGAGATGCCGATACAGAAGTGTGCGTGAACATTGATCTTGAAATTGACTCTGATGAATAATGAATAATGACTTTACATCGTTATATCATCTATACTGTTCATATTTTTTACTTGCACCGTGATTTACCTGACGGAGAGTATGGAATAGAAACAGAATACGCCCAAGTCTGACTAAAATAGAAAGAATCATTAAATGTTGGTTAGAAAGACTGTTGCTATGGTCAGCACACAGTCTTAAAATATATGGGGGAAATAGCAAAACTTTCTATAGAATTTTTTTTGAACACTCACCTTTTTATCCCATTTCCTATTTCAATTGTGTTTCAATCACTAAAAATATATTCTGTCGCGCCCATACCACGCCTACGCTATACTCATTGTATTTTTCATGACTTCAAATATACGCCTAGCCTACCAAAGCAATATGATTCCTATGACACAGGCTAATTATTTAGTTTTCAAGGTGAATATCTGACATAAATAAGATAAAACACTACATGAAACAATCGCCATTATTAATTCTGCCATTATTGAGTTGAAAAAGTGACTACAAGTAAACTTTTATAAGATCTTAAATGTATATCATTATGTAGAAGCTTCAAAGAATATAACCCCAAAAGGCAGATAAGCAGACCATACTACTTCAAAAATAAAATGAAATCCGGTCGCACGAAGATGATCTATTTATTTCGTAATCTCTATGGCGAATCCCCCGAAGTTATTTGAAAAATATCAGATAAACATATATTTCTTAATTTTTCAGATGTAATATCATTATCCTTCGTTTTAAGACTAATTTGCACCTTAATCTTAATTTATTGGTGGCTTTTTATTGCAACATTTCCTTTGAGTGATAACCCATCGGCAATGAGCTGATCAGAAAAAAATGCCATAACTTAAGGATATACATTAAGGAAAACGAGATTAGAAGAGGAGAGAAATTTTTTGATATTATGCAACTTGTGATATCTCTTTCCATCCCCCCTCTCTCTCTGTCAGTGTGTTGGTGCACCAGTGAGGTCCCGCGTCAACCCAGTAAACATCCATGATCTCGAATGCTGATTTATAACTTCAGCTGGCTTTCTTTGTTTGAACAAATGGTAAATTGCAATCTAACTTCACCAATTATCTCTAAGCTTTTATATTTACGCATACTCCAATGACAAATAAACTAGTTTCACAGACCAATATCACTGCAACGAGTTCATTGTATTTATATAGGTACTTGATAAATACTTATATGGATAGGGTATTCACCAGATATTATTCTCTCATAAGGACATATTTTAGATTGATGATGATATTATTCCACGAACTTCTCAGTTCATGATTACAGTATCAGCATCCTAACGATAACACCTGCGTATTGGAAGCTATGTGGTATTCACATACTAATTAATACCAGTGAAAAACCATGAATATATTTGAATTTGTATTAAATGATTTTCAAGAAGAAAATAGTGAATACATACATCCAAACGGATATGAAGTATCTCTATCAGCAGACTCGACCCCCCCTACATATGCATGGAAGAGTTCAGGCTGGTCCGAAGAAAAAAAAGCATTATACGAGTATACATTAACGGGTTGAGAATATTACGTCACCTATACTAGTATGTCCGATAAGATTCGAACCCTTTAACCAGCTCTTTAATACTTTTGCATGTGTACTCTTCGAGAATGGTTGGTGGAAAAGAAATATTACTTTGTATAGGGAGAAAAGTCATGCTTGAATGTGATATTCATATTCAGTACTGCTTATCATTGCGCTATGTTCAAAGTGAGACGCAGCTATAGTTGAGTACATGTATGACTGATTATGATTCATTTTTAACTGACAATCTGAATTCGTTATTGCCAATTCATTTATTTTCTGATATGGATTCATCAATAAAAATTGAAAGCATTATTTTAAAATGCCGTTGTTTCGAAATCATAAAATATTTTCTCCATGTTTTTCTTTTCTTATCATAACTATGTTGTTAATAATGTTCGCTAGTCTAAAAGTACACGTACCATGAATTCTAACATTAGACACATGCGCGTATATTTAAGGAGGGAATCAAGAAGTCATTTTAGTTTGATCCCTCTATTCCGGTCACATTTTATCTATAATTAACTGAACGTCAATGGATTTGAAAATAAAAAAGTCCAATCTTTCTTGTGGTTCTGTTATATGAAGCAGATCCTTTTTCTCTCCCTAAATTTGATGGAATAGTATCGCTTCAGTGAAGATTTTTAATAAAGTGTCACGGGAGGTTTCAATGCCTCTGTGAAATAATAATGATGAGGATAACCTTTTTCTTCTGGCATCCTTTTTGAAGGCTATGTCAAATTTCCATTGTTTGGATTTACATAAGTATTTGATATTAAAATGCAATTATATTTTTCCTCTGATAGATGTCGCCTACTCGGAAAAAACAATGGTTCTTTTTTTAGCTTTCTGTCCATATTCTACAGAACGGAGTAAGTTCTTCAGGCAAAAAGTGCATTATGACAAACTCTGTGAAATCCAAGAGAGATTTTTCAAAGAGCACATTTATTTACACTGAGCCTGAAAGGGAGAAAGTTGCCTGGAAATGTTTTTTCTAGGAATCGTGATCTTACTTCAGAAGAAAGAGAGTAAGAACGGTCTTGGCAAATATCGCCTTTTTACATAACTATCCACCATACATAATCCGTTCTCGAAAATACTTACAGATGAGCTAACACTCTGGACGAAGTTCAACCACATGACCTGGCAGGTTTCAGCAGCGGCTACTCACTTAACAAAAGACCACCTACATTCTATACATCTTATTCAGTTTGTATTGTCTTGTATATCTTTCAATTGTTCAAAATAATCGTGTTGCGAATTTTCTTTTAATTTCGCTACAGGGTCGATCGCTTATTTCACTCATTTCACCATTTCAATACGTCTTTCTATCTCTTGATAACTATCTTCACCTTCCTTCATCCTCTTCCTTTTCCTTCCGTTCGTTCGTTCCATAAGCCAATCGCGTCTGACATCTTATTCTGTCCCTCTGTCAACTGTGTTTCTGCTATCTCTCACGGCACTCTTCACACAACATTCACCCACGTTAAATCACCAACAGCATTACAACCGAGAAATTCACATTGCTTTATATATATATATATATATATATATATATATATATATATATATATATATATATATATATATATATATATAAGGTAATGTGACTATTGATTGCCTTGGGGAATCCATGAATTGAATAAACTCTTCTTTCTGTCCCATGGGAGTTATCTTGTAAAACATATCTTGTCGCTGACATGTGTTTATATGTGTATGCATCTATGAAAAAACCTCTTTATATATTGTGATGTTTGTTTTTCACATTTAATAGGTAAGTCTATGAGACTGCACTCATATAAAAATCCGTAGATTCAAATGAACATTCGATCTCACATACAGACAAGAGCAAATGTATTCAGAAAGCCAAACAATGCTGAAATAAATCATGAATGACAATGAATAAGTTCTCAACCTGTGTTTATTCCACATATATACAAACTTGGTCGTCCTCACGATCTTTTGAGAAGACAAAGACTTGGTTTGGGTTCCTTCAACATAGACGGTAGGCAAATGGGTTATCTTGCAGTCTTGGTAGCATTGGATTTCCCCTGGCTTATTTGAAACCCTCCAAATTGCGTTTGTTTATGAACAAGAAAGACTGCACGGGCTGTTATGGTTGGTCTGTTCAAGGAAGGGAGGGTATACAGACTTTACCGATTGAAGTAACCAATCAAAATCGTTGATTTTGCCACTGTGCATTTCTGTGTGTCAATCACTTATTATTTTTGTATTTGAAATCACTTTTCCCGAGTTTATATCCCAATGTTACATCTCAACAATTTACTGCATCTTTGTTTATTGTTTTTATTAGGTGAAACACACTTTTACCCACGTAAGGAGCAACTAACCTAATTGATTGAACAATTTCACTTATAAGCAAGTTTGCTTATATTTTCGTTCTCAAACTTGGTTATATATACATACATATATATATATATATATATATATATATATATATATATATATATATATATATATATATATCACAAAAAACTATTTCCAGGTTCATATGTTTTTTTAACTAATATCATTGGAAACATGATCACTTCTCAATGTAAAGAAAGTACGCACTCAGAGAAAAGGAAATCGTTCATCTTTACGAGAGTTAAATAACAATTCCAGACGTTGCAAATAATTTTCAACGATTTACAAGTCTTGATCACAGTAAGAAGTCTGATACGTTGGAACTCATGAAGAAGACAATGTCTAACCTAACCAAATTACGAAAAGGATAGACTGTATGATGGTAAGATCATAATTGGCGAAAAGATCCAAGACTGCGACAGAAATTTTACACGAGTTAAGTAAGAACTGAAATTTGCAAATGTTGAGAAACACTATTTCACGTAGTCTGATCTGATTTGAATTGGTCTCCCTGATTCTTGCAGCCAAGCCTCTCATCAGTCATAAGAATCAAAACTTACGTCTTCAGTATACTACAGAATATACTCTGTGGACTCCTAAATAGCGAGCCAGGTTTGATATTGACCTGGTTTCTTCAAAACCCTGATCTCGATCTTAAAGAAAATCTATGGAAATTGATAGGAGACGTGTCCAACGTTTGAATAAAAATTATTTAGACGATCTGCAGGATAAGATCATACCCTAACTGATCAAGATAACCCTGGAATGATCCAAAACATGAATTGATTCTTGTAAAAACAGACACTCACAAGTAATGGAGAATAAAGACCGCAAAACTAAATATTAATTTTGTGGTGAATGTGCCAATTTTTTTTTTTAGCTTTCTCCAACTTTTGATCCGTATGTTCGTTGCTACTCTGCTGGCAGTGGACTCTGATTCCACATGATACATTTTGATACACACTCACACAGCACACACCACTGATGATGGGAAGAATCCCGAAACATGTATGGACTATTGACATATAAGGATTAATAAACCTTACCACCAAAAACTTCACTCCCGAGTCTGTCTCACTCTCTAAAGTACACATTATATATATATATATATATATATATATATATATATATATATATATATATATATGTGTGTGTGTGTATGTGTGAGTGTCTGTGTGTGTCGGTGTGTCTTTGCATATCTCTATGTGCACCTCCGTGTGTCTCTTTCTTTGTATGTTTTGCCGTAAGGGAAATAATGCTTCATCTGGATGGAACAGCCCGTTAATTGAGATTCTTTGCACAAATTATCCACACGCACTAAAAAACGCACTATTTCTCGAAAAGCTGGAAAGATAGGTCAAACACATTGCTGACGAGCTCAAAACAAGACATCGTATCCAAGAACCATCCATAGAATATCAAACTAGTAATAAATCAATCAGTTAAAAACTAATCAAAGTGAGTCTCTTTGCGTTGGCTCAAATCGTTCATGTCTCTGATCAACCGTCGGGTATATTTGCAATAGAACAGTAAGAGCATTTGGGATTTTGAAAGTGAACATCAAAACAACTGAACTATATTAAACAACTGGCTATTATGCATTTAGTTCATCTGCAAAAGTAGCGACAGTTTACTTGTATTCTTTATTTTCCATTGTAATTTGGAAAAGCTGGTTACACCGCATATTCTTTTAGTTATTTTTAAAAACTTTTTCTCCGATTAAATGAAATCTCAAGTGCATATCAAACAAAATATTCTGTGTAATCAAGTTTGGCTCCTTCTGAAAATCAGATTCTATCGATTGTACTGCAGCAATAATGTCCCTATTAAACCTTGATGTATAGCACTTAACTCACTTGATATCTTATTAGATGCATTAACTTCTATAACGTTTCACTATAAAGCAGGGCTTTTTTAGGAACGTGCACAATACACTGTAATAAAAGCATCACTCTTATTTTGTTTTATATCTCTGAAATGTAAGATAGAAATAAAATTTATGTCAATGTTTTAACTCTATTTCTGCTGAATAAAATTGGGAAATACACCACAAAAATGATCTTTTTTGTCCATACTTGGAAAACATGTCATTATTTTTGCCTGAGAATTTACCAAGTAGTGCGATTTATTAGTAGTAATGACTTAATGCCATTGATTATTGCAGGAATCTTCTCATTTGTAACTTTGGGGACAAAAAGGGACAACCTCCCCCATGACCAAAAATGAGCTTCTCTTGTTCATAACTGGAAAACTAATGAAAAAAAAAAAATGAAAACATTATTTTATACAGAAGATTCACCGGTAGGTGTGAGCTATTGGTTAGAATGAAATTACACCATTGGTTACTGTGGTATTTTCAACGTAGTTAATTTCTAACAAAAATAATTGAAAAGTGACTGAAAAATTCCAGCTTTCGCCCAGAAGAGTAAAACACTTTTTCCGCAGCCTATTCGACTGCAAACCATCATCCCAAAAATCAGTGAAATTCATTGAAGACATTCGGAGATATTGTGTTGTATACATGTAGCTACGATGCAGGAGAGGTGACTGTGAAAAATTCCTGCCTCCACCCCCCCAAGTTAAAAAAAACTTTCTCCTTTGCCAATTGCCCACTGTCCCAGAAATTTTCACTGAAATTCGTTGTCAACTTTTGGAAATATTTTGCCCAGTACATATAGTTACACGGGAGGTGACTGTGAAGATAAATGGATCCATCCTAAAGTTTGAACAAGTTTTCCTTTGACTATCCAACTAAAAATTTCACTGAAATTCATTGAGATCTTTCGGATATATCGTGTTGTGTACATATTTTTTGATGCCATAGAGAGTGTAAATGTGTTAAAAAACGGAAAAAATATTTTTCAATCAAAATAAAATCCACAGATCATCATAAAAATGTGACCATCTGTTTTTCCTTTGCCTGTATTTGAACAGAATTTAAAATATATTGTTTTGATTTACGAGTTATCTATTGTACCCAGATTCACTGTGCCCCACAAAAATTATTTGGAAACATAATCTGCCATCACTGAAAAAGGTGTGTACAGTGAATCTCAATTTCACCTCATACAACAGAATTTGAATGAAAATAGTAATGAATATTAGAGTGCTTTTTAATATTACTTTTAACTTAAAATAGGGTCTCTTAGCTTGCGCACTATACAGCAATGCTCAAGCTGGCAAGTCATTTACAAAAGAATGGCATACGTTGACGAGACGACAAAGTAGCTGCTGCACTGATGTGTACTAACATTAGTGGGAAATCATTATGCCTCAGGGTTCCTCAGTTTCCAACACACACACACACACACACACATATATATATATATATATATATATATATATATATGTATATATATATATATATATATTGATTTCTTTCCATCCACCCTCGTAAATGTAGAGCTGAGATAGTTGTATGTTTCTGACGTGTTGTAACCACTGTACCGCTGGTATCGATCATTATTTTCAATTAATGATCTATTCAATACACACACATGCTTATTTTATATCTGGTACTTTTTGCATATTATGTATATATACATATACGTATATATATATATATATATATATATATATATATATATATATATATATATATATATATATATATATATGCGTGTGTGTGTGTGTGTGTACGTGTGTGTATGTGTACGTGTGTGTTGTTTGTGCGTACGCCAAGTATTCAATGACAAGACCAGTGTTATTGTCTTCTAGTGTAGCAAATGCGAATGGTTCTATTACTTCCACATACCACTTCAGGAATAAATTAAATCCAAGTTTTGTCAATTGCTAAATCATCATCCAATTAATTTTAATCAGATGTTAGAACAAATGAAACAATTATAATTCAGGATTAACAATTCATGAATCAGAATTCATAGATTTAATGATAACAGTCTTCTAATTGACGAAGTTAAATCACTTTGGTTGAGTAATTATTGTAATATGTCAGTTGACAATCTTATCGTCATAATTCAGATTTTGCTCCTATTTTCAGGTCATCATTTCGTATTTCTGTTTGAAAAGAGGTCGTTTTAGTGTTGAAAGTAGAAAAATACACAATTATCTGATTCTCTTACTATGATCATGCATTATTCGTTTTTTGGAGAAAAGAAATTGAATTGCTTAATTAGATTAAAACTTATTGATTTTAAGTACACTTAAATTCGAATGAGTATCCAAGCCTGAAATTTCAATTTCCTTAAATTCCATATTTGTAACCTATTTAGAACCCTCAAGAAAACTATTTCCTAGATATGAGCTTCTTTCGTAAGAAAATAATATTGTCTGTGAAAGGATGGATATATCGACGGTTTTATGCTTTGTACTATGCATGTATCTAGAAAGAAGATCCAATTCTTGCTCCTCGCATCGGTTGTAAAAAGATATTGTCACGTTGACAGTACCCATAACTCTTTGTCCATAATATGTGCTTCCAAATGAATCCATATTCGAGAATAAGTATTGTCCCAGGCAGTGATCAGTTAACACTTTGTCCATAATCATCGTATTCGAAAACAAGCATTGTCCCAAGCAGTGATAAGTTACCCGTTAAAAACACACTTTCAACGTAAGCTAATTAAAAATCGATCCTCTAAATCGTTTCGCGGAAAATTGTGCAAAAAAATATATTCGAACCTAAATGACAACAAATATATAATCAAACATGTTAATTACCAAGATAAATTATTGCTAAACTTGGCTTTTTCCAGAGACACACTCTTTGGAAATGCAGTTGACTATACCAGTGATTGTCTAGCACCGTGGTTTCTGACCTCATTTGCTCATGCTCATCACCACTTTTTCCCCTTCCAAGATTGTAAATCTTTTAGTGTTGCCTATATCACAATGCGTACACTTACTGGGATTATTGTTAAGGATGAGGAAATATTCCAAAGTATACAAACAGTCCCAGTATGTTTATATTCAAAGAGTTTGAATCTGCAAATCTGTGGTTAGTGGTCATTTCTGAAACTTTGAAATAACCGGGGTGGATTGACAGTATCTAGTTTAGCAAAAATAATTCGATAAGTATTGCAGTACGGTAGGTGTGGTTAGTATTCACTAAGCCTGCTTTCATCTATTAGATACTCGTCACTCACAGCGAATCTCTATGAAGTCCTCAAAAGAAGATGGCATAAAGCAAAGAATCACTCTCGATTTGCGAGCTTCCAGCAGAGCAAGATCGACTTTAAAGAACAAGAAAATCCCATAAATCTCAAAAAGAAAGGTATACAACCAATGTATCCTATCGATAGCCGCCAATTGAGCTGAAACATGGAACCTAACCGAGGATTGACCCTCAAACTGAGAACCATACAACATGCACATGAGAGAATCAAGCTCAACCTCACATGAAGAGATCATAAGAAGCACAGGATATCAGGGAAAACACAGGAGTCAGAGACATCATAGAAACTGTTAGAAAGCTCAAATTGTAAAGGGGCTGGACATGTTGCCAGAATGTCAGACAGTCGCTGTACATCATGACCCACAACGTAGATCCCCAGAGATCATAAGCGGATCAGTGGCCAACAAAAAGCTACCTGACGAGCTAGATTAATCCTGAAAGAACTGGTTCCACGATGGCCATAATAGAGAGGTCTGTCATCAATGGACGCTGACAGTACGATGATGATGATGATGATGATGATGATACCCGGCGATTCGGCGAGGCTCATACACACTGCACTTGCTTTAATGAAGTGAGGCTAGCCTGCTGACGTTTTTGAACTATAAAAATTACTTTAGAGAGCTCTTATGATTTTCGATTATATTACAATATTCATAATATGAATGATGAATCGCAAAACTTTTCTTTGTGACAAATGGAAAAAGAACTGATTTAATCCTTAGATGTTTCTCTGTCCAGCACGGTGTGATATAGACAGAGTTCTGAATTTAAGGCTTTTAACCACTGTAGAGATGGAGGTTTTAAGACACGAATCAGAGCTACGACATATTGCAATGAAAATTCTGACTGCATGGCCGGTGAATGTCGGGTATATCAGATTAGTCATTATAGCTTAAGAAGAGGGTATTGTAATCAGTTGGCGTGGGGAAAATGCGTGATTAACGATGTTTAGAGATGCGTTATGATGGTTGCTATGTTTCGTGATTGATGTTGAACAAATCACGTGTCCAGGAACGTTAGTTTGATTATATTCTCTTTTGTATGTGGACTGTATAATATACTGGTCGGAGTATCAAGAAGAATCAGGTCACACTTGAAAATATTGTTTATCTGGTGTACACTATTACATATTTTACAAAAAAAATAGTGAGACATGTTTTGTACAATGGGAAGCCGAGGACACAGAATATATACATATACACATATATATATATATATTGTGTGCGTTTATAGATTTATTATTCATTAGGTGTCAGTTTAATAGTTAATAAAAAACAGATTGTCAACATTGTTGATCCTACACAATGTAGTGTGATTTTGAAAACAGTCTAAAACCTGGAAACGTTCGCAAATCTCTTTAATACTGTTATGTACCAACATTTAAGAATTCTATGTGAAAATTATAGTAGGTTTAGCAGCTGTACACACTAGGACGTGGAAAAAATTAGTGTGATCAATGTATCATTATAAAGCAAATATACTGGGATTTATATCAACATATAAATCTTATAATCAAACAATCAATAATGGGAGATCGAATGGAGATCGAACCTATTAAAAACGACCAACAGGTTTAGGCTGCTGATCTTTCAAGAAAAATATGATTTACTTGTGAATTCTGTTTGAAGTCACAGATGTGTTTGGATAGATGTGTTTTGTGTCTTTTTTTGGAAAAAAATACTGGATTTATCTATCGAGCAGAATGCACTTTTTAAAACAATAGGTAGGAAGTATTTTACACAGTTCATTATCAGAGTAAATCGTTTGATATTGTGACGGAAATATTTATATAACAACAGATAACAGAGATGTTACAGAGTGTTATTATGTGTATAATTTTGAAATCTCAGATGATGCAAAAGGTTGCTGCATTTGATTTTGAAACATTGTAAATGTTGCTAAAAGTTATAGCTTCTTGAACATCTCAGATATTACTAACGGTTACAGTTCTCAATTATAAACATATTCAAGTTTAATTTTGAAAGAAACATTTCTATGTTGCAAAGTCGTTCAGTGTTGTAAAATATTAATTTAAATGCTTCCAAGTGTTGCTATGTTTAGTTCCATATATGTTTCGATGTTGCCAAGGGGAGTTTAATTATAAAATATATTTAATTATGTTTGATTTCAGACCGTGTCTTCACTTGTTGGTGAACACTGCGTCTTTAATTTCAGAACAATTCAGATGTTGCCGAGGGGTACATTGTTCAATTTTAAATCATCTTCAGATGTTGCAACGTGTTTCAGTATCCAATTTAAAATTTATTGTTCAGCGTCCTCCTGCTTGATTCTAAACTATTTTTGATGTTGCCAAAGAGTACATCGTCTAATTTTAAAATATCTTTAAATATTGTTAAGTTTTAGTGATATTCATTTTTTAAGCCATTTTTAATGTTCTGTTGGGCGTTGCTGTGTTGAAGTTAAAAAATATCCTACATGTTCCAGAGGGCGTAGTGTTTAATTTGAAAACGAACTTAAAATTTGTTTTAGTGATTTTGTAAATGTTATATACCTTTGATCCAGTTACAAGTAATTTATGTATACTTCATAGAATTTATATGTAATTGGAAATATGGATCACTGGCAATCTCTAGTAGTTTTGCAAAACAAGGCGATTGAAATCGTAGCCAAGTAAAGTAGTAAACGTGAAAATAACAGGAACTTTTAATAAATTCTATGTTCAGAAGTAAAAAGAGGGGGGGGGGGCACATATATGGTTCTGTATAAATCTTCGCCCAGAAGAACGGATATCGGTAATGAAAATGGATTAGTCAAATCGAGTCCAAAACACTAGAAGAACCCTTTGAGTTCACTCACCACAACTAACCCTTGGAAAACATGGGTCTTTTTCTTCCTGTTCACCGTCCCATATCTGGGCAGAATATCTAGTCATAATATATATATATATCTTTTAATTCTTAAAAAAAAATCAAGCAATGTGGATAATTACTATTTCATTCATATCAATATCAATCGCTTTGAATCGCAACTTCCTAACCATCAATCAACCAATGTTAGTAAGGCACACGGATTCGAAATGAAAAATAAACCTCAATCGAAATTCAAACTCATGACCTAATCAGCACATCAGCATTGAAAAGATCGAGCCCTCGGTAGTTAATTCTCTTTTCCAACATGTGTGAGACGGCCAGAGAGCTGCAATAAAGACTATGGGGTATATACTAGTCGAAACATCAATAATAAAACATCTCGTCACTCGCATACCGCAATAGTTGAATGAGAAGACAGTGTCTGAGGGAGCAAACGGAAAAAATACTTACCCATAATCATCACATCTCTCAAGGTAGTTGCTACGGAAATCTGTTGTTCCAAATGTTATAACAAGCGTTCCGTGTAGCTTTCATATTTTGTTTATGGTTTGTAGATTTTTTAGGCGTCGCGTATATGCTGTACGTGGCAAACATTGGCTACCGTGGAAAGTGAAAACTGATGAGGGTAATTATTTGGCTGATGGTACCCAGGGATATTTCGTCGTTGAAAAAGCCACAGCTGAGGCGAAATTCCAATTTAACAGATACAACGGCTGAAGAAGAAACCCAGCCAACACGGGAATTGATTTCAGATGAGATTTAAATTGTGAGATCTGAAATAGAATTTGGTCTTAACAGTTCGGTCAATTTAGTGTGTCCCCTTGGTTCTCATACCAACCAATTCTTAACAAGGTCATCGTTTGCACAGATCAAGGGAATCAATCATCACGGAGCTTGTTAGATTTTTCATTGTTCCAAGCTTATTCCATCAGTCATATTGGCTCTTTAAAACAGACAGTGTGATAGGTATCACGAGCATAGCTTAAGTAGTAACAGCACAGGAAGAAAGTTTTCAGATTGATTCCAGATACACTGGTCGATATCAATCTTATTCAGATGAGAGAGAAAAAATATTATTTCGGAGCGGATCTACTAACTGAATGACCAGACTTTAAAAAAGAATTCGTTTTCGATACATCTGGTATGAGGATTAATTATTTTTACATTCAAAAGTATTTTGATTTTGGACTAATCCTTTAGTTCTGCGAATATATATATATATATATATATATATATATATATATATATATATATATATATATATATATATATATATATATGTCTCTATTTATTTTTAAGACTTTAAAAATAATTAATGAATGTAAAATATATTTGGATGGGGGTTGTTTCCAAGAAATCATTTCCAGTTTTGGCTTCCGTTATTTTTGTTCAGTTCAGTTTGCCATATTTTATTTATATTTGAGTCGTAAGGCTAAAAACTTACTCGTGAATTCAAGTCTGATTGAAGGCTATTGATTCATAAATGAAGGCATATAACGGTAAAAATCGTTGCATCCTTATCATGAGGAAGAGGTAGAATCTATTATTAGTGATAATTGTGCGGGTAAATAGTAACACAAACATAACAGTCAGCCAACAATGGACACAATGTTTATAATTTACTTGCTGTGTAGTTATGACTTCACATATACAGAGACAAATCTCAATAGGCAGTCATTTAAACAATCTCAACAAAAAACGCTTTGCTTATATACTAGGAATTATCTGACATGCATAACCTCGTAGTAAAGCATCGACAATATATATATATATATATATATATATATATATATATATATATATATGGACAATTGTGAATGACACAATCTCAGGAGGTAAGGTATATGAAGACATTGCTTGTTAAGTAATTGGCTACAAATTAATCAATACGAGTGCAACATATGTTTTTGGAAGGTTTCTCATCTGCAGTAGCATGTGTTTACTTCTTAAAGCTTAAAAAGTTAGGTTTACGTAGAGAACAAAGTAGCTTCAAATGTTTTGCGTTGAAAGCAAAAATGAGAATATAAAAAGAGGATTTGAAGGAAGGCCATAGTGGAGAGTCCAGTCGGTTTTATGTGTGTGAAGGAATCTGATGTGGTTTGCGTTAATCTTTCATTGGGAGAAGTAGGTGCAGTTATGGCTATTTTATTGATTGTACTGGCCAAGAGGTGGTTGTTATAGATATTGGGAATCTAGGTCATTATCCAGTGTTGAGCTATGTGGGTGTTAACGAGGTGTAGAGTCATTGCATATCAAGTGTGTATGGTCAATCACTTATTAGTACGTACATGACCTTACTTGATAGATTTCAGTGGTGGGGTAGAATTTTAAAAACATGTTCTGTAAGTCAATGGTGATTGTAGATGTTCTCAAAAGTCATCAAATTAAATCACCCAATCATCCCAATCTATTCTCAGTAAAACTGCACTCCCTTATCTCCCAGCCACGATTTTGGCACAGATGCTAGATTTACCATCATTCAAAAAATAGAAACAAATACACTTCCCGACACAAATAAAATTCTGGAAATAAATGAAGATATGTGGATTGATAAACTCAAAACTCTCTCTCTCTTTCCTAATGGACTAAAGTCAACAACCCTAACCTCACTGAGCTCTAACCCAATAATCCTTTCACTCCTGATTACTCTATGCTTACCGACTAACTATTATACCATACCTGTACCCAGAACTACTCTTCTACCCCGGCTCATAAATGTGCATCCGAATACCCAATAATATGCATATACCTTTTTTCCACAATCATCCTACAAATATGATCTGGAACCCCACCTACATATAATCAATGTTATATATATATATATATGAAAATGACAATGGGAAGGTGGAGTGAAAAAAACTATAGATAGGTGTTCCTTGGGCGTAGTTCGATGCGATCCGACGGAGGCCAACCATATTTTTCAAAGTAAAATATTCGTGGCGATTCACAGAAAAGAATACGCTGAATTACTTTTCGATACCGAAAAGGAGAATACGAATATTTCTATGTTTGGTTGCTTGGTAGGAACGGGAGGGGAAGTGTTTGTATCTGTGTAATTGAGGGTGACATTTGGTTTGAAATGATATTCGTCTATGGGAGGCGGGGTCTGGGGATGTATTTTTCCTGTCTCTGTTCGTGTTTGGCTTGTCTTAGATAAGAAAGGTAGTGATGGGTGGGAATGTTCATTTTTCAGGGAAAGGTGAATTTTGTTATTTCTTTTTCAAAATGGAGAGGTGGTGTCTAGCATTTAATGGATAGGTGTTGGTATATGTGGGGCAGGGTGGAAGTAAGTGTGTTGTTTTTATATAGTCATTTTTGTTGATGGTTGGTAAGACCGCTTTTACTTTTCTGAAAGGGGTGGTGTGTGTGCTTGTATCGTTTTTTGAAATTGACTCTCGGTTGTTAGCGAATACCTTGTATGTTGGTGTTGTAGTGTAACGTGTCTATGTGGTCTCCCATACACCAATCTCATTTCTCACGAAATGTCACTCTCAATTACACAAATACAAACACATCCCCTCCCGTCCCAACAAAACAACCAAACACAGAAGTTGCATTGGAATGTAATACACATTTTTTTTTTATCTTTGATGGCAGCAAACATTTTCTCCGAAAAGCATGGCTGGTCCCTGTCGGATTGTATTGCATTACGCCTGCGGAATAATAATTTGAAAAAATGAGATGTAACACCTATCTTTGTAGTTTTTCTCTTCATCTTCCGATTATCATTTTCACTTACATTCTCCCTCCCTGTCGGACTGACACCCACAAAGGAAACTTCAAATATAACAACACAAAATTTGTCAAAAAGATCTGAGCCGATCTTAAGTTCGCTATTAAAGTTCCTCAAAGGTCAGCACTACCTATTACATGCTCATACAGGAGTCAAGATACCTTTGCACAAAAATCTGCAGTCGTCTCAGATAGATATGAAAATGCCCTAAATGACCTTTTTCTGATTGCCAAAATTAAGCTAACCGTAAATTAAGCATTAGAGGCCAGTACTACCCATCATTTTCTCATTATTGAGTCAAAATACCATTATTCACAAATTTTCAGGTGGATGAAACCGTTTGTAAGATTATAAAACATAAATTTAGTTACGAGGACCATATGTCGAACTTCTGTAACGAAACTCATTTTGGACTGACTTATCCAGCGAAGACGGAATTAGGACAAGTGTCAAAACAAATACTTCATAACATCATTGTCAAAGTTGGAGCTAAAATCTAATTCAACCCATGGATGAATGTCATGGATGCGATCAACTGGTTCAAGAATATTGAAAAAACAAAGAGCCACTTTCATCAAATATTGTACAATTCATTTCTATCCACCTATCAATGAGAAGATATTTGCCTATCTTAATACTTTTGTTAAACAACATAACCGAAACATCGCAACAAAACATCAACATGAAATACTAATAAAGGAAAACAAGATAAGTAAACGATAAAATTACATGGACCAAGAAGAGCGGCACGAACAACTTTGGTATTTCTATGTGGTTGTTTGATTCTGCCCAAATCCTAGATATAAATAGACTATATATACTCCACATCCTAGAAAAATTATTGGTCAAGTGGTAGGATTACACAGAGATCATAGTTGTGATGAACGAGAGTGATGCACTCAAAACTATCAGCCTATAAAAGGAGATTATCAATTCATTTAAATACATGGGTTTTAAAATTGAAATAATGTCTATCATAAACTTAGTTAATTTCTTGGATGTAACTCTAAGTTAGGGTGATATTACACATCGACCACACTCAAAAGATTACCAAAACCTTGAATACATTCAGCATCAATCAATATCTGTGATAAAACGGATTCCAACTTCTATCAGTACTAGAATCAATAAAAATTCAACCAACAAAAATCAGTTATTAAAAGTAAAAATCATACAATAACGTTTCGAAAAAAGTGTTTTTAATTATGAACTAAAATTTGTAGAAAACAAAGATAACAGTACTAAAAACATCAACACCAAGAGCAAAAAGAGAAAAAAATGTTCTACCCATCCCATTGCAAAGTAACAAATATCATTATGGGATATTTTTCTCTCTAACTGATCGGCAAACATTTCCTCAGAGAGAATCCACTACATTATGTCTTTTATAGAAGTACAATGGAAATCAGCAACAGCTGTTCCAGAACTATTAACAAAATTATAAATTCACACAATAAAAAGTAATTAATTGTACCAACAATACTTGCATAAAAAATAACAATAAGAACAAAATATCGTAACCCAAAAAAGCTATAACGACAGTAATAAAAACACGTGCCCTGAAAACAAGAAATGCAGAACCGAAAAATGTATCTACTTAGCCACTATCACAACTCGCAGACAACCATGCAATAAACACGCACATGGAAATTTATGGTCAGTTTGTTTATTGTCTAATCGTAAGATGAGCATATGGGTAAATTTATTGTTTATCGGGGCTCAAATGAGATGTGTTTCTGTTTTGAATTCAAGGCAAATTCATCAAATTACACATACAAAAAAGAAGTCCGTCCCTAACTTGAGAAAAAAAATACTGAAATCATCAAAATCTACAAGGAAAAACTACCATTGGAGTAAAATTTTACTATTACTTTTCACCAATGTGAACTGTTTAGTTTCATTAAAAAACGATTCATAAAGATTTGAAAAAAAAAAATGATATGGCATATAATCATGGATTTTTTCCTTTTTTATTTTCTGCTATAGATTTGAATTACCCGAATAATTTTGTTCAAAATAAGGCTTTTTTGCTTTTTTTTTTCGAAATATTTCTCGTAAAATCGTTTGTTGTTAAGGAAAACCTCAGATAGTTATTCATTTTATGGTATTCTATTATAGTATATATTCCATTAAAAAAAAAGAAAGAAAGAAGATCCTAACTCAAATCAAGTCGTTATGTAGAAACTTTTTTCTATTATTTCTTCAAAAAAAATTGTACTTATGGCTGAGGTTTGGGTCGGGTTGCACAATTTAAACTTGCACATACTCATCAAAAACACACGGTAATTTATATATGGACTCAAGTATTCTAATTCTAGGTTATATTTGAAGTACGAAATCAACTAAAGTTGTTTAAAAAAGTATAAGTAAAAATCACTTATACTAACTCAAAAATAATTTGAACAGATATCTAAAACAATACCAAAATAAATTTACTGCTGACAAAATATGACTAAAAAATTGATAATGTTGTAGATTAAAATAGGAAAAAAGAGAAGTGCCTGCATTGAGAGAAACATAATTCAGACGGAAAATGTTGTAATAATAACAATAGAAGAATAAATTGTATTCTGAACATTTTTAGAAAACGTATCAATCGGAAAATACAAAAAAACAAAACCGTAACATAATATTACAAAAACGCGATTAGGAATATCTCATAATATAATACGAGTATGTTTATGTTTATGTAAGGAAAAGTGAAGTAAATGATGAAAATGTATTCTAAATACTTTTTTAGAATTCGTTTCCAACTGCAAATAATCAGTTCAAACACGTGGAAAGTACAAATAAAATCTAATCTCAATCGTAACGAAAGAAGAAGGAAATGTATTTCCAAATTTTTCTAAAATTAATATTTGTTTTTAGATTTAAACGAAATCGCTCTAAGATGCGGAAAGTAATGATGAAATCTTGACTGAATGTTTGAGACTTTTTTCAATAATACTTTTATTCAGAAGAAATTTCATTTCGATTTTTCTGAAAACCTGTTCATTTCCCCTTTTACAATTCTTAATAAATTTTGTTCGATTCTACGGCAGAAATAATCTTTAGGCAAAAATTTGTTGGACAAATCTCGACCAATTGAGGATTTCATAGACATATTTTCTGCGCTAATGGTAATTCATTAGAATGATTTGATCAAAACATTCTGTAGCTATTTCGCAAGGGAAATAACTTTGATAAATGCTAAACGCGATTTTTCACCGCTGCTTGGCCATTTTGAATGGCTGAAAGTGGCTATATTATAAGCGTTGATCAAATAACGATATTTTCGATCTAAAATCAGTGTTTACCTTAGAGTCAATTTGGCCTGTATTCCAGTTGGGCTCAGAAGGCTATTTTTCTTTCCTGGTGACAATATAGATTTTATTTTTTCTGCATTAAGGTTAAATCTAACTTTTGAAATTATCGAAGGGCCAACTTTGTAATACGCATATGTATATTTTTAACCAATTTGATTTAAACAGTGAAATTTTAGCCACTTTTAGCAATTTCAAATTTCAAATATAAGATAGCTCATATCAAATTGACTACATGATGCATTTTTGCAAAGAAAACTGGTTCAGTGTGTAGGTTGCGTGGTAGGGTTAGATGACTGGTTCAGACTTAGGATTATTTGGCTGGTTCAGGGTTGGGATTAATGGGTGGATTCGGTGTTTGGGTTAATTGGTAGGTTTAAGGGCAGGGCTTGTAGGTTGGATTTGGGTTAGTTTTTAATTGGTAAGTTTGGATTTAGTGTCTGCAATTTCTCAATCATTTATTCGTTTGTTTGGAAATTCAATCCGGCAATGGGTGTATAATTCTGGACTTGGCAGTCAGTGTATAATTCAGGGCTTCATATCTGCAAGGTTGATTTCCTGTCTTACACCCTAAACCCTCAAGTAAATATCGTTTGAAAATCACGATATTATGAGGGTAGAGTACTCAATATTAAGAAATCGAGAATATCTTTTCACGGATAGTGTTGACAGATATCAACACTTCATGATGACCGTCACTCTGATGGTAAAGTATCTATCTATATTCTATAAAAGACAAAAGGTTTTTTGAATTTTTGGAATTTAGGTTATTTGCTGTTATATAGTTTTTACTGACATTCAGTGCTGTTTAGTTATCTGTGAATCTGTTCACAACTCGTCTGACGAAAACATTTTAAACATATGTATCCATCTATCTAAATATTTGCGTGTATGAAGTTCACGCTCGAAGGTGCACACACATAAATACAAAACCTACGATGCTTTTAGCGAGAATGAATGAATTCTCCAGTGAACTAACCGAATCAATACACAAAAGAAGGCAAGATGCAGCCAAGAATTGTTGAAATGGAAATAAAACCATTGTCCAATATGCCCTGTCACATTGGGAGACCTATTATCTATTACTATATTCTACTGGGCTTCCATAATGCACTTCAGTGTATAGAATATTCCAAAAACACTTTGGATAAAAAGGAAAATCTTTATAGAAGTTTTATATCGACAAAAGAGGGAAAACTCCCCGAAGCTTAGAAAAGGAATAAAGCACGTACCTACGCTGTCATTTATTGACGAGAACTTTCTGCCTCCTTGCGATTAAAGCGGCTGTGAAATCTTAATCAAAGAGTCGATACAGTGAATCCCAGTGACGACTGACAATTGACGTTGAAAGTAAGAGCAAAGAAACAAAAATGAAATACAATGCCTGTGCAAAAGGAAAGGCAATAAGGTTATGATGATGAAGTGGCCAAAGAAGACAAAATATACATTTACGTATCAGGTGAATATTGGCAGTCATCTCCAGTGGAGTGGGTAGATGATGTTTTCCGGGAGTCAGGCATTTAATCTTCACAACTGATTGGTCTATATCCAAACGGAAACAGATTCCACTAACAAATTAGCATCAGGAGATAGGGAAGTTTGTTTTTGTCTCTGAAAGTTCAGTACAGACACACGTTAGGTGCTATTCAAAATTTAGAATAGGTTTAACAGATTGATAGATATGTACATCTATCAAGTAACCTAGCGTTTCCGGTGTTTTATCGGAAATAACGTGCATTTGTGGAAATTATTCGACCAGAAAATGAAGAAGCCTATTTTTATCTCCGTCGTTTCTTTCTTTAAGAACATCATGTCATTCCCAAAATTCTCTGAACATCTGTGTGTGCTTTAAATGGAAAATTTTGATGCTTATTTTCTGATATCATGCAATGGCATGGATTACACATCTTACATATGTAGATATTAGAGTATTAAGGGCAAGGTCACAATGTCGAATTCGGACAAAATGGAGTTGTATTTTGGGCAAATCAGTGTAATTCACCCCTAAACGTGTAAATTGATAGCTTACTGAACCCTTCGTAACCTAAAACCAAAGAGTCTCAATACGCTTATACTTATTTTCTATAGACTTTTTTTTACTAAACTATATCTCCCTTTTCTTTCATATTATCTTCATACTTTTTGTTCTTTGACGCAGGTATTTACCGTAGTTAAAGAAAACAAATCGTCATAAACAATAAGCACATCCATTCCCCCCCCCCAAAAAAAAAGACAACCATAAAGATATCTGCATAATTCTATTTATAGAATTGAAAATAGTTTATATCAATAACCTCTGATCTGGTTTTCAAACAAACAGTATTCATCACATATATACTTGAATGTTCCATCAACGATCTAGTTGCTTCACATTATCGTGAATAATTGAGGTGAATCCAAATTATATGACGTAAAGGTAATAAACTCAAAATGTATGCGACATTGATAGAGATTAAGTACATGCTCTTTAACTGAATAGAGAGTACCGTATTGCAGATGTAGAAAACAGTATTGTATTTACAAAGTAGATATAAGAATATGAAAACAAGTCTAGTTATTCACTCAAACTATACTGTTACGCAAGTAATGTCTTTTAGTGGCATGCTATGTTGGGTGAGTCCAATTTAGTTTTTATTTATACTACACACTGGAGTCCACCATAAACCTATGGGGACATCTTCAAATAAAAACATAAATAGTTTTTTTCTATACATAATAACGAGCAAATATTTGAATTGTCAGCTCTCTAGCTCAATCAGTGTGGTCTGTACCGCTATACATGCATAGATAGTCAGCTAAACCA
>OY735203.1:28470295-28577795 GCA_963457665.1 Thysanoteuthis rhombus
CAAAATCTAGAATCACAAGAATCTACACGTTTCCAGATTTTCTGTTTACTCTAATTTAGATATCCCCCCACCCCACCTTGGAAATGTCAGTGTTGTCATAAATAGAATGTATTCCGACCATATATATCCCTCAATATAATTTTTACATGACTTCAAATTTTGACGCTACGGCTATGCAATTATTGACTAAGATGGCGAGTTCTCTCTTCTTATTACCCTTGTTTCTCTCCAAAATCAACAACTGTTTCCTCCCGCCAGCATTTCAACTTCTACCCCATTATCAGCAAAGATTCAAACCGCGGGCTCTAGATTCTCTGGCGCGTTGCCAAAAATCTGTCAACATGTATTATGTGCTTATCAGGAAATATGCGCCGCTGGTTACTCACGTACTTACATGCAGAATATACACAATAGCGTCAGAGACCACGGTATGTAAGACTATGTCAGGATTCAGCAAAGAAAACTCCCATTACATTAATGTACTCCACTGCAACGAGATAAACAGGTAAGATTAGCGTCATTAACTTTTCTTCTTTCACCATAATCATTTAATTTATGTAAGTGAATAACACAAAAGGTGAATAATGAGTACATATCGAGAGACGGACGGACGAAAACATTGATTAGTAAACAGTGATTCTTTAATCTTTATGAACATTTCTCTCTTTCTTTCTCTCTCTCTATATAACAACTCTCCCATATCTATCTATATTCATTCTTATGAATATTTCTGTATCTTTATTCATCGCCTCTCCACTTCCCTTTAATTAAATCCAAATGTCGTCAGCTGATCTAATAAGTAAGATGTTATCTGTGACAGATAAGCTCCAACGCATACGGAATTCATATTCAAAAAGCTAATTATTTATTCCTCAATCCATCCTGCATATCTAATGTAAAACGACTTGAACATTGCAATAAAATCATCCAAAATAGAAAGGAAGAGAAAACTGGTCTTAAATTACTAATGCCGATATTTCATCAAACCATTTCTAACACCTAACGCTTATTCCGCTATAGTATTTTGGACCTTTGGTTTGAATGGTAGAAACTCTAAATTTAGCCTCCTTTCAAAGTTAAAGCCCTGAAATTAGTTAAAAAAAATGAGATTTCACGAAAAAACCAATGAATGTTGGCCAGTTGTCCTGATAAGTTATATCCGAAATAATGGTGATTACTTTTTATAGACAATGAGAAAAAACATTGATTGGATGAATAGGTTCTTATTCACAGGCGTTTCATAAGGGATGACTTTAAAAACGCGATGGAAAAATGAAGGAAAATGTCTCTGAACTGTTGTTTTCTATGCTGTCAGTGGATGGGTTGAGGTCGTATGTAGATGGCTGGCAGGACTTTGTTGGGATGAGAGATCATATATCAGTCACCATGTGATTTATCTTGGATCGGGATAGGCATGTGTGTGACGGTGTTGTTATAGTTTGGTTCCTTTTGTTTTCTGTGCGGAGGGAATTCGTGTCATAAGGGAATGTCCGTGTGTGAGTGGGGAAGTTACTTATGACCACATATATGCATTGGAATGTCTAACACAGACATGTATAATCATACACATATGTCAGAAAGCATAGCTCAGATAAATACAATCATATAGCATTATATTCATGCAACATGCAGTTCTATAAAAAGTGTGCTACCACATAGTAATACACCTGTTACTGGTATGCGGTCTGTATGCATAAGACTATGTGCAGAGCAGACGCAGTATCAATGTAAAACAAAACTACATATATAACGTAACTACATACCCGTGTCCGAAGGGCGTAGCACATCTCATAGCAGCGAAGTGGCGACATATTCATGAGTGGTATGGATGTACCCACAGTATATACTTAAACAATGGTCATTTCTTGCAATTTTTCAGAGTTGGGGGCCACAATCTTGCACCAAAGATTCCTACGTTCAGCATATAGATACATTTTCTCATAGCAAAATTCGCAATCAGTGTGATCTTGATTTTGGAGGTCATTCAAGGTCAATAGAGGTCGTGTCTACCCATGCGTACATCTTCTCACATCGAAGATAACCGGCTCAATAAGGCCGACCTTGGAGATCATCTGATGCTACCAAGGGTTATTTTTCCAAGTCTTGGGCGATAGTTTCGCACCTATGGAACTAAAATCTGAAATAAAGATTCTAGATTTCTAGCTAATTTTCCAAGTTGTTAGCCATAATTTCACGTGTATGGAACTGGAATATAGCATAAAGATAATTTTTTCTCAGTCAGAGTATTTAGAAATGTGATTTCGACATCTGGTGCCATTCGACGTAGCCATTTCTATTGAAATTTGTAAGTTGTTGGCCACAATTATGTACCTAAGGTGCAGAAACTCTGCATAATGGTACATCTTCACGCTGCAAATAGTACAAGTAATGAGGAGTGGATGTTGGAATAGATCAGAGGTCACCTGTTGTAATTCCTGTTAATTTCTAGCCAACTAGAGCAATTTATTGCACAATACTGAGTTTGCTATGGAGCATAAGAAGTTTTAATCTCACAAATGGTCGAGCGGATAAGATCAAATTCAATTAGATAACTGTTATAATTCGACCATTGCATTACACTGAATCGTCCCAAGGGTGGATATGGGATGAATTTACTCTTCCTGTCATTTTGCAGCCAAGCAAGTACGTTCATGGAGGCGAATAGGTACGTCAGGTTAGCCTGGGCAAAAATATAATAGATAAATAGGTGTGACTTACAGGATTATAGGAGGTCATCTTTTAGTCATATTGCAGTCAAAACACTATATTCTGGGGATAAATTGAAACTTCGAGTTAATCTGCCAGGAAAAGATGATAGGATTGGTGGTGTTGCCCCTAAGGTCATAAGAGGCCAGCACAGAGCAATTTGGGATTAAATAGCTTCCTTTTTTAAGGAACAAATTGAATTCATATTTTTCTTTTGTTTGTAAAGAGTTGGACAAGTCTGAAGAATATTCTTTGATAAACATTCCAAATCATAACAAGGCAAAAAAAAAAAAAATCGGTGGCCATTCTCCATACTTTTCCTATGGAAAGTTCTAGGGTTTAATTTCCAATCAGCCTTTCCATACTAAGACCCAATTTCTCCTTACATTTCTGTATTCACTCTTTGCTATCCATACATCTCTAGAAGTTTACAATGTTTGTCAAAAGATTTGTGGGAAGGTTAGCCACGGGGTGAGGAAAAAGTGATCAAATCTAAGGGTGGATCTCAGAATATTTTGATTGAGAGATAGTCATTTTTTTTCAAACATTTCTATTTCTGTTTTTGTCTGTCCAAGCAATATCTAAAATAGTTCTCAATGAATTTCAATGAATTATGATATAATGTCGTGGAAAGGTAAAGGTATCCAAAGAGATATGATATAATTTTCTGTTTGATCCTTGGATTTGTTCTTGATTGAGAGATATTTTCCATTCATTTTGTTTTGCCTCTTCATATATTTCTGCATCCACTCATGTCTCTCCAAACGATATTTACAAAAGTTCTGAATCGATTGAAACTTAACAGATGATTTAATCATATTTTAGATGCAAAAAAATTATTCTACGTATTGGGAGTAGTCAAAAACATTTGCTATACGTGGCAATAGTTTGTTGCGATCAAAAGATATTCATAGCTTTGGTGATCATTTTGATAAATATGTTGTGGTAAAGTTTCGATTGAACTAATCCATAAACAATAGATATATAAATTGCAATCTCTATATAGACAGTATGTAAAGTTTGTTAGCTTATAAAATGGAAATATTTCAGAAATAGGATAATGTTCGACCATATCTGAAAAGTGTCCGTCATCTTGAAAACTGACATATATGCAGATGGTAAAGTGTTGACTTGGATTCATGGCGATATTATATGAGTTTTCATTGCAAATCTCTTACTTGTATCACAATGTGCAATTTTTTATCAGAACCCAGTTCCAGTATTTTGAGTATCCAAAGATGTTTGATATTTTTACCGAATACTTCCATCAATTTTGGGTCTGATATTCTTGCACGGACAGAGAGAAATGCTTCAGTGTCTCTGTGCCTTTAATGTCTCTTTACATGAAGTGTAAGATTTGTAAGTAGGAGGATCTATTCTGCAATGCCTTTACATAAAAGGATGACCACAGACTTTTATTTAGTAAAATAAGTTCAAAATGTATCAAAATGATATACATATCTATAATCTATACCTATTTTTTTCCTTTTAGCTTGATGTTATTCCTAAATAATAAAAAGATACTTATGTGTACTTCTATATAACAATTGATGGATTGTTTTTTGTTGTTTTTTTTAAATATCAAACATATCATCAAACATAAGTTTGGATATCAGTTTTGCACTTCTATCAAGTGGAAGAACCTTTAATACATATATAAATGTATGCAAATACCAGTGACTATTAATATGTAAAGCACAGAACATATCACATCATTTTTTAGTCTGTATCTACGTATGTGGACCAGATACAGCCTTTGGGCATATTTTGCGTTTATGTCTTCAGTGCATATCCAAATGAAATGTTATAATAAATATTTTGCACATTTCCCCTACATAGGTAATCAATACGTAAAAAACTAGAAATAATCTCAGACTTTGCGTTATAACTATGAAAACGATATTGCAGTTATTATATTAGAAGCCTTCGCTCAAAAATGTAAACAGATTTTTCTGAGTTTTTATTTTGGTCGGGTTGACTATCCAACAAGCTGTAAAAGTCTCTAGCATACATACAGGCCTCGCCAATGGAACTAAAAGTCGGGATATTTAAAGATTGACACCTTACTATTTATAGAATTTTTTTCCTGTTTCTGAACCCTTTTCCAATATGTTTTTAGTGGTGGTTACAAGGTACGTTTATTCCAGTTTGATCTTTTTGTTTCAGGCGGAATTCATACTTGTTTTTATAATATTCAAAAATTCTAGGGATCACTTTCAAACAAAATGCCAAATCACCCCTTTCCCTCATTTTAAAACAACTGAATGTTGGAGTGGTGCACATCAAAGTGTAATCAAAGTTCACTAATTTTTTCGTTCAATTAAAATCTAAATATTATTAGTTATTTGGAAAATTACTTTTCTACGCTGATATAAAAAAATCAGGAAACCTATGGCATTTGATACCGCCCTTACCTTACGGAAAAAGTTAGCGACTTTATCATTGTTAGCGTCATGAAACCTTGCCCCAGACTTAAGGTTTTGACATTTTCAAGGACCTAAATTATCTCTGGATTTTCTTTCAGAATGTAGACGCTATCCGGAAAATCGTGTGATGTGACGTTGTGTACCTAATGAGCACAAAAGATTTCCTCTGGGCGACTCAAAAAAATCTTTGGTAAAACAGTTTTGATTATGAGCCAGTAAGACGTGTGTTAGTGGTCTGAGATCTTGCTTTTAGGGGTGAGGCCAGGCGAGATGACCAAATTAAGATGTCTGTCTGTTCTTCTTCTCAACAAAGTAAATCGAGCGTGACGCCACGATGCGAAGTAAGTGAGGAAGAAAGACTTTTGTGATGTCCAAATGATCTCTCTTTCTGTGTCTCTCTGTCTTTGTCTGTCTGTCTGTCTGTCTGTCTCTTTCTCTCTCTCCATGTGAGTCAGCACCCCTTTTCTTTCTCCACTGAGGATGGACGTCTAAAATGTTGATGCTACTATGTTTGGATAATTTGTTCATTGTGTTCACGACACAAGCAAAACCTATGCTACTTTTTATGAAAATAAAATAAGCAGACATCTTGTCCAATCCATGACATTTCTTGTTTCTCCATTCTTCTCTTATACGCGCAACAGAGGTGTTCATGTTTATTTATGCAGGCGATCGTCCTATACAATTTTTAAATTGATCACCTTCAACATAAGATGTTACAAAAAGACGTGACGGCTTCTATTGAGTGAATAACCAGACATGTCTTCTTTGAAGTTTTAATTATCATTCCAATTACAAGAAAATAGCATGAACTACTCATAAAAATTACTCTCAGTTATTCAAAGTAAGTTGTATGGTGTTATCCAAGTATAATTCAAAATTTAATTCTGTTTCTTGTCAAATGTGTCATCTATAATCATAAAGCAATGATTTTGTCAGTTGATAGACAAAGAGCATTGATGTAATAAGATTTCAATGAAAATCAAACAATTTAAGAATCATATCGTTGGTCTTCGAAGAAACTCTCTTACATTTACTCAAATTATAGGGGAATAAAATTTGCTTACGGTGGGTGTCTGCACTTGTCACATTAGTTGAATGGTGAGTGTTAAATCATTTTCTCTTATCCATGACTGATGAAGGCATGTTTCAATTTACGGGCTTGCAGTTTACATAGAAGACAATTCTTACGAGGCAATATCATATATATATATATATATATATATATATATATATATATATATATATATATATATATATATATATATATATATATATATATATTATAAAACTTAATATATATCCGCCTGTCCGTCGATTCCAATTTGAAGGCAACGATTTTGCGAATAGGAAGCTGAAATTTGGCATAACAGCACATCTTTTCACAGGAGAGGATTTTACTGAGAAATGCTTAAAAGAGTTCTTGAGGAGTGTTCTATTTATAATACAACTAAAATGGTAAACTCTACTTTTGCTTTCCATGTACAAACAGTAATCCTCATTGGGGAAGAACTTACCAATAATTATTTTTGTTAAACATAACTACAAGTTGAACGAAATTTCTAACTAACTTCCATTCATTCTTTTCCAAAAAACAGGAGATTTTGAAAACAGAAAAAATCTTTCATAATTTGTCTATATCTTTTTCGAAGCAGATGAAATTCTTGCATTACATTTATATTTGTTCCTACAAACTTTTGCTAATTGTCAATACCAAGCAATATTGTAGGGGAGAGGATATCCATCTAATAATGGAAACTAACTGATTTGCATCTTGGAAAGGGAATATGTTCTTTCAAACATTTCAAACTTTTTTCATGGTTTTTGTTTCAATATTCAGTTTTTGAAAATCATCATTCTATTTTTTGTCTTTCTTGCCTCAGAAAATTTGTTTTATCATCCAGCACTTTAATTTACTGATTTTTCTTTTGATATTCACTTTTCATAAGGTGTGATTTTCATAATATGTTCTCACATAGCGCCTGCTTGGCGTCAAGGGCTATGCAAACATTTTTCTTTTTTAAAAAGAAATTAACGCTTTTATTTCTCAATGTTTGCTTCAATGATTGCATTTTGCAAGCTATGATTCAAATATTTTCGGTTGAGTTTCATTTTTTTGTTATATTAATGAACTTTTATAAGATAATTATCTAAGAGATTAGCATACTGTACAATTCATTACTGGGCCCATCGGCCTGATATCAAGGTTATTTATTGAATGTTTAGCATGGAATTATAAAATGTCCTCGTTCTACTCAAAAATGCCGAGGAGAGACATCTGTACATTTGTTTTTTCATATTTTAAAAATTTTCCTTCGTTAATTTTCATTTTAAGTTTTCAATTTCAATATTTTCGTTGGAGTTTCATTGTTTTTACAAGTATTTTTGAAAATAAAGATACTTAATACTTTCCATGTTTTAATGATCGTTATTGAAAACATTGATTTAAAATACAATAATTTACAACCAGTTTAAAGTAAAATTACAGGCAGTCAAAGGGCGACCACCCCAGTTCAAATATTGTCGTTAAAAATCAGCCGCTAAAGTGAGCTCACATACAATTTGCATTTCCACAAAAGCCATGTATATAGTTTCAAGTTACATTTCAACACAAGCGTCACATAATTTAGGAATTGATGTTTACATTTTTTTACAGTATAAATTTCATATTTTTGGTAATATTTTTCCTTTTTTTTCAAGTAATTTTGCAAAATGAATATTTTCAACCTACAGGGTAATGCCTACATTTTGATATTAACTTTTTTCTTGATTTCCTTTCGTGATTTTTAATTATTGCTTACATTTTTAGCCCATAATTTTTACATTTTCAGCGGAGTTTTATCAAAAAGAGCTATCTTTAAAAAGGTTTTGCAAAATCGTACTATTTCATGCATTGATTGATTCCAACAATGCTTCGTTATGCTATATTCCCCTACCAAGTTTTGATAGTCATAATCTTTTGAGAGCAACTGATTCCTATAATATATGATTGGTGCATTTTTTCCAACTACTTTATAATAGCAGTGTAGCTTAGAATTAAAGCTACTAATATAAAAAAAGAACAATCAGAATCTGTACATTTTCTCAATTAGAAACGAGTCCATTTATTCCGAAGCATAAAACTCTGGGTTCCTGCAACCAATAAATTCATCGATGGCATTTCGAGCTTCTATTTGAATTCTGAAGACCTTCTCTTGAAGGATGTGGTCGAAATGCTTTGAAAAGTAGTAGTCGGACTAGTGAAAAGTCAGGATAGGTTGAGTCTCGTCGGTCAGTTTGTTCGTAGAGTCATTCGCACAACATGCAGTCAGGCGTTGTAATTGAAGAGAATCAGTTCTTTTCGATTGACTTAATTTGGACTAAGAGTTGCAGGTCTTGGTGGATTTAGTCGATTTCCTGACAATACTACTTTTGGTAATTGAAGATGATTCCGCCAATGCAGTGACCATAATCGTTGTTTAATGAAGTGTTTTGATGCTTCGCCTCTGTCCAGCTATTGCAAGGAACGCCGTTGACTGTTGTAAAGGATCGACATTGCGTCACATGTCAAGAAATGGATCATTTTTGATGCGCAAAAGGAGCAGCACGTTGCAGACCTTGTGATGGTGATTTTTGTTATTTTTGTTCAGCTCATGCAGCACCAATCTGCCGAGCTCTTTTGCTTTCCCTATTCGGTGTAAACGTCGAACATCCGTTAGACGGTCATTTTTTAGTTCCTCTGCACCCCCTGCGAGTTGTTTCGCTTGGTTCCCCCTTCCCCTTCAATAATGTACGTCAATTGGATGTCGACAATCACAAAAAGACGTTTACAACCTCCTCCATCTTTAAGACTTTCGTCTCCGTTTCGAAATCTTTGTAACCGATGTTGACAGTCCCCCGACAAAATACTTTATAGATATTGTGAATAGTTCAGGCTGCATTACGTCCCATTGTAATCTCTCTCATACAACAAAATTACTGAAATTTGCTTTCTTTCCATCTTCGATTTGAAAGCATCGAAAAAGAGAATGAATAGTAAACGTTCAGCATGAATGGGTAGAGTGGAATTCACGCTCTGAAAAGACATATTCCATAGTCATACTTAAATAATAGTATATTCCAAAATAACCAACAGAGTTTGAAAAGCAAACATTACAATTATTTTGCATCAACCTAATTGCTAATACATGTGATATTATTTAATTAGATATATAAAAAACACGGCAACACCGGGTATTTTTGCTGGTAATGGTATATCAACTGCAAGAATGACTTTTAATGTCCAACTTTCAAGAGCAGTGCAGCCAAATTCATTGTATTATCCTAGAAACACGATATGCTAATATATAAAGATTCTGTTATAAATAGTATGCATAGGGGTTATTTTACAAATGCTTATAGTTGATTTCAGAAACGCATGAAAATAGTTTTTATAAATAAAGTTTAATCCATCTGAACAATAAAAAACAAACAGCTGATTTTATTACTCTGAATACCCTATTAAATAATGTTACCAAATTCCAGTCAATTCCTCAAAAGTGTTTTTCATTATATTTATTGTAGGCGACAGATTTGAATACACTTGTCTCCCTCGCCTAATCATCGTTACTGTATCATTTTTTATTTACTAGTTTACTGCATGTGAATTGAGCTAAAATTAGCATTAAATTTCTTCAGTCAAAAAGAACGTCATTTAAACAAAAATACATTAAAAAAATAGACAAGCGTATTGAACGTCAAAGAGAATATCTATTTAACGAAAGAGAATGTTAAAAGAATGATAGTGAATTAAACGTTGAACTCTGAGCAAAGAAATACAACAAACGATACGAACTGACTCAAAATGCACGGTTCAGTGGGCGGGGAACAGAATTAATTAAACTGGGATAAACGAACACTAAACGGGATCTAATTACGAGGTGGTTTCGGGAAATATTATGATTAGATGTGTCTATTTTGGTGTTTAATAAGGAATACCAGCAGGGTGTTATGCGAGACTGAGATGAGAAAAAAAAAGAAAAGGAGGAAGAAAGATATTGAAAAGGATCGAGAGAATAAATAGGACAGAACAAGAAATAAAAGTGTTTGTTGTATGTGCTTAGTGCAGCAGGATGATAGCTTTTGGTTTTGAGTCGCAATGAAAAAAAATGTAAGACAAAAGAAAGGAAGTGTAAGGAGAGCCTGGTAGGGATACGGGGAATAAAAATTGCAATATAATGGAATAGAAGCAGATCGTGTTGACAAAAAAGGAACTCTCTCGCAGCATAAATTTTTAATTGAAAAATATTTCGCAATCAGTAAAGCAAACAAAGAATTTAGGAAGAAAGGAAAAACAAAGACGGTTTCGAATTAATCAGAATAGAAGAGATACGGATCTGATTCGTTACTCAATAGAAACTGTCATGTTGCCAGGGTCTTCTCAGCATGCTGTGCTGGGGATGATAAATTTAAAAAAAATAAAGAATCGGTGATGAATGAATAAGTTACTTCTTTCACCTTTTATTTGATCACTAAAAAGCCTGAACTTAAAAACAAAACAAATGTGAACCTCCGTATGAACCTCTCTCAGGGGTACATTTGGAGGAAAAAAAAACGAGCAAAATAAACATCGTTTCCTCTAGACATAACAAAATCTAGCTCCATGTGTGTGGTCTTAACCCGTGATACGTACACATGTACCAACCAGAAACCCTAAAAAACTAGAGAAATATATGTAAACAGTTTTGGTTGACGGTTTCTAATTAATAGATAGCAAAAGGTATCGGAGGAGTTGAGCAAAATTGAGGGCAAAATGAAGTAGGCCAAGTTTTCTAAAACGCAATAGAGAAAGAAATGAAAGAAATTCATTTACATCTTAGAAAACGGGAGAGGCAAACAAAAAACTGAAAAAAGATCGTTTTATTATTTAGAAAGGAAAATGAAATAAAGAAAAGAATAGCAATAGATTTAGCACAGCGTGTGTAACCCTGCATCTTGACAAATGTACTTCTCTTACGTACCCGTCTCAAAATGTAAACACCCGAAAAAGTTTGAAATGCATTAAAACAATCCATTGAAGTACCAGCCATTGAATGATCGTGGTAGACAAATGAAGTGATGTTTACGTTGTTCATGATGAAATGTTTGTCTAGACTATAAGTAAATTCAATACCATTTATTTTAAGATTGTAAGGGAAATATTCCAATCGAAAATTATCTCTGTGATAAGCCGAACAGATTTTACTTTATTTTCCAGCAGAAAAAATATTGCCTCACCTAAATCCGAAGAGTCATATACCTAAAACGTGGATGTATACATAAAGCATTGTGTCAACTTCTTGGATACGATGCTTGTGCATATCTATAATTGATGAAAAAAAATGAGAAATTTGAGGAAATGATGGTTAATTGAAATGAAATAGGATGTTCCTTTAGTATTTTGACTACTCTGTTTCAAACGAAGATGAGTTGTGAAAGTGAATTGTTTTTCAGTTCCGTGGGGGGTCGGAGTTATTGAGCCTTGTTACAAAGTTGAAAAGTGTCTTATCATTATGAATAAAAAAGAAGGTTTCCGGATTTTGATGTACAGTTAAAAAAGTGTTTTCATCCTGGGATAAAAAGAAGGAAGTTCATTGTAATTTGAAATTTTTGCATATAGTCTAAGGTGGCTAAATCATGAGGCAATTTTGATTTAAAATAGGTTGATATAGTCTGAATTCAAAAATATGATAAAATTTTAAGGGTCAACATGTAGGTTAAAATTTTATTTTCACTTCAAAGATCAAAATATGAGATTTAAAGGGTCAAAATCGAGAAAAACTTTTTTTTCTTTAAATTTTGGGGGGTAAAATCGAAGGGGAACTTTCATACCGGTCATAAGCTAGGGATAACTTTTTACATTTTTGCAAAATGACACCCTCCATTTCAGGACATCTGCCCCCTTTTTTAACATTGGTTCCCCACTTTAAGAGATAAGCCCCAGTTTTTACTACTATTAACCCCCACCGAACGCCCTTTACTACCAGACCCCTTTTTAACATTAATCCCATTCTTGAAACCTTGCCTACGCTTTTAACATCAGCCTCCTTTCTTCTATATTAGCTTCCCTATTTTCAGCGAAAAACCACACTTTTCAAAATAAATAACGCCCCTTTTCTATCCATAGTCCTCCCAGTACCTATTTTAAATATTGACCTACTTTTAAACATTAGCCCCTCTTTCAATTCAACCTTACTTTTTTCAAAGTGGAGAAAGAGTGATATCAAACCAATTTGAAAATAAGAAAAAAAAAGCTAATCTAAATGCTATCTGATTACCATTTATTTAGCTTTATATTTAAAAAAAAATCCTTCCTTGGACAGCAATTTACTTTGCTTGTTTGGGTGAGTATTTTGTCTGATAGATAAAATGAATTGTTTTTCACCAACAATTGCTTCAAACCTGCAATAACTGGTAACGTTATTCTTATGGGAAGTTGCCAGTCTATCCCTAAATGATAACGCAACGTAGGATACAATAGATCATTTTCTTCTGACTCGAATTGATAAAGGATTTATTTCTGTTCTGTGTTTGGTCTGCTGCAGTTGTTTTATATATAAAAAGAAAAACAATGCTCGGAACAAATAGATACATTATGCTCGCTAATAATGTAAGAAAAACAATTTGATTGCGAAGATCAAAATAGAAACTAAGGAAGACTGAACGATGACGCAAGAGAAAATATAAGCTTGAAGCAAAAATAAGAGATATGCTTAGCGCTCTATATCTGCATACTTCGTGAATCGGAATATCTATGCTAGCAGGTGTGGTTATTTTCTAAGAAAAAATAATAATGCAAGTCAGCAGTTTAATTTTTTCCCTCGTGTCAAAATCAGCTGCCATCGTCAAGACAATCCGTATCCGCATCCGTAATTTCCCTATATTTGTGTCTATGTTTTGGTGGGTGTGCTTGAATTAACAACTGAGGAACTTTTGATCTCCGAAAAATGCTATCAACTTATATTATTTATAAAATTTAGTTACCGGTTATTTTTTTTTATCACGGTTTCAAAGTCTATAGTTGTCGTATACTTTTTGACTGAAATCGTTCTTCTGATTTCTAATCCATGCTCCCACCCAAACCTGTCTGGATCTTTAGTTCGAGTATTAATACTGAGCAAAATTACGATCATAGCTTACCGGGGTTTGAATTTGGTCGGTAACATCTGTAACATTCTTTTAATCACAGACAAAATGTATCCTTTCTAAAAAATGAAAAAGCTGAAAGATATTTTGGTCAAATTAGGGAGCAGTTTATTTAAATCATTTTCTGATTTGTTTGAAAATTTTCAGCTGACAATATTATACTTTCTTAATTTCAAGCCTAAATTCGCTGCAAAGATAGGATTACATTTCACAATGAATTGAATTTTGATCATTGTCTTGTACGAATAGAAATAAAAAAAATTATTTTAGAAATATACCGATACAAAAATTGAGAAAAAGATGGCTTTTGAACGCATAGAACAACGTATATTGCTCATGATATGAAACTCATCCGTATTGTTTTCCCCCGAATCCCCTTTTCATCAATTTCCAACTGAAACTGAGCAATTTCTAATTTTTACTCTTCAAGCAAAGCCTCTTAACAAAATTAGTGATCCTGGAAAACTGGTGACCCGAGTGAGGAACATGCTCTTTGAAAATTTTCGATTTTCTGATATGGAAGTCAAATTTACTAACACACCGACAGAGCAGCTTTTAGGACACTTTCCAATTCAACAGAAAAACAAAAAACGTATCCGCTAATGAAAGAACAAACATACCTGTAGCAGGAAAGTTCTTTGAATTGTATCTTCCAACTTTCAGCAATTATAATCCCAGGGTACTGTAGTCACACCCTTTGCGAGCAGTTTTACTGACCAACGGATTTCATCTTGACGTCCCCATTTAATGTTTTAGAAACAATACCAACGGAAAATGGTTGCAGAGGCTGGTGACTCGTTCAAGACAATACAATAAAAGATATTCATGATGACTTGAAAGTACTCATATTCGAAGACTTCCTGAATAAAACAAACTTGTTCGATAAGCCTTGTAAAACTTCTGCGTCATAGGTGAAAGCTATTACGTTCTCGCAGTATAAATGAACATATTCTTCATCAACTGGAGCAAGAGGTACTGCCAAAAACCAAATTAAATATCGATTTAATTCTCGGAAGATGGATATCTATCATGTTTATTTATTCACAATATTTCTGAAAGTTACAACATCCAGATACTTATAAAGTTGCTCAAATACAAAGTGCTCCTATGAATAACAAAGCGTACGTGATGTTTTACACTTGCGCAATTGATTTGACACAATACTGAAAAACCTCCCACCTAGATCTAAATATCGACGACGATATAAAATGCAACAACGCGTCAGTTTTAGTCATCATCGATCTACCTCGAGATCAATCCATAGACTCTGCTAATGCTAGGAAGATGTTGACACTTGTGCAAGAAAATGCTGCACACCTTGTCTTCCAAGACTCATAAGACATTTATACATCTCAAAGTATCTATGACTACGCATATCTTTTTCAGACGACTGCAGTTTCATGAAAAGTGAAGCAAATAAAATTTTCCCAGTTTTTACAACCACACACGATGACGTCAACGTAGAATGCAATCTACGTAAACGTTAGTTCGCATTACATGATTGAAAGACGTGCAAGCTGGCAATATCGTTATTTCTGTGGTTTTCATTTGACCCTTGATAAATGCCTGATGAAAAAATAATCTCATCATGATTTTGCCTCTCAAAGATTTAGAAAATTCCAGACTCAATGAAAAAAATAATTCTTTTAACCATTGGATAAAAGTTTAAAAAAAACAAAAAAAAAAAGCAACAAAAAAATTGTATTTGTTTTTCTCACATCAGTCCAATATATCTATATTTCATTGTGTCTGTCTCCTAAAAAACAACTTCATCTATTCTTCTTTTTAACCGATTTTTTCGTGATAGAGTGGCACGTTCTTTTTTCAAACAGTGACGTAAGGCGACAGTAATAAGAAAGTCAGAAAATTACAAGTTTGAGAGCAGAATTGAATATGTTGAAAGCGTTTGTAAGGAATTAAATATTCCTATAAAAGTTGACCCAGCAGTTTTTATAACTAAAGTATACACTTTATGAGTACATATTTATAGCTTTTCCTTTTCCAATTAATTATATTGCAATTCAGACGATATTTTTCATTTTATTTTTGATGCTATGGTTTTTATTTTCGTTTCAGACGTTTTGATGGGGAGCAACTTAAAAAAAAATCAATCGTAAACGTATATTTTCATTACAGAAACAAATGTTGCCAAATGATGTCGAAAATCGTACATTCAACGTCATAAGTTTTGAACAGAGTCTGTTCTTTTACTTGCCTCCAAAGAACAATAATCTATTTGTTTTTTTAATCAATTTTTTGTGATTAAGATAAAATTACGTCATCAGTGTTCACAGGCACATACTATAGATAAAAAAAATGTTACTTTTAGATGAGAAATAAGGAAATGAATGCACATATTTATCATTACCGAGCTACTTAGGATATCATAAAAAACAGATATGATGGATAGTTTCCCTTTCTAGCCGCCCCCTTACGCCCGGTTATCCTTCCAGAGTTCCCTCGTTATCCACATTCCCTTTTAGTGGTCCCCTCCAATCCTCAGTTACCTTTTTGGGGGGATTCATCAAAATCCCGTTCTTGTTTTGATATCTTTTGAAAAACTCCGGCATTAGGCACCTTGATGGGTTAACTTTGTTGACTTGAGCTGTATGATTAATTAAATGAGTAAACCAGTCAATGAAAGCCGTCAGATTGTCAGTTCCTGACTGTTTATCCATGGTAGACATGTGTAACGGTCATAGACTTCTGGACCTTCGGTTGATCCCAAGATTCATTATATGCTTAAACTTCTGTTTATCAGGATTAAGCCGACAATGTGCGGTTTTCTTTGCGTAATGTTGTAGTGTTTTGCTTAGTGTTTACTTTTTATTGGTTATTCGGAGTTATTTCCTCTGAGTTTCGGGAAATTTGTGAGAGGTTTCAAGAACGTTGCGTCTCGAGGCAAAACATCGCGGATACCTGTTAACCATAATGTGGCAAAAAAAATTGAAAATTTTAGCTGTTTTGGCGATTTGATGTTGCCTCAAAAAGTTAACAGAGAGATTAAAATATGACAAAAATCTGCACCAAGTATCCATGTTTGTACATCAGCAATAATGGACACTAGTGGAATAGCTCAGTGTATCGCTAAATTTAGATCGATAGGATGTGCACGGGAAGTATTAATTAGGTCACAGCTCGCTGTCTGATGTGTTTATTGACCTGGTGTTAGTCGGTGATGCTTAGGAGGTGGTATAAAGCTCAGACGTACCCGTGTGTTTACAAGGAAACGGTAACCCAGGGATTGATATGCAGCAAAATTTAGGTAATAGATAGTTAGGAAGCTCTTCCCGTAGACCATTTCTTTTTAAATGTGTTTCATGCTCATTGAATGCCCGTACAATAGTGACTACTTCCAACATTATGCTAAGCTTTGTTGATATCCATAGGTAGGTAGATAAGAAACAGATATTCATAAACAGATCTTTCATATATTAGTGAATTTGGCAACTCGTCTTTGTCTGCACTTGTTGTATTCTGCCGTGAGTTGGTTTTGGTTATGTGTTAACTATATGTATCTGTGAGAATTGACTTCAATGACATGCACAAAGGATCAGATGTGAGTTTATCAGGACATCGAAACTTCTTTTATAAGTAACTAGAACAGCCCCCGTTACAGAGATGCAGGTGTCTGGTTTTATTGTGTACACAATGGCTTGCAATAATTGTCACGTAGAATAATTTTCGGTCCTCGTACAAAACTGCTACTTCAAAATGATTCTATTCATTCTCTTCAGTGCTGCCAATTTAGATACCAAATTATGTTTTTTATATGTGGATTCAGATATTTCTGAAGAGCGACAGCCAAGAGAAATTATTTATCGGAACTAAGACCGATGATCTATAATCTTCAGTTTTTTTGTCATTTTCTATTAGATTTCTCAAGAACTGCTGGTTCAAAAAATATCGAACTCGACACTGCCATGAGTAATAGCTGTAATATCTGGCGAACGTAAACTTCAAACACTGGCCAGCTGTTGAGTAAATACAAACAGAGACGTTAACATTTTTTCAAATGCTATTGGATGATGTCATACAGTAGCTCTTGGGTAATCGAGAATGTTGAAAAAAAATTCTTGAATCTTATGAGTAAATGTGCACATCGCAAATTGATATTCATCTTTCTATTCGTTCTTTATTCAACTAATCTTTTCCTTTTGTTTCTTCAACTTGCGTCAATCGAATATGACGTTATAGATTATAATGACGTCAAATAGAAGAAATGAAACTCGGAGTGTCAACAGAGAATCCCTGGAAGATTTGCACAGAGGCAACTCTATGTATTCTACATCCCACCTTAAAGTAAAATGTAACACAATAACACTTTCACGAAACAAATAGCAACTGAAAGAAAAAAAAGATGCGTATCACACTTGCAGTTTATGTTCCCATTGTTTAATATGCAAGGATCACTTTTTCTCAATTGCTGACAAATAGTTATTACAAACCAGAACTGTCAACATAAGTTTCTTCGATTTGTAATATGGTCTGGCTGACAATGTTTGTATGGATATCCTTTTTCTGTCATATCTAAAAAAAAAGAAAAGGAGGAACAAAAATTCCCACTAAACGATTTTAACCTCTGGAAAAAATTATCCTCGATTCTGACCCCTGAATGAAAAAGTTTTTCCAAAAAATTTGACCCATAAAAGTAATAAAATTGTCCTTGTATTTCAACCACTAGAAGCGATGAAAAATACCCAGTAATATTGAGATTTGAAAATGAGAAACAAATGTTCCCCTTCAATTTTTTTACCTCCAAAAGTACCCCCAGATTTTGACCCCTAAAAGTGAAAATAAATATCCGCCTCTATTTAGACCCCTAGAGTTGAAAAAAATCCCCTAAAATTTCAATCCCTAAAAATGAAAAAAAAATCACTCGATTTTGATCTGTGAAAATAAGAAAAAATCCAATATTTTGACTACTAGAAAAAGAAAAATTAAGTTCCTTATCAATTTCGAATTTTAAAAGTGGGAAATAAAAGTACCAACTCGATTTTGACCCCCAAAAGTGAAAAATTAAAATTATCTCAATGCAATCTATATAAACTCCGACCCCCTTATTTTGTGTTCAGGAAAAATGTACCTTAAGTGTACTACATCAAAATATGCACCAATCAAAATACCACTCTCCAAGATATTCATCGACAATCCATAACCTCATGTACGTTGAAAAATGATTTTGCTTTTCTAACGGAAGAAGTCACATTTTGATAATATGAATTGATTTGAGAAAAAAAGTATACATCATTACGTCATCAAAGAGTAAGATATGAATAATCGTATAAATAGACTCCCCTTGAATTATTCTATCATTAAAACATATTTGGTGGGAGGAATTCAACATATAATTTACTGAAATCTTTTCTGGTCGATCAAATCTGTCCCCCCTCAGAAAATTCTATGGGTTTATTTCAAGTAGTTTGAAAGGTAGGCAAGTTCATACATACAGATTGACATTACTTTTTATTATTACAGTAAGTTACACTTGTCTGAAAGGGAGATACTGATGAAATAAAGATATTCTTTGAGTAAAAAACTTTTTTTTTCACCATTATATTATGCATTTATCACTCTCCCCGTATAGACACTGATGCATCAGGTGATTTGAGCTCTATTCTGAATCAACTCAGTGTTTATTCTTGAATGTACCGAGCACTTCATGATATGGTATTGTATTAAACTATATTGCATTCTTGATTTGTATTGTATGTATGTATGTATGTATGTGTGTGTATATATATATATATATATATAACAGTGGAGCAAATCTTAAGCGCGTGTATATATTTCGTAAAATACATCGCAGAAATGCAGTGGAGTATGTCCTCAGTGATGTTATCAACTTGGGATCATGATGGGTTTCAGGTCTCCCAACATCAAACCCCCTCACCCAGGTGACATAGCCAAGCTTGATCAGAGCCCAACCTGCATCACAATGGCAATGCACAATTTTTCAACTGATTAAAACTCTAGACGCTGCTTTTTGTACGTTTCACTCGCAAACATATTTTCTCGAACAAACAATGTATACGTGTGTGTATATGTGCGTGTGCCTCCTCCCCAAATATGTGCCTGAAATATCAACTGATGAGACACAATAGTGGCACGTCTTTTTGTTCAATATTTGGTCACACGACTTGTCTTTCATTTCGATACTATTTGATATTTTCTTTAGAATTTGCTTTTCTCATTCCGACTCTACCTGACTCACCACATTTCATTTTTGTATAACTCTATGCCAATGCAAATGATTGACACTGATATCCCACTTGTCAACCGCTCAATGAGAGATATTTAGCCATGATCAGACTGCAGATTAGTTTCCTTTAGATGAGATAAACTTGCCTGAGGTATCAAAGGAAGGGGAAAATAAATCAAACTAAGAAATCACGACAATAAACAGGAGTTATGAAGTGAGCAGCCCCTTGCTTTATGGACGCCACGATAAAATACCGAAATATCTTTTACATAAAAGCAGTATAAAACACTTGCAAATCTTACAATCAATCAGCACTGTTACCGCCAGTTTGATGTGGAGTCAGTTTGTCACGAATTGGATTACCGTGTTTCTGACGGAAAAAAATATTGATCGTACAAATTGGATAATGAAAAGGTTTAGACTGTCTGCATCGCAATTCACTGTTAGCATTGCGATAGTTTTTTTTATTACTCAACAAAGAAGCAAGCTAAAAATAAATCACTTTCTACATTTAATGTTAATTCTCAAGTCCCGCCTTTTATTCCCCGATTTCAATCACTGAAGAGGAATGTAAGATTTTGAAATGATACATCGTGACCACGAAGGGATACATAATTTTTTTGCCTTTCCTATAACATTTTATATAATGATAATCGATTGATCGCAGAAAAGATTTACAAAAAATAACGCAAAACAACTATATTCAATTTTCCAAATTTTCTGCATTTTTTTTTTTTTAGGAGAAAAAAAAACTTTACTTGTTATCAGGATTTGAAAAGAAAAGGCATCAAGTTTATCCTAGAGTTAAAATACTTTCTTTCTTTTGCTAATGCTTCTTAGATTGAGTACAGTGTCAGACAGGGGAAGGATTCATAGAACATTTCACAACTTATAGACCTTTGCATGTAACGAATATGAGATTATCCATGGCAGATGATAGATGGCTGACGGGATGTCTGATCACCATATTCCCTTATTTTCAGAAAAGAATTATTCATTTCAGATGTGGATATCTGGAGGGACAATAAACAGAAGCTCATATTGCAAAAAAAAACCCCAAAACGAACAGATATTCATATAATTGATCTCATATAGAATAAATCGATATATGAATTTCGTTTAAATTTCACCACCTCAACGCAACATCAAATAACAGTTGCCGCTGAAACAGATAAACAAAGATCAAGTTATAGTTACCCCCTCAACACACGTAGTCTTTTTTATTTTTAATAACTGCCATCACTGTCAATAGTCTCACGTGCATAAATGAATATTAACGTTTCTGGTAATGTGTTGTTTCCGCTGGGAATATAAGGCTTCATTTGATAGTTGGGTTTTGGATATCAATGTGAAGCCGATATAGTAAAAGTCTGTATGCACTACAATGGGACAAAGTTGAAACCTCAGCTGGAGGTCACTTAGAAGAAGTGCTATCACGGAAGGCATGAGCAGTTGAAGCCCTTTTGCCTGATAAGGCAGTCTATTTTGGTGTTCAACCTGCACTAAGATCCTGTAAAAACCCACAACTGCTATTAACAATGATTGGGTCTCCATAGATCTCTGAGAAATGGAGGAACACATTAAACAACTTTTCTTCGAAGTTTCGTCCGAATTGAATTAAATGAAAGCTCTACACATTTTATGACTCACAATCTCTTAGGTTTGTGACACTTTTCATATCAATTAATCTATTCAATTAACCTATCAAAGTTGCAATCACAATATTCATCCAGATAGAAGAAAAACCCAAGGGTTGAGCAGGCACACAGGGATAAAACAAACATACGTGAGTTTTTCAAATTTGATGATTGTATCGAATTTTCCATATTTCGACGTATTTGATGTATTTCCTTATCAATTTAAGACTAAATTGTCTTTTGTCTGATTTTCGCTGCTATTTATCATAACGTCCAGGACATTTTTCATCGTATGGCTGTCAAGTAAGCAGCGTTAATCGGAAATAAAGATAAGACTTGAACTCACATCTAGTATCATTCACGAGCTTTGAAGGATACGGGATTCTGGAAATTTCGTCCTAGACTACTAAGTTAAGAGTTGTGGAATATAAGCCGGCTATGGTTTTACGATGAAGTGTAATGAAATAAAATGAAAGCTGAAGACGTCAAGAAGTATCGATAATGAGAATGTTTCTGTTTAGAAATCCAAATAACATAAGATACTGTTCTCTTCATATATATATATATATATATATATATATATATATATATATATATATATATATATATATATATATAAATATAGTATTCAATATGTGGATATGTAACAAGATAAGGCGTGGGGTTGGACGATAATGCTTGATTTTATCATGGCATCTTATCAGTAACAAGAAAAAAGGCTAAGAATGTCATCTCGTCTTTGACTCTGGTGAATTGAAAGACTAAATTAAGACTGAAAAGACAAAGAAAAGGGCAACGCTATTGATATAGGCAGACTATTCCAGAAACTGCAGTAGAAATACAGAAGGTTGAAGAACTGAAGAGAGAGGGGCTACACTTATAATTCTATGCTCCCACTTGCTGTTTAATCCAGTTTGTTTCGTGTTTCAAATCAACTCAAAAAATAAACGGGAGATACTTTCCATACATACTGTTTCCGTTGTTGTTTTGGCAGGGGTTACAACTGCACTTTTTCAACGAGTATCATTTTTCATGGTTGTATATGTACCTGTAGATGTTAAATTCTGAAGACTTGACACGGTTTGATCCAGCTAACGCAATAACGTGGTATCACAATAAGTATTATTGATTGGAATCCGAATACAAAAGCGCGAGCTTAAAGCTAGGGTGTCAGGATGACTTGCAGCAAAATGTTCAAAATGATCTTCGCCTTATTGTCTTGTATCATACAGTGAGGCCTCATGGTCTATACACTCACTGAGATTTTCTCTTCCAATCGTAAAATGCAAATGACAAAATTTCATTCAAGATGGGTTGGGATATATAGGGATGTGAATTCAGTTTTTGGCCGTATGCTTTGTTAATTGCTTTAGTAACAGGTCATGGAATGTGAACTCCTTTTGCTAAATTTATATTTTTGATAATTACTAGCAGCACCAAGTCATTTTTCGTTACAGCTGACTTTCAACGTAATTTGAAGTAAAACGATTAACAACATTCGCTGGATTTGTTATGATATAATAGAACCTGTTAAACCAAAGAAATCAAACAAAAGCAATAGTTTTTTTCTTCAATAAAAACGAATGGAATTTAGTGTAAAATATGAATTATTCTTACAACTTAATTTTCGGGCATTTTATAGAGTTACATTATGACTTTCAGTTACGAATCACCTCCCACTATCTTTTGTCACAAAATACAAGTACCGCATAAGGGTTAACTAATTGCTACTGTAGTGAAAGGGTAGTGTTCAGCTAATATGTGCAGCACGGACTGATCTGTCCAGTTACATTCCATTTTCTATGAACGGTTTGATAGAAAAAAAGTCCTATTACTCTCCATTAACAGAGATTGTTTCATTGAAAACATATAGTTATTTCATGGATTATTCACACTTATATCCAAATCTTTCTCGCTTTTATCACAGCGCTTCGACTGATGTATTTTTGGTCTTTTTGAAGTGTATTCTGAATCTAGTTGAAAGATAAGTTTGGCGCCAAAAACTGATACGCTTTTGAAGCAGTTTTCATCTGTAGAACTGAATGTCGTCAGCACTAGCCAGTAACGTCACAAGATCTACAAAACAACTTCCCTCGCTGTCACAAACGAGATAATAAGAGCAGAGGATACAGGGTAGCATCACAAGGCAGCAATCTGTGCGATTGTTGTGGGAAAGCCTGCTCCTCTTCTCCCACCGTGGTCTCGCTAGCCACCTGAGGGCCAGTAGCAATAAAAATAACGGATGATATATGTCAGCAGACCCTGAAATATGGACTGATGGGATAGAAAAAGAGAAGAAGATAATGAAAAATCGATTCTCAGTAAGTACTTTTCCAAGACTATAATTGATCCCCACTGATTCAAATAGACACTGGTTGTTTATTTATATTTCTAGGCCAATGCAAAAGTATTCTTAGATACATACGTAATATATATATATATATATATATATATATATATATATATATATACTCAACCATGTATACTCTCTCTCATACACACAGACACACACATCTATGTGTGTATACGTGTGTGTCTATATATATCCCCCTTAACAATATACTCTTTCATAAATATTTATTAATGATCCAATTTAGTTGAGCACACTGAGCTGTGTATTAATACATTCCACCAAGACATATATAATGCCATGTAATGTTACTAAGAGCTTGCAAAAATTGACGGATTCTTCAATCAAATTGAAAAAAATAAAAGTCACGAGGGGATCCTCATGAGAGGAAATGTTTGTATATGCTCTCATATGTATGTGAGTACGATCCCACGTTAAGAAGTGTGTGTGTGTGTGTATACAACTTTATGTACACTTTTATTCTCGAAATGATTACATTCTTTAAGCTAAAAAAGCAAGCTATGGGGACATGCCTTGAAAAGATAGCATCAGAGCCAATAGTCCTTGAGGGGTTGAAATCCAGCCTCTGAGATTCCAACTAACCAATGGCTTTTCGAAGCACTTCTCAGAGATAACTAGTTTTGATCAAAGACGTATGAGGGAAGGAAGAGAGACGAAAAGAAAGACAAGAAAAAGATAGGTGGGTTGAGCGGTAAGACGGGGGCTGAAACTGATTGTAAGCCAAAGAGACAAGAAAGAAATAAAAGATAGACAAGAACAAAGAGAATGGAAAGAAGAGAGGGGAAACGGGCAGTGGGTGTAAGTAATACTTCAAAAGCTACCCGCCACTCAGTTGGGCAGTCGGTGAAGGAAGGCACCCACCCGTATCTAATTGACTGCGACGGAGTAAGCACATGACACATTCGTTCTCTCTCTTTATAGCTGAAACCAATGATGTCTGCATTGAAAATAGGAAGTAGTATTACTACCATGTTGATGTTTACTTTCTACAATACCCACGCGAAAGAACCACACCTAAAAGAATACAAAAAGAAATAATATTCTTTTATTGAAAATGGTCTGTTTTGGTCTTATACTTTTTTGTCTCATATATGCATGGTCCATTACACGTATGCACCAACCAGTGCTTATCTGTACATACAAAAACACACGCACAAACATACACACTTATTTGATTAGAGACTAAAGAGTTAAAGAATTTTTCAAAACGCATGCTCTATCATCATCATCATCATCATCATCATCATCATCATCAGCAGCAGCAGCAGCAGCAGCAGCCTATTAGCAGCCGTCGTTGAACATAGAGCTCCATCAAGATTCGCTAGACCTCTCTAACTTTGGGATCGCGGTGCCAGGATTTTCTGAATTTGTCCAGCTCGTCGCGCTGCCTTATTTTCTATCGGCTACGATTTTGCATATGATCTGGAGATCCACGTTGTGAGACGTGATGTCTAGCGGTTTTGTGATATTCTAACAACATGGTCAGCAAAATGCCATTTGATTTTTATCATGTTTTTGCATATATCTGACTCCTGGATTTTAACTGATAAACTATGCTGTCTTGATATCTCTCCTGTGAAATGATATAGTTTTCAGTTTGATGGTCAGGCTTTTAATTAGATTCCATGTTTCAACTCTGTAGGTGATTATCAGGATGATGTGTTCTTTGCAGATCCTTATTTTAAGGACTAGTAGAATTTTCTTATTCTTGATGGTGGCTCTTGCTCTACGGAGAACTTGCCAACCTAGAGTGATTTTTTGCTTGATTTATTCTTCTTTTTAAGATGTCATAGAGATTTGTCGTCTTGGTTAAATGTAATGGTCCTCTCTCTTCAGCTCTGCATTTTCGACTTTGATCATAGTGTCTCTGTCCTCAACATTTTTGTTGTTCATGACAAGTTTTGCTGACGTTCATATTGAGACTACTTTTCTTGTTTCAGTCCGTTCAACATTGTTTGAAAATCACGGAGATTCTCAGCTAAAAGGTTGATGTCGTCGGGAAATCTGGGATTACATAGGTATCCACTGCCTTTTCTGATTCCTTTATTTCTTCTAGTCTAGGATCCAGAAGATCATCTCAACGTAGACTGTGAAGAGTTTGGATGACCTGCTATCACCTTGTCTCACTCCTTTTTCGAGTTGTTAAACTCACATTTTATATGTTGTCTGATGAAGGAACTGTTATGTCGGTAGATTTGCTGTATTAATCTGATGTATACGGATTCTGCACCTTTTCACACGATAGCATCAGTGACTCCAGGGGTTTCCATTGAATTGAAAACCTCTTTAAATCAACAAGGGATACAGTGAGTAGCATTTTGTATTCTACTGCTTTCCCCTTTAGTTGGTCTTCTGAATAGAGATAGTCAATACTTGAGTAGCTTTTCGAAAGCTACGCTAATTGGCCCCAAGTTGTAGTGTTTTTTCGGATTTCTCTTTTTATATAACAGCATTATGATTGCGGTGTTCCAATTTTCTGGGATTCGACTTTGTTCGGGGCAAAAATTGGATAAAAATTTCCTTTTTGGAGTAGGTTGATGGTGATGTTTTTGGGTGCAGGGGCCATTTATTTTTTTGTCTGCTTCACTTTTTGCGGAGTAACCTCTGGGAAATCATTGAACTAATTACTCTTGACGTGTGTTGCCTATTTATTGTTTTTTTTTGTATGACGAAATAGAGGTTTTTGTAAAATTCTTGGCCACGATCGACGATCCGATCCTTGTCCGTTCTTGGATCTCCATTTTCTCTTTTTTTGCATGCACTAGTTATATACTTTTTTCTTGTACTGAGAGATCGCAACAGAAAATCTGTTCAAGAGGAAAGCCAACAGAAAGTAAACTTGGAGGGGCCCAAATCACGAAACTAAGAACGAAATAAATCGCATTCTAGTAGACAAGAGTGACTCCATGGAAGATATTCGTTCCTCGAATCAAGTCAATGTAGGATGTAACCACAGAATGAGATACTAAATTCAAATCAACACCTAGATAGAACACAGGGAAATATACTGCACAAAACTGCAATCACTTCGTACAAAAAGAACTCAACTGATCCTCAATGCTGGAAACAGATATGAACTCCAAACCGAACCAGAAGAGAACAACCACAATGAAACAAACTCTTCAATGGAAGTTGCTAACATTCTTAAACCAAAAAAACACCTCAGCAACAATCTCAGAAGAAGCAAAAAATATCATGGAATAAGAAAAAGCAGAAGTCTCAAGCCACCACCATCAACAACATTTTAGTTGATATATTATTTATCTTCATTTAGTTTTTCAAATGGTTTACACACACACACACACACACACACATATATATATATATATATATATATATATATATAGATAGATAGATAGATAGATAGATATGTGTGTGTGAGTGTGTTTTCTATTTTTGGCCAGTTTTGTTAACAAGAGAAGCTTGCTCTTCATATATATATATATATATATATATATATATATATATAGGTGTGTTCAATCATACAATAAAAACTGTTACATGACCAACGTCTTTCGGCAACAAGCCATGTTACATACATACATACACACATACATAGCCAGCCAGCCAGCCAGCCTGACCAACTTGAAAACCAAAGAAACCTATGTAGACAATCTGTTGACAGTTCTGATTGATGGTTTCTAATAACTATTTGTCAGCGATTGGAAAAGATGATCCCTCCAATATTAATCGATGGGAACAGATACAGCAAGCTGGATATGAATCTCCTTTTCTTTCTGTTCTTATTTTACTCCTGCGTAGGATGTAGAATGCATAGTGTTGCTTCTGTGCAAATCTTCCAGAGATCCTTGTTGACACTCTCAGTTTCAGTTCTGCAATTTGACGTCATTATAAACGTCATATTCGATTGATGCAAGTCGATTTGCTCTTCATACGAAGAAGAAAGAAAATGAGGAAATTACAACTGAATAAAAAGGAAAAGAAGAATGGGTGTCGATACATACGAATGATCTTTCACAAAATGCATAATATATATGTGTGTGTGTGTGCGTGTGTGTGTGCGTGTGTGTGTGTGTGTCTGTTCGTATGAATATGATGTGTACCGTGTACTTTTGCAGAGACTCTTTATTAGAACATGTTTGATTAAAAGTCACAGTCAAGTATTTTTTAGCTATCATTTATCGTTTTTGTACGACTGGACATAAGGACAATTTTTCTAAAGGTTCCTGACAAACCTTTATCGGCCATTCGTTTAGCAATTATCAAGCCCCTGGACCTAGTAAACATGTGAACTGCTATCATATACACATGTATTTATAATTAGAGATAAGGCACATAGTTGTAAAAGCAAGGAAGGAATATCCACACCTATGTAGAAGCCTGATCAGATTAGAAATTAAAGAAACGTATGCTGACAGTTTTGTTTGATGGTTTCTAATAAATACTTGTTAGCGATTGAGAAAAAGTTGAGCAATGGGAACAAAATTAGCGAGTTGGATAGGAATTTCCCTTTAATTCTGTTGCTGTTTCTCACTATGAACGTTTGTGTGTCATATTTTACTTTAAGGCGGTATGTAGAAAAACGTTGCTTCTGTGCAAACCTTCTGGAGATTTTTTGTTGAAAATTTCAGTTTATTTTCTGCAATCTCTCAAAGATTTCTCCCGGCGTTATTTGATGTCATAAAATCCAGTGATGTCACATTCCAATGAGGCAATCTAAATGTAGCATGACATAAGCTATTTATTGAAACAAAAATATCTATTCAACAAGAATAATTCAAACCCACAGCTATTTTATCATATTCTGTGTCATTCCATGATTTTAAATAGATATTGGGAAATAACTTACTGAAATGACAATTTTTTTGCTAAAAAGTTTCTTTTTGAATATATATTATGTGCTTAAAACTTTTTAATGTATATGTATATTGATTATGAATTGCGTTGTATTATATAGAAATTTAACTTTATTTCCAGTCGTTACGCAGTTAATACATCATTCAATTTAGACAACGTAAATAGAAATAAACAATTGAAGAAGATGGGACTGCTGCCACGAAAACGTACCCGCTTCAACGTAGAGATGTATTTATCATTGCGCTAAATGGCCATCGATAACTGTTTTCGACCAAAATTCTCGTCTCGTTTATTTTCAGTCCTTTTCAAAGCGACATAATGCATTTAAGAAATGGACATTTTGGTTCAACAGAATGGATTATAAATTGCGTTATATTATGTAGAAAATTAACTGAAATTGAATGATATATTAACCATGGAACGACGGAAAATCATATATATATATATATATATATATATATATATATATATATATGTATATATATATGGATAATACATATACATACGATGTAATTTTGTGACAGAAAGAAGAATACATATGTTAATCAGTGGAATTATAAATCTATCAATATATTTTAATTCTTTGTTCGTTGGTAACCATATTCTTTATTGTACTTCTATCAATATGATTAGAATCCGGTTTAGACTAATAAAGTAAAAAATACAACCATTCTAATCTCTGACAGAGAAGATATCAGTATGGAGAGGCCAATTTTATTTTGAATAAATTCCAAATATTCCCATTTTCGGGAAGAACTAACTCTCAATACAAACCGTAATAATCAATTAACAAAGCATTAATCAGACTGTGCTGCAGGGGCAGAATTGTCTTTCTAGTCGAAAGCTGTTATGTAATTGAATGAGAATCCAGTTATAATCAATATATCAGTCCGAGAACTTTGAAATAAAGGGCAGGGTGATTTTTCAACGAGAATTTATGAATATCATTGATTATATTCAGCAAACAATAAAGAAATTGAATTATACTACTATTTTGATTTAATCTTGAATATCGAACAGAAGCATGCTTTCGAAATAAACATTGGTTTATACCGAATGTTTTCTAGTTAACACAGATTTCTCTTGGAAAAGCAATGTTTTTTTTATCTTATCAATATTACGAAATGAGGAAAATGATAAAGATATAAGATAAAAACAGCAGCCCCAAGCAATAAACAAGTCAAGTTTGCAAATATTTCATGGTAAAATAAGATAAATCAATGTATACATCACTCTATTCTGGTTGGAGTGTTAATAAAATATGAATCCTCTTGATGCAGATTCTTTTCTTCTGATTAACTGGGCGATCAACCCATTTGTGTGTTTATGTTTTCTTATTGGGTAACTTTGTACTGCATACTGAAGGTAATTGCTCTTTTCTTAAAGTTGATAATTATAAATGTTTTTTTCAATTTATTTTTTTGTTATCTGCCTTTCATATATGTAATAGTATGAAGGTAAACATGTTTGTGTCTACTTGTAATACTTTGAGAAGAGCTGGGCAGAAGAATACCTCTAAGGTAAGATCACGCTCCTCTTACAGTTGATATATTTTTCAATGTGTGTAATTTTCTTAGATAAAAATGTTTTTCTTCTTCTTCTTCTTCTTCTTCTTCTTCTTCTTCTTCTTCTTCTTCTTCTTCTTCTTCTTCTTCTTCTTCTTCTTCTTTTTCCCCTTCTCGAGATTTTACAATCATTCCCATTCACAACATACAGTATGAATGACAATACGCACTATACAAGTATTTAAAGAAAAAAAAATTCTGAAAAAATAGGTTGTATCATTAACTTTATAAAGTGTAGTACTTGCAGAAGAATTCTTTACCTATAACGCAGATTTATTAAGATTTCTCAGGTTACTTTTTTGTCGGCTTTCTTAAACTTAATGTTGAATTCATGATAATATGTAAAGAAAAATCTAATGCTGTATTTTCAAAAAGAAATAATTGGCTCACGAAGGCAAATACAAACAATGATAGGCTTTTTTTTTTAAGGGTCACCCACTTACGCGTGTGAGTAAAAGCAACTTTGACCCAGCTTTTGCTGTAGGCATAAAGGCGTATCCTATGATTGATGCATTAGTTCAACTTGGAGTTTCTGGGATAAATTCGATTTTTATTTATAACAGGCTTCGGTTTTTAGTGTGCAAATAAACATTCTTCGTTTTGTTTGCTTATCTATTTTTATATTTCATCACGAAAATATTTTACACTGAATATTTTTTTTCAAAGAATAATGAATACAGTACACTTTACCAAGGCTCCAAGCAACACAATAGCTGAAATGCAGTAATCCAAACAAAATGAAAAATGAGATACTATTTGAATAACCCAAGGATAAATAGGAGTCTGTAGCCATCTAGATACAAACAATTATTCATACAAATCTTTGTCATTGCTGTCGAGCATTGTCTAGCATGCTTACCTTGCAAGCCATTGCAAATGCTATCCATACTAAGTGTGCATCTAATATAGCATCACACTAATTGAAACATTCGTGGGTTGGGACAAACGAATCTTTTAGAAATGTAATTTGAAAGGGAAGAATATATCAAATCTTGAATCGAATTTACAAATGGTTGTAGGCAAAACCATTGAAAACAACAAAAATTGCAATTATGTCATTGTTGAATCCTAATTTCGAAAAATATGCAAAAAGTATAAGTACTTCAAAGATTACTTTTTGAATGAGAGCTAATACACATGTTATTCAAAATGATAAACGCAGCCATCTCCGCTGCGTCAGGTTGAATTTTGAGAGTATGTTCTGCTTTGTGCTGTGGTACTACGCAAACTTGAGGTCTATAAACTTCTCTTCATGGAAAGAATTCAAGTTTAATTCTTTTCCATTCCGACTGCAATAGTATCAGAACACATTTGGTGTCCTATACTTATAACGTAAGCCGTACAAAGCTAAACTGGGTAAATATCCACGAACACGTCATTGTGGAGTAAGGATTTGTAAGGTAGTCTTGCAGACCATTACTAATATAGTGGGTTCAGATGGTATCAAACAATTATGGTCTTGTGCCTGACAAAGCTAATATCAGTAAATATCCATAAACATATCATTACCCTAGTCACGAAATTAAATCATTATATTACTTGAGTAACGTTCTAGTATCCCCAACTGAGATATACACAGATGACAGGCAAGACAAACGAAGATGTGTGGATCTTGCAAGGTATTTCATAAAAAAAGATGTGGCCTTTCATTAAACCTGGCACAGAAAAAAGGTAAAATTTGAAGCAACTCTATTAGCGATGCCACAATTTTTTTGTAAGCTGCTGTAAGGGATAAAGCTTCAGGGAAACGTGATGCGACTTGTTGCGATAAAAGTGATAAAAAATCCTGGCACGTTTCAACACACGAAAGGTCAATAAGACGGGGCACTACTATGGTGAGTGCACAAGAGGAATTCGTTGCTCGGGAACACAGAAATCGCTTTCTTTTTCACGTTTCACTTGTTCCCTTTCGTAAATTTATTTCTGCATCTGCAAAGAGCCAGAAGTTAGTGATCTAAATATGTATCAGCCAAGCCAATGGAATAATGTATGAAAGGAAGCAAAGATGCAAAAGGTGTAGGGAAGGTGATAGTCGGGCAAACTCCTAGAGTATTAGGTTTTGAGTGTAGGGTGCGTTTAACCACTGTGCAACATATATATTTCTTTTCCCGCTATACAATGATACTATGTAAGTGTACACATGAGAGTTTACAAATGAGCGGATATAAATATCATGATCATGATCAACAGCAGCAGATGTAACCATACCAGATGCACTACTGGACAGAGGCCTTTTCCAGCTCTGTCCATGCCGACACTGACTGTGCAAACCTCTGCCATACCAACTTCTTTTCTCATCTCTCCGGTTTATGCCTTCTATTATCCTACCCCGTTCACTGTCTCTTGTCGTTTGATTGATTAATATTTTGCACCATCTCTTATAATAAGGCATACGAGGTGTTGAATACGAGTTCGGGGAATTTAAACGATTCAGAGAACCGAACATTGTGCAGATTTTGCATGGAATCTTGGGAGAACTGCATATGATAATCTTTTTTTGTATTCGATAACCTCCTTGGAATACCAATTCAAACTCCCTACTGAATCCTAGAGGGTAGATTGTTAAATTCCACTGTCTATACTCAGGAATATATTGTATTAGTAAAATCTTCCTCGGCTGTTGGTCCGGGTGGTTCTGCGTCATTTTTCCCACAGAACCTGAACCAGAACTCACAGCCATCAGTGTACTACGTACATTGAGCCATAGTTTTCTCCATTAGACCAGAGCCCTAACTGTTTTTGCACCGCAGACAGGTTCAATATTGAATATATTTTCGGACCGGCAAACGGAGCAGGGTATATAAAGGTCATATATATATATATATATATATATATATATATATATATATATATATATATATATATATATATATATGTGTCACTTATATATGGCTAATGCAAACGATTTTTGTTCGAAAAGAGTTAATCGTACAAAGTTAGTATTAAGATCTACGGAGATTGATGAGTTTTATTTTGCAAAGAAATATCGCCAAATTGTATATTTCTCTTGCCGCACTATGTAGTATGCTTTGTGGTCAGGTATCAATCTGCAGCCCAGTGCTTCGGGACCATTGCATTAGACAATAGTATTGTTGTTTCGATATTTGCAGTAGGTTATCCTATGCAACAGAAAGCTGAAGAAGGACGTAGGGTACAACCGCCGGAACATCGTGGCTATTACAACCAAAATTTGGACACTTGTTCAAATAAATTAATGTTTAACGATGACATTTTTTCTTCTCAGGAATTTAGACGAAAATATGCAGATATATCAGAGCACAAACGTACAAACGTGAACTCATTTTTTATTTATCAGCTTCAAGTGCAAAACCCCCAAACTAGCCACATATGCTATTCGTCACTTCCTTTAGCTCCTGTCTATAAGAGAACTAACTTTCGGTAACTATCGCTTAATCTAGTCTCGACTTTCCGAGTAGCTTACCTCTTTCCTTCTAGCCATTTTCTACGTCTTAATTTTCTCTACTTCCAGTAGTGTACATGGGTCAAAATGCCAATGTGTTCTCTGCGATTCAAACAGTTTTTCTGTTGTGCGTTTTTCTGCTTCGTGAATGGCCCCCGGTTTGCTTTTGGCGCTCATGAATTCAAATGTATCACATACCAATGCAAATTTGCCGCTGGTATAACACTGAATATTCCGTTCCCAATAATTAATTTAGTCTTCAAAGCAAGCGGCATTTATAGAAATAACGTCTTTTAGTACATCAGCATATCGTAGCCATAACACCGACTAGATATAATACAATTCCTTCCTATTCGCCCGGGCGCATAATTCTTTCATTTTCTTCATTATCCCTGCCAGTTAAACATCAGGAATTCTCTCTCACACAGCAGAAAAAAATATCTTTCTCCTTAAAGTGCCCATGGAGTAATTTATTCTTAGAGAAAGTATTAATATTCAAATGTTTCCTTTCCTGCATTGGTTGTACTGTTTATAAATGCCATATCTGTTGAATGGTTAGATGTACGTCTATGCTTGTCTATGTCCATATTCAAACAAGTCGAATAGAACCATCTCTTCTTACAGAGGAAACATGGCGACTGGATGTTTACATCTGAAATAAAATAGCAACTTCCGTCTTTTCCAATTCTTCTCGTGACATCTGCTGTAGCGTTAAAACGCAGACACATGGGCAGATTCGTTTATCCTTTGCAGCTAATATAACCTTTTCACCACGGAGAACAACAAGTCAAAGTTTTTATAGGACTCCAACGCTTAACAATCCTATAAATATAAGCTGTGATCTCTTTTTTATAAACAATTACTTGAATAACTCTTTAGAAGAAGGATACTTTTCGATTTACATCAAATCGTTGCTTTTTGTATTGGACTTCTTCTTCTGTACAATACACGTAAAACACAAGCTTCATATTCTAATGGAAGATTGAAATTACTTTGAAAATTTATATACATCGAAGTTATTCTCTGCATCATTAACGAGGGACGTTTTTGTTACCAACGACCTTTATTTTCCATTGCCTTTTTTTCATCGGGCATCACACTTTCATATGGAACAAGCCAATGTTTGTTGTGATAGTTCCATTATATAGCGTCTAGGTTTGTTTATACATCAGAAATTCGATACAAAGGTTTCCTGTATCGCAAAGCATTGTAAATAATCGTTTTTTGACAGTGTCTCCTCCTTCCTTGCATTCATTTTGACCGATTTGATTGAAAATTTCCGTTTATGAACGCTCTTCAGTCGAGAATGACCTGTGGATACTTCCATTTTTCATCCATCCTGTAAGCAGTCATCAGCTTTGAAAGATCCTCCTCATCTTGCCTCCTCACACTCTTCCCCTTTATTTCTCTTTAAGCATACGTGAATACCCCAACATCCAGTTCAAGTTTGAGGTGAAGTGCAGTGTATATGTATATATATATATATATATATATATATATATATATATATATATATATATATATATATATATATATATATATATGTATATATATATATATATATATGTGTGTGTGTGTTAGTGTGGGTGTGTGTGTGTGCATGCGAATGTACAATCTTCTTGCTATACATTATATAACCTCCTTTTCTTTCTCCTTCCATATTCACAGCTGATCTTATGAATATGTTTTAAAAGAAGCATATAAGCTACAGCGCAAAAGAAGTTCTAACCAAATTGATTTTTTGCTCCCCAAAACAGTGAAGCAAAGAAATTAAATAACAACATTTGTTCTAATTTTGACCCATCACGTATAACACCATAGTTTAAAATTAAAAAATATGATGAAAACTTCTTTTTTTTTAATGGATGTCATAAATTTATTTTTTGTTATTTGGGTAACCTATTTATAATGACATTACTGGCCGAATAGAGTAAAACATGTACGAAAATTCTACTAATTTGAGGTTAGAGGTTAGAAATCTAATTAATTGCAATATCTTGGAGAAAAAAAAAATCGGCACAAGGCCGAGTGAATAAACAATACCAATATTTGTCCTAATTAAGGTCATGTTGACTAACTGTGGGAACAATGGCGAAGAGACTTCTCACCCTAAACCTTTCTTACAGGGCCGGCCACCGTAGTCACTAATGTATTCGTTTAATACTTGCACTGATAGTATCGAAGCAATCTTCCAAAAAGCCCGTTGTTTTCTGATCTGGTCGCTGGAAAACACGATGACGTATCTGCAGGAAAATTACAACATCTGTGAAGAAATGTAAACGGTTTCTATATTTTAGAACGAGTGATCCGTATATTAAATAACCCATGTCTTATTTTGTCATGTTACTCACTTGTAAACAGATGAAATGGCACTGTAAAATTCTACTTTTCCCACATCCCCGTATTGCATTTTACACAAAGGATATGCAATATTCGGTTTGAGTTTTTTTTTCTGAGATTCTCAAACACATCCGCTGGCCTCTAAGGCCAGAGGTTTAACTGCTATCCATCAACTTGTAACTCAAAATTCTGTCCATCTCTCTCTTCAAATACCTACTATTCAACTCTCATGAGTTGGTCTTTACACACAAACACTTGCCCCTACATCTATTTATGTGCCACTCATAACATACATACATATACACATAAGTTCACACGCTTTCACTGATTTCAACCTATTGGTACTAATCCCTAAATCGTCCCTTCACTTTCTAACTATCTTAGGAGAGAGGTCAGCTGCTCTTGCCCCCTGGCTCCTTACATTTTCTCATGGGAAAAAAAGATGGGAAAAGAGCAACATGCACACATACACACAGCCATTTCATCATAGGCCTGCGCAAACACGCATATTTTTCCTCACTCTCAAATTGCTTGCCTTATGCCCCACATGCACCTATTAAGCAACATGTGCATTGGATACCAATTTTCACCCTCAAACCTGACGCATTACGTTTAACCATATATGGACGAATAAATTTATGGTCTAATTCATGGTAAGTTTATGAAATACACTAAATGGCGAAAATGAATTGTAAACATATCCTGCCTTTTTTCTTTATGGTGTAAACTTCCCAAAAAGCTATAGCACGCCGTTTTACGCAGGAATTTGAGCGAGAACCCTATTTTGTTACAATTCAGCCCTCACGATATATCCAAATCGCAATTCTCTGCTCATCTAAACAATAAGTACACGGATACTATGGGGAGCAACAGATGTAAACATGACTTATTAATTCATAATTAGCTTGCTAAACAAGCTTATTGACTGGTGTACGACAATCAGACGTTGTTCTGAAAATCAATGGGTCGTCCGTGTCAGTTATATGAGCGGAGAGACAAATTCGCTCTATCAGTAGTTGCTTGTAGCTGACTGTTTTGACCGAAGGACAAACAAATCACGTACAACAGATATTTTAGTTCGGCTCTCGGTCAGTTAATCTTTTGTACTTCTTTTGTGATTCATAGTTGCAAGTTACTGAGAACAGCATTACCACTTTACAGGGACAGTTATTGCCGGAGATGAAACTGACTAATCCTATTTCCACTTGACTCCTTCGATATTCCACTTAACGTAGCAGGAAAGCTAAGTACATAATTATACAGGAATGGGAATTTTCAGTATGTGTATTCATATAACTACTGGAATTCATGCTTTTGCAAAATTCCAAAAATAATGAAGAAAAAATCAACCGTGGTTTCACTGGACCATCTATATACTTGGTCTCGTGGTGGGCTGAGCTCAGGACTCAGAACGATGGTTCAGTCTTACTACTAATGAGATGACAATTATTATAAGTGACAAACGTATATCTTTCGGAAAATAAAATGAAATTCCATGAAAATTCTAGAATAGTTTTTTTTTTCGTTGTATACTCGCATTAGCATAAGCACAGTTCAGTAATCCACAACGAGGATTTTTGTCCGAAAGCTCTATTAAAATGCCGGGCAAGAAGAGGTTGTTTTCTGAAGGAGCAGAATAAAACGTTGACTTATTTTTTTTTTTTTTAGATATTTGTAGGATTTGTAAATGTTTGGCTCAAGGCCATTTTTCGAGAATATTTCCAGCGTCTTTGGCGTCAATACGAGATACGTCTACCCCCAACAGGCCTAAAAGCAATATTATTGTAATATCACCATCACTATTTAAGGAACGGCAAGATGGGAAAATTGATTAGATATACTTAGAAATATTCACTGAAATGGTAAACATGCCGACTGTAGTAGCAAGGATCAAAGCAGTTTTGAGTTGGATTAACCGTGGCTTTTCTCGGTCCATTCAATCCTTGAAATGCTTGCTAGTTGGAAAAGAAAGTGACTATTCGTTTGAAATAAATACGTTATTCACACCACTTCGTCTAAATCTATTGCTACTTGGTAACCTTGAGAAAATATTTTTCTTCCTCTTATCTTCTTACCCGAATCTTTGGTATTTATTAAGATTAGCGTGGTTTGGCATGGAACCAAGAGTGTGGAGGTAACCAGACAAATTCGATCTCATCACTATTCTGCAAAACACTTCCCTACCACCAGGTGACACAAGGCCAAAGACTGGGGCATCCAACCAAGATGGATCTCACTACTATCGTGCTAACCACTGCTTTACAGCCAGGTGGAACAAGGCATGAAATACGAGGCAGCCAGTCAAAATGGATGTCACTGGTATCCTGAAACTATTGCTCTACACCAAGGTGGCACAAAGCCAGAAGTGAAGGATACATCGTCAAGATAGATCTCACTAACCCTTCTACTAAACATTGGTCTTGAGCCAGGTGAAATTTTTTTGAGATATCATTTATTCTTTTTATATCCTCCTAATATCTATCATCCTTCTGTTTTGTCCTTATCTCCTCTGCTTCTTTATTTGGCCAACCTCCTTAATTCTAATATCCTCCCTAATCTGTCTCGTTCCTAGCTGCTCCCTCCTCTCCCACTTTTCCTCGTATTCTTCTCTTTTTCTGCCTTTCCCCTTCTTTGCCACTTCAACATCTATTCTTTCGGAGCTCTTCTACCTCTTCCGTTTTCCATCTTTTGGCTCCTCTGTATCTCCTTTTCTCCCTTCCTCCTTGTTTTCTCTTCTTGCACAATTACCTTCACTATGTTGTAGCTATATGTCCACAATTACTTCCCGTAAGTCGTAGTTATATGTCCAAACACGTAACAGCCCAAATCCTATATCTGCTCACAAGATATCCCCAAAGGTTACCAATGGATTTCGATTAGATTTTGTGGACGATTAGACATTTAGGGCGGATTCATGCTAGATTATCTCCCCCGTATCATATCTCATGTGTCCATACAGGACATTTTGGATCAGATCTGAGGAGAAATCATCACCCTCATGTTCTAGCTAACCTTCCTCAACACCAAAATATCTCCAAAAGTTCTCTGTCTTCACACATCTCCAAAAGCACTCAATGGATATTAATGACACTTAGGAGACGGGTAAGTAATTGGCAACAAAAGAAAAAAGGCAAATTTTGGAGTGAATCGACGCATAATTATCCCCCTTATGTCCTAACTGACCGTAAACCAAAAATATTTCAAAAAGCTATGTTCGTCTGCATCAGTTAATTTCTTATGATATTATTTGTTTTTGTTTGTTCAACAAGAGCCGTTCAGATTTTCTGTCAAATCGAACAGTTTAATCAGGGATTTGGTTGTTCCTATGATGACAGTGAGCATAATTCCCTAAATGAGTAAAGTAATATTAAAAAAACGATACTTATATTTCTTATTGCTAAAACTAAAGCTATGTAGAAACTCTCTGGTTTAGAGGAAGGGAAGATAAAAGGTAAACTTTATCCGACATTTCACAAGGCTTTGCCCGAATCACATTGATTCACCTGCCCCCCCCCTGTCCCGTGGCTCGCACACCAATGGCCAGAACTTTCTTTGGGCTCTGTTGTGCGTCAAGATTCTACAATAATATTGCACGTTGCATACTTCTTCATGATTTTTGTTTTACTAAAGTTCATGTGCTGGCTGCTTTTTTTGCTTTCTTTGGTTAAATCGTCTAGCATTAGTTGGAGGTAGTGTAGGTTCTCTGTGAAAAGGACGATGTTGTCTGCAAATCTAAGGTTGCTCAAGTATTCGCCGTCTATTTTGATTACTCTATTTTCCCAGTCCATGTTCCGGAAGATCATCTCAAGGCAGGCTGTAAGGAGTTTTGGTGAGCTGGCATCACCTTGTCTTACTCCTTTTTGGAGCTGAAACGGTTCAGAGTCCTTAGGTAGCCTAATGAATGAGTTGCTGTGGTCATATATGTGTTGCAGTACTTTAACGTATACAGGGTCTACACCTTGTAGGCTGATGGCCATCATGACCATGGGAATTTCAACAGAGTCGAATGCCTTCTTGAAGTCTATAAATGCTATCGCAAGTGGCATTTTGTATTCTGCTGCCTTCTCTTTCAGCTGATTTATTGAATGGAGATGGTCTATGGTTGAGTAATTTCTTCTAAATCCAGCTTGTTCTTGTGGTTGATTATCGTCTTGTGTTTTAGTTATCCGGTTATTGATGATTTCTGCAAAAAGTTTGTTTATGCAGTTGAGCAGGCTTATGGGCCTGTAGTTGTTGAGGTCTTTGGGGTTACCTTTTTTATGCAAAAGAATTATTATAGCTGTGTTCTAGTCTTTCGGGATTTTACTCTGTTTCAGATACAAGTTGAATAGAATAGCTAGATTTCTGTTGACTCTCTTGCCAGCTTTTTTGAGTAGATCGATGGTGATATTATCAGGTCCAAGGGCTTTTCCTTTTTTTTGTTTGTTTGATGGCTTGCTTTACTTCCCATTGCGTAACTTTGGGGAGGTCTTTGAACTGATTGTCAGCATTTTGTGTATTCTGGTCGTTGTTGTATTGTCCGTGTTTTGAAAAGTACAGTTCCTGGTAAAATTTTCGGGTGCGTTCAACTATTCTGTCTCTATCAGTTATCATGTCTCTGTTTGCTTTGAGAATGCTAGTTATCTGTTTCTTTCCTGTACTGAGGGCTTGGTTTATCGCTTTAAATCCTCGACGTTTTTCGAGGTTGGTCTCGATGATGGCTACCGTATGTTTTCTTTTGTCTTCTCTTAGTTTCTTCTTCATTGCTTTGTTCAATTCGATTTCTTCTATTGTCTCCCTTGTGGTCGTTGGTGGTTTGAGGTTTCTGCACTTTTCAATCAGTTTCCTGGTTTCATCTGAGATTTTGCTAATGGTCGCTGTGTTTCTTGGTATGAACATATTGGCTGCTTTTAATAGAGAGGTTGTTATAAGCAGCCAATATATTCTAACCAAGAACACAATTTGATATAATCCTGTCGGATTATATATATATATATATATATATATATATATATATATATATATATATATATATATATAAGCTGTTATAATTTGGCTGCTAGACGAAATCCATCCCTATCCCCTTCCATGCGCTAATTTCTATTATGTCAACTTTTTTATCTCGTCTCTTCATCGTGTATTTGCTAATTGTATTTGCTCCATAGTCACGCTTTGTGTTTTGCTCATCTCAATGTTGTTGCTTAATTACTTGGTTGATTACCTGCACCCTGGTCTTCTCTTGGATCCACATTGATTTCTTTTTAATGCTAAGAGTTCCTAACCTTGTGTTTTCCATTTGCCCCCTGTGCTATTTTGACTTTGTTTTACATATGGTTTCTGTATATTTCCCCGCTTTACATCCATACATAATAGCTAATATTATGCATTGATTGTATTTTACATTTCAAGCATATGGGCATTTTACTTTTCAGTATATCTCTTTTCATACTAAATGCTTTCAAGCCAATTGTAATGCTTATTCCATTCTCACAATCTTTCTCTAGCTTAATCACCTGGCTTAGGACCTGTATTCCTCATCTTATTTCAACGCTTCATCTTCTATTCTCGTGGACATTCGACTTTGTCATCGTACATTACAGTAGTCTTCATATTTACTTTTGTCTTTAAGCCAAACATTTTTTGTCTGTTTTCCAGAAAACATATATCTATATCCATATCTATCCATCTATCTATCTATCTATCTATCTATCTCTCTCTCTATATATATCTATCTATCTATCTCTCTCTCTCTCTCTCTCTATATATATATATATATATATATAGAGAGAGAGAGAGAGAGAGAGAGAGAGATATGGGTAGAAATTTATTTGATAACCTACGATGTTTAAATTATTGCAATTTTTTAAAAAATAACAGTTTGTAATGTTTCCACTAAGGTTTCAGTTCAGTTGAGCAACATTCTATACATATTTTGGGGTTTGGTATACAAAATTTAAAAATCGAATCTGGCATACACCCTCATACATGAGCAAAACAGCATGACATGTTTTGTATATTACGAAGCAACAGCCACAGTTTTTTTAAGCATAGATGTATTGATCGGATATGGATCAGTTTTCCCCTCGATAAAAATAGAAACTCATTCCCCAGCTTTATGCCCATAGACTTTTATACTATGTATTAATCCAAGGAAGATCAATTTTTTGTTGATAAATACTTCATAACAATAGAGAATCAATTTCTCCATTTTACATTCAAAGATTATGTATTATTCTTTGAGTGATTACTCCTTTTACGTAACAATTGAATTTTTTAGCGGTCAAATCCAAGGAGTATTTTTTCACTTTTAGAGATTAAAATCAAAAGGACATTTTTCTCAATTTTAGGGGTCAGAATTGAGGGGTACGTTTTTTTACTCCCCAAGGTCGAAACCTGAAGGCTTTTTCTTCACTCATAGGGGTCAACATCGTAATTCATTCTTACCATCACACCCTATTTTTCTCATTGGCCCAACCCCTGTTTTTTTACATTAACCTGCTCGTATATTTGCGCTAAGAAAGTGATTAAAAAAACAAAAAACAAAACTTGCCATGAAAAGAGGCTAGTGGATTACTTCAACCAATTTTCGAGTCTGTAACCAAAACAGTATAGCCTAAAGTGCTGGAACACAGATTACATACCGACACATTACCACATAAACAACTCATAAATGAAAAAGGATTGCTGGCACCAGTATTTGAATAGAAATATATCTTGGAAAATCTAATAACAGAAATAAATTTTCATGTCTAAATGTATTGATGACAAAGAGGGGAAGGCACGAACAGTGCTGATTTTATGAGTAGTATTAAACAAAACAAAAGCAATCTAAATAATGTATCAAGATGGTTTGGCTAAAGGCTAATTAAAGTTTGAAGTTAGGTAGCTAGCCTGCGATATGAGCCCGAGAGAAAATGAGAGAAGTTGACCTTTATCGCTAACAGATAAAAAAGATTGAAAACTCCAAAGCTTCCTTAAGATTGGTCAAAGATTTGGAGATGGACCTTCCCAACGATTCACTACACTTCTCTATCATGGGCATCACGGAGGCAATACTTCCTGAACTTGTCTAGTTTGTTTCTCTATCTTGTATTCTGCCAGCCTCAGTTACGCATGTGATCTCTGTGGATCCATGTTGTGAGTCGTGATATTCATTAGATGTCCGCCATTCTTGCAACATGACCAGCCCATAGTCATTTGAATTTTGTTATGGATTCTATGATGTCTCAGTCTCCTGTTTTTCCCCCTGATACATTGTGCTGTCTTGTGATTTATCCATGTGAGGTCGAGCATGATTCCTTCATGTGCACGTTGCGTGGTTCTCAGTTCAAGAGTCAGTCTTTTCGTAAGGTCCCATGTTTCAGCTCCATAGGTGACTATAGAGAGAATGAATAGGTTGTATACTCTTTTTTTTTTTCAACTTTTAGTTAGCAGATTATTATTTGAGCCGGTTTTGCCGACAAGAAGAACCCCTATAAAACTATACCTGGGGCTAAAATGGGCTATCCTATTTTATACCCAAGGGTATATTCTGGGCTAGTTCAGATTATACCTGAGGTATAAACTGGATAGTCTATTTCATACCCACCTGCGCCGGATTATAACTTGGGATACAAAGCGTGTTTGAAGCTGAGGCTTGTGTTTACGTGTGTATGTATGTTATTGGTGTGTATCTGTGTGCATATACAACATATTTGAATTCGTATGTGTGTATATCTCATGCTTGTACGTGTATATGTTGCATGTGTGCATATGTAGTAGGTGCACTTGATGATACGTATGTGGCACGTACACGTACGCGTATGTATATACGTGCTTGTATTTGTTATGTACGCGTGCGTGATGATGCACATATGTTGTATATGTGTATGCAGTATGTGTATGTTTGTGATGTATATAGATGTATGAGTGCGGCACATGTTTAAATGATGCAACATGCGTGAATTTGGTATGTAAATGCATGTTAGTATGCATGTGGTATGTGTGTGTCTGAATGTGGGCGCATGTGGCATGTCTGTAGCATATAATACCGAGATTGGCTGGTCAATGCAACGTATCCTGAAGAGCTTGACAAATCATATATTTTGAGAATATGTCAGAGAACTTCAGTGTTAACGCCAGTATTTGTGGATCGCGGAAGATTTACCGACCTCAATTCACCAACAAGGAGATAGCGAAAGTAAATCACCGTTATTCATCGAGATACAGTTCACCAACATCTTTAACATTACAAAAGGTTGGGAATTAAGAAGAATTCCGTGGAACGAAAATGAATGATTTTGAAATGAACAAGAATTTGGATACATGTTTTTAAATACATATTCAATTCGTAAAAAAATAAATAGAGAATTGGGACAAATGTTTCAAAAAATATATTCCATTCGTAAAAAAAAAAATGAATAGAGAATTTGGATACATGTTCTCAGTATATATTCTGCTCGTAAAGAAATGAATAGATAATTTAGATAAATGTTTCCTAAAAATATTTTCCTTCCATGAAAAAATGAATGTAGAATTTGGATAAATATTTTCAAATACATATTATAATCGTGAAAAAATGAATGGAGAATTTGGATAAATGTTCTTAAATATATATTCTTTTCGTAAAGAGATGAATGGATAATTTGGATAAACTTTTCTTAAAAATATTTTCCATTCGTGAAAAAATGAATGCAGAATTTGGATAAATGTTTTCAAATGTATATCACATTCGTAAAAAAATGAATGGAAAATTTGGATAAATGTTTTTAAATATATATATTCTGTTCGTAAATAAATAGATGAATAATTTGGATAAATATTTCCTAAAAATATTTTCCAATCGTAAAAAAATGAATGGAGAAAATGTTCTTAAATATTTATCCCATACGTGAAAAAAACAATTGAGATTTAGGTTAAATGCTTTTGAACATTACCCCATACTTGAAAAAATGAATGGAGGATTTGGATAAATGATTTGAAATATTAAAATATCCCTGGTATCGTACTACTTAAAACTTATTTATGCATATCTTTACGTCGATATAATGATGTGCATATATATACCTTTGAATTTACGATGTCTGAGGAGAAGGGGACAAAATCATAACACAGTACTCAGCTGGCCAGATATTGTAACCAATTCATTCTTTTGAAAACAAATTGTTGTGCACGATTGCTCGTAACCTTCCTTTTCAAATAAACATATACTTGACTTTCTCTATGAAACCCTCAAAAGAAAAAGACATCAAGCGAAGAATCACTTTAAGATGGCAAGCTTTCGACAGAGCAAGCCCAACTTTTAGAAATAAGATAATCCCAAAGAAGGGGGTATATAACAAATGCGTCCTCCCAATAGTCACTTATAGAGCCGGAATATACCAAGAGACAAACCAGCAAACACAGAAGCATACAACGCGTGCATGAGGGAATCACAAGACAGCAAAGTATATCAGGAAAAAAAACGGGCATCTGAGACATCATAGAAACTACTACAAACTTAAATGGCAGTAGGTTGGTCATATTGCAAGAATGGTACACAACTGGTGGACATCACAACTCACATCATGGATCCTCAGAGACCACACGTGCTACCGAAGCCAGTGGAATACAAGATGGAAGGACGAATTAGACAAGTTCAGAAAATATTACCTCTGCTACACCCACAATAGAGCAGTGCAGCGAATCGTGGTGGGGGGTAAGTCCAACAACGGTCGATCAAAGACTAATGATGATGATGATAGTCTGGGCAGCGGATGGGGGGGGGGGGTTCATTTCGAGCTATTACACCAGTATTAGACACAGTGGACAATTTTTCGACAGCACATTGACTGCTGCTAACAGAGTTTTGGACAGGGAGGGATGAGAAAGTATTTTATCACCCAAGATAAGTATCTAGAAGTACCTAACCATGAGTGGACTTCGGACATTTTGAGGATTTAATCAAGTTTATTGCAAAATGATTTGGGAATATTGCGCCTGAATAAACCAATCCTTCTCTGTTGCATGAAGTATTTGTCTCTTCACAACTCAGATGTATCAGAAGTGTAGACTGGTAATTCATCTCTCTCTCTTAAAATTATTTCTAACAAACAATTTTTTCGACAAACAATTTCGACTCTCTTTGTGAGTTTCTGGGTTTCACTTCAATCAGATTTGGTTCAACTTTGATGCAGCTCATAAACTCTCATATTCTAAAATTTCAATCACAGCTCTATAGAGACTTTTGTATATATATATATATATATATATATATATAATGGAAGCGGAGATGTAAACCACAGCACTGGCGTGATAGACGAGGAAGAGATGAGATTTGGGCTGAAGACCTGAGGTTACTTACGGTCACTCAGCCTCCAGCGATGACCACTGGGCAACTGGTGTGAAACTGTAAACCACGATATCGTTGAGGTCTATGAGAATGTGTAGAGGAGGTCTGGAGACCAGAAGAGACTTGCTGTCACTCAATCTCCATTAATAACCACTAGGCAACTAGTGTGAAATTGCCAATAATAATAATAATAATAATAATAATAATAATAATAATAATAATAATAATAATGATAATAATAACAATAATAATAATGATAATAATAATAATAATAATAATAATAATAATAATAATAATAATAATAATAATAATAATAATAATAATAATACACTGCTTAGATGTCTAGTGTTTTATCGTAGATTGACTGACAGCAACTATTATGGCTACAGCAACGACCCACATTTTCCGCAGTTTCTCAGTTCTCTGTCAAAGTCTATTGCTGTTGCTTAAGATTTTGAGATGAAGCATTTTCATCATTGCACATTGTTATTAAGAATCTTGACGAGGTCCTTTTATTCGCCTTTAGTCGCAAAATGCTCTTATTTGAATAATAAGAATCCTGCAATAAAGTTAACGGAATGGATAATGACGAGAATAATGTTTAACCATTAAAAATTTGGTATCCTAATTGTCACCTCTTATTTGTGAGATATTTACCATAATTTGATTAAGATTAATTAGATTGGCAAGAAATTAGATAGCCCTTGCAATCACCTCCATCGTCAAATTAATTTGTTAAGGTTTCTGAGGGGTTTTCCATTATGACTTTCTCATATTTAACACGATGAATTATTGAAGGCAAATATGGGAGACATGTATTCTGCTGAATTAACTATAAAACTTGGTCATAAAAATGCAGCAGTTCCGAGAGATGCATACTGTGAGCATAAATTGCGTATGATACACTGATAATAAACGTAGTAGTGGCCAACACTTGATGCTGTTAGCAAAACTTGAATTTGAGACGGATTCTTGATTTAAACTAATATAGCTAAGTCACACCCGTCTCAAGAATTTGTTGACTGCCCAAGATCTGTGTTCTGATATCTTGTGCATGGATACTTCAAGAAAATCGAATAACAAGGCTTAATGGAAATGTGTCAAAAAACACTCAAAAATATCCAACCAGGTCAGACAAACCGATTTATAGATGGGTGGATTTGAAGTTTTCACGAAACCCAATTCCAGGCTTTTCCAGCCGATTACCTTTTTTCAGGTATTCTCACTTTGAACGAAATCCTTGTTTTCATTATGATGATGATAATAATAATAATAATAATAATAATAATAATAATAATAATAAAATTAAAAAAAACAGCAGTGAAACTGCTGAGATAGATATCCAAAAATCTAACCGGTAAACTACTGTTTCTTTGTGCTATCAAATGAACTTCACAAGATAAACCCTGTTGAGAAACATTTTTTGAGACTAATTTGCCAACTGGAAGATAAGTATCTCTCAAGCCCAAAAGTCTTACTTTTAATCGTTTCTGAAGCTGATCCTGTTTCTTTCAAGCCCAAAAGTCACACTTTTAATAGTTTTTTTTCCATATTGACCCTGAAAGCATGAAAGGCTATTGCGATCACAAGACATGTATACATCGGCACATCAAAGACTCTGCGACGTAATGATGAGAAAAAAAAATTCAACACTTCATAGTGTGCAACAAAATGTAATTTTTTTAACATAATCCCATCCCTTGTCATGAATCGGATACATTAAAAGTTATTTGGAGAAGATTTCAGATAAATCAGTTATACCACCATGTAATGTTTTTTTTACTTTACCAACGCACGTAGTGACAGACTCTACTAAGAATTGATGTTTCTGCTGAAAAATGTAAGATTTACAGACTTCTTGTAATTATCTGTTTTGGTCTCAAACTGTGCACCACAGAAACAGGTATAATGACTCATGCATTATTTATTATATAGAATAAGTATGGTATTGCTAGAACTTTTGATAGCTTTCGCATCGGAGAGGAATCATTACGTGGACTGGGTCTTTTCATGGCTCAAACAGAAAGTCTCAACTATTCTTCTTTAGAGGGTAATAATGTAGTTCAGGCTTTGTCGTCTCTTCCTATATCAATATCTATTGATGAGAAGAACTTTGGTTTTTCGCGGCAAAATCTCTTTCCTCATCGATGTACTCAACTCACAGATTCTCCATCAATCGACTAAGGGTATCATCTGTTGAGGGTCTTTCATTGACTGCAAAACTAGGATCTCTCAGACCAGCTTCTCTGTCGTCTTTATGTAGTCCTTGAGTAGCACATCGATAATATCTATACATTCTTTTTTTTTTTACAAAAATATCTACATAGTCTTCTTCTCTATCAATGCACTAAATGCTTCTCCATTGATTGCATAGATCTCGACCATTAATCAGACAAATTTCAAGATCAAAATCATCTTCACAACTAATTTCGTCCACAGACGAATGGATCAGACCCTGAAGATTTTTATGTATATACAACAGCTTAATTTGTTTTAAAAGTTGTTTTAATTGATTCATTTAAATTGTCTTCCAAACAGCAAAGTAACTCCAGAATCAAAATTTTAAACATCTGTCCAATAGACTCCAAAAATGTTCAATGAGTTTCATAAAAAATTATCAAACACGAAAATCAAATGTTAATTGATAGATAAAATTCAACTCACCAGGTGTTAGGATTATCCATGTAAATATAAGTGTATATCCAATTACATGTGTAGACATCATAAGTTACCAATCAATATGGCTTGCCTAGAATTGAAAGAAATTAATAAGAATTAGAATATCAAATTTGTAGAGGCTGAAAGATATTTCAAGGCTAAGTTGAATAGCTTTTGTACTGTTTGCATTCAAGTATACGTATTTCGGCGTAGGATTATGATATATTAATTGTAAATCTGAGCAATTCCAGTAATATGAGCATTCATACCTGTTTGTATCATGGATTTTATGTACAGTTGAGTTGAGATATAGTCGTCCGATCCATATAAATATAATGAAATATGGATTAATTGAGAAACGCTTTAAAAACCATTGAAAATTCTCTCGAAAACTTAACGCACATGGTTTGAGCAATACGTCGAAATAGAGAACGATTTGTCTTAAAAAGCATTCCGATATCGTCCCGTTACTCTCATATCGTCTGATTGGCCACAATCCATACAAATCAACACACACACACACACACACACACACACACACATACACACATATATATATATATATATACACACACACACACATATATATATACATACGTACATAAATACGTATATATACATATATGTATATACGCAAGCGCACACACACAAATATATGTATATCTATATGTAGACAGACAGAGAGAGAGAGAGAGAGAGAGAGAGAAGGAGAGAGAGAGAGATGGAAAAAATCAGAGAGATTCATGCATCATATAGTGTTGATCAGGAAGCTATTCTTATATAGTGAATTCAATCCTCTTCGGGTACTTCAGACTTACGGTCTTGCGTCAGACCAAACTAAGCTCAGTATTTTAAGACATACAATCATTCATTGTACGTGCGTCCTCTCATACATATACACTCATACGCACAGAATCTCACTTAAAATTGATTATAAACATAGCAAATTTACTTGGCTTGCTAGCAGAACATTTGAATAACTAAGAGCAAAGAAAAAAACACCACATATGCTTTCATTAATCATTAGTCATAGTTAACATCATAACACAGATTTCATTTAGAATGACAGATATGAATGCAAGAACAGTAACAAAAGAGAAAGATGGCAACCTGCCTACACGAGTAGAATCTATGCAGTTTGGTCGAAAAAGAGGTTGAGCATTTTGAATTACTTTGATATGCTGATTGCCTATTCAGCACTTAGTTGGAAACGCATTTATTGGAACAGGCCAATCAATGAGATAAAAATTTAGAAAAATAGTACAATAAATAGAAAAAGTGCAAGAATATTTATTTGAATATTCTTACAAATTCTACTATGTCTAATCCAAACAGCACGCTGATAGTTTCCAGGTGGTAGTTATGCTACAAGTATTGATTTTTCTCGGCTATGATTATCGTAATTGACGACATATACAACACCCCCACGTTATTTCTGCAAATTCTTACCATCTTGGAACTGGGAAAAGGGGAAAGATCTTCTATGCTGTAAAATGCACTAGGTTTTAATTCATTTTGCGGTTGAAGCGAAAATCAAGGTAATGCACACACACACACACACACACAAACTCAGACAAACAGTCTACAATATCTCTAGTTCCTGTTATTGTTCTGAGTCTTTAAATCATCATAAACGGAATTCTGCATATCCGTGTTTAAAAAAGCAAAACGTGAAATACGTTGCAGCTCTTCTGTAGTAGGTCACACTTATTGAAAGGGATGTGCGGTTCCATTTTGGAGACTGTAATTGACAACTGAACATGACGTAAGTGCAGCCATGTTGTCTTCGTGGAAAGATGACATTTCAATTTTGATTTAGAAAATTGCATCTGCTTCCCATTTTAGAAAAAGACAGAAATGAAAATTACAGCAATTGTATGACTTCTATTAATTACAGCAAAGAATCTTTACACCTCTTCATTCTTGATTGTTGCATATGTGAACGCAAAATTTGAAAGTTCAGCTTATTTATGTTTCCTAATGATTATATCGCAGTTTGATAAATCACACATATATATGTATATATATATATATATATAGACATATATATATATGTGTGTTTATATATATATATATTTATATATATATATATATATATACGATATAAATATATATCATTATATATCCATTATATATATATATATATATATATATATATATATATATATATATATATATATATATATATATATATATATATTTATATATATGTGTGTTCATCATCAGGAGATGTAGGCTTAAGAATAGAATATTAAGAACACTGTTATAACGATATAAATGAAGACCCTGAGTATGGAGCACCTATCAACGACCGACATATTCATAATTGATTAATGCTCCTTTCTCTCTCTCTCTCTGTATATATATATATATGTATATAACAGCAACAGATGCCCTTTGCTGAATAAATGTTTCGAATCGAATATCGTATAGCAAGCTGTGATATCAACCCCAGAGAAAGCTAAATACTATATAGTAATATAAAGAACAGACACCCTTTAACTCAATGTTAGCCAACCATATATTATCCTCGAGAAACGATAAATGCAAGAACATTTCATCATTATTCATGCATTACTGGACTTACTGGACAGCAACCCCACACTTATAGTAAAATGGAAAATATCAAAACATACACACATATGCCAGAACATTTAAACTCATGCTACCAATGCCTAAATGAGAAATTTGAAATCCTCACCTTTACGAAAAAATCAGACTTAATAAATGGAGAAAATGAAATAGCTGTAAAATGTTGGCGCTGCTCAAAGTTTCTATTAAAAAAAGATAATTTAACAACTCACATACAAATATGAAAATATCAACTACCATGTATAGCTTATTGTTTTCGTTATTATTGATAATAGAAGCAGCAGCATTACTATAAACAATATTATTAGTATTATTAACCATCCCTGGCTCTTAAAGAACAACTTAATCACATTCTCATCTTAGATCTATCGATGCAAGCGCACCAAGAATAAAAAGAGTATAAACAAAAATAAGTAAAGTCAAGTAAAAATGAATCCCGATATGGGCGAGGGGATCAGATGAAAGCAGGAAAAGAATAATCCCTGAGAGCAAACATACCACGATGAGTTGGTGGATTAACGACACTTATTAAAAAAATGCCTGAAACATCCCAAGTAATGTATACCCACTTCTCGGAGGGAAGATGAAATATATACGGAGACCAACTAAATGAGGAAAAGGGAAAAAAGAAAAAAAAAATAGAAAAAGAGAAAGATTTTCGACCAAGGAAAATAGACCCCTACCCCAAAACATTCTAAATAGGGATCCAAAAATAAATTGAAGCATTCGCCTGAATAAGTCCAAACAGAGCAAGGTCATAAACGTGTTTGCAGAGTGCATCCATTATTTTATTACATATATGTATAGTCTAGAAAGCTCTACAGCTCTAAACACTAAACATCGAAAAAACTTAGCCAAAAGATTATTTTGTGTCAGTTCGGTCATTTATTTCCGAATATCTGTCAATGCAATTTATGTAATTTTCGTCTGTGTTTTTCTCTGTTTCATATATATTTTGTTATTATGGCACAATGTATAGATTGTCTTTTGGTTGGATCATTGGTTGTTTACCATGTAACCGTTCCTGAGATTTTAAAAACAATATACCAGTTTGAATACATTTATCCCTTCATTCCAGTCTGTGAAAAATCCATGTACCCATCCATCTACTATAAATACAGGGTTTCACAGATATGTACAGGAACTTCACTTGTTATTTATAATTAGTTTCTTCAACTGAATATTATTCTATGAGTTAATATCTCAATAAAATCTAGCCATGAAGGCATTCCCTCACAGGAATAATCTAAAGCTAACAAAAAACGCTACTTGGAATTCTTATGATAAAGAATGTATTGAATGTTATCGGTTGAATTCAAAATTATCTTGCCAGCAATCTAATAATTCATTTAATCAGTGAATATTTGGTTTCCATGTGTAATTAATAATTTCAGAGATGATATCAGTGTAAAAATTGGATTCAGTGCCTCCCAGGAAATAAGAAAACCCTCATACACATTCCAGTAAATAGAGGTTGTTGTTCTAATAATATCAAATCTTAATCATTCATATATGATGCCATTCTTGTTTGATAGAATAATGAATAAATAATCATCACTACACCCAATTAAAGCAAGGGGGAAATATTTGCCTATTATAATGTAATTAAAATGAGCGTAACACAATGCGCAATAGAGAATGAGTCCTGAGCCAGATGGCATTTCCCACCCACAATACTAAAATAAATTTGACACTCTGTTTATGTATCAAATTTAATTATTTCTGAAATATGAGTTTTATTGGGTTGTTCGAATTCTTCCGATTGAGCATTGGCATAATTAAATTGTTACTACAATTGGTCGATGCTTGCTTAATGGCTGTAGAAAGTAAGGCAATAAAATCAACAAAAAAATATAAAGGAAAAAAAAGAAAAAAAAAAGAAAGATGAAAAATTAACTATGACAAAGTTTCATCGAAGGAATTTGGAAAGATAACTATTATGGCTGCTACTACTAGATGTGAACAAATAACATGGCGTAGAATAAAAATTATATTGGAGAATGTAGCAATGTAACTGAATTAAAATGGCATTTAATCGTTGACATTCGCAGCCTAATCGTTAACGCTTTGTGTCGATGAGACGGACTCCCAGGGATGAGGAATGCGATTTCAAATTTTGTCAGATGCTAAATCTATATTTCTGATATATATTGTATATTGGATGGTCGTAAAATGTAAGAACGACCTGAGTGTTGAGCTAAAAATGAAAATAAATATATATAAGGTGAAAGAAGAAAATATCGCAGAATTTATTTTGATGAAGCTTCGTTGTTCTGTTTAGAATTCTAGCTTTTCAACTCGCAACATTTGTGAGCCACATGGCTCCATTTATAGGCGCAACATATAAATCAGAACACTCATTTTGCAGGTTCGACATTTTAAATTAAAAGATAAAAGGCATCAATTTGAGAAAAAAAAACAAAAACTAATTCCTGTCATTTTTTTATCAATTGCCGTAACTTGTATTTGAGAAAATAATTTCAAATTACCGTCCTCGAAACTGTATGGAAAGAAATGCTTTCCATGACACAGTATTCTGGGAGATAATTTTGCAGACCAATTCGCTGGAGCAGTCTCAAATTTTTTTGCACCATGCACCGTTTTAATATTGTCAATTTTCTTGCAGACCAGCAGACCGAAATGAAGCGGGAAAATCACGACTAGAATATAAATGATTATAATCCAGTTGGGTTGTAAGAAAGAGACAGGGGGGGTGTATTTTTGAGAAAGAATAGTGCTAGATAAAATTCTATTAATAGATTAGATAATCAATATGCAAATCCTTTCTGATCGTTTTTATTTGTAAGATGTCCATTCTTTATTGTCCCCAAACTATCCCCGGAGTATGTTTCATTGACTGAACAATAACTAATACCAAAATTATACTTTTTTCCTCAATTGAAATAATGACCTGATCATTCGATGAAAGCTTGATTGCCTTTATCCTAATTGGAAATTATTGATTTACTATTTCATCACAATTCTTTTTCTGTCTACGTCGATTACGAAACACCCACTCTCACGAACTGCTGAATATCATTTTCAGCCATTGTCTGTATTTTGAGGCAAACGAAACTTTTTTTTTTTTTTCATTTTTATCTCTCTCTTCGTTGTAGCATTGTCATGGGATTCTATTTTCAGTCTGATTGAGTTTTACTTTCAACTTTCAAATTGTATCATAAGATATACTACTTGTGTATCATTTTTGTCAATACTTTGCTCTTACATTGAAATGAACATCGTAGTATATATTTTCCTTCCTTCCCTCTCTCTTGCAAATCACCAATATCATCAGCAGCAGCCTTTTAGCGTCCGTCGTTGGACATAAAATTTCCCCAAGATTTGCCAGACCTCGATATCATGGGGTTGGCAGATTGAGAACTTTTTGAATTTGTCTAGCTTTTTATGCAATCTTACTTTCAGTCGGTCATTTTTTCGCATATAATATCTGGGATCCGTTTTGTGAGTCATGATGTCCGTTGGTTGTCAGCCATTCTTGCAACATGATCTGCCTATTATTATTTGAGTTAAGTAATGGTTTCTAGGACTCCTGTCTTTTGTCTTATATACGGTGCTGTCTTCTGGGCTCTCCATACCAGGTTGAGAATGAGTCTCTCATATGCTCATTGTATGGTTTGATGGTCAATCTTTTTGTTAGATTCCATGTCTGAGCTCCATCGATGATTATTAGGGGGGGGGGCTTCAGGATTGCATGTAGACTGCAAAATCTCCATCCTCCGAAAAGTGGGTGAGAGATAAGATACATGCCTAAATATAAGCACGACCTCTTAGAGGGGAAAGGAAACTAAATTCCAGTTGACAGTTGGACGGAATAGATTAACCTTTAAATTCAACTAAATAATACATTCAAAATTCCAACAACAATCTGACTAGAGCAATATCAATTACAAATTAATGCCAAGTTTAAGTGACCAATATTTATATTTATTATGTAAGTTTTGTAATTCAACATTAAACACGTAGTTTTATATTGTAGTTGACACACTTTATGATCATAGATGTTTATCGAATTAAAAATATTCACCAAACCATCATAGATTATCAATACTGGATTCCTGATAAGCTACTTCCCTTATATTCGTCTGTTACAAATCAACTAGTCTTTTTATATTATCTCTACACTCTTTTTAATTAAAATTATTTTTTTTTGAAGGGAGAAATATGAAAAATCCAACATAATCCACCTACCTACTCGTAGGTCAAGATATTAAGGGGAAAATCAGAAGCAGTTGACGAGTGCTTGAAAATATTAAACCAACCGCTCTTGTGTAAATGAAATAAATGGGTATCCGTAGACATAGAACTCAACAGAGAAAAGGGATAGATGTAAGAGCATATCTCGGAAATAAAAATCATATTATAGTGCAAGGTTACTGCTCCGACCCGTCACAACATTCAGAGGAAAAAACGCCCCCAGGACTATGCATGCTTGAAAAATTTCCGAGTCCACCACTGGTCCACTGCATCAATCCTCTACTAGCACGGTAACCCCCGACCCACCTAACGTACACAGTGGAAATGGGGCGACGGACAGCAATTAACTCGCTAGAAAGACGGGTTATATTTTTAAAAACAAAAAAGGAATGACCTTGTGGAGACTCATTAAAAATTTGAAATGTGAGACTATTTATGGTATCGATTAATTTAGCTAAAATTTGAATAAAATGTGAACTTTCGTTAAGTGTCATCGAAAATTGTAGATCACTTTGTCTTCGTGAAACCAATTATTGATGGATCGAAAGTGGACGAAGGTTACAATCACAAAATATCTACTAGTTTAATATTTAATTTCATTGTTTTAGTATTTATTACCTAAATATATAACCGTACCTTTTAATATTTATCATTATTTGTTTATATTACTTGAAATATTATTCATTTATATCTATATCAATTATCATTCATTTTCAATACTATTTGTATCATTCATTTTTATTATTATCGTACCACCATTGTACCTGTCTGATATTGAGGGACTGGTTATTAGATAAAAGAATGGAGAGACATGATGAACATCATTAAATTAGACATTCCCCGTTCATATGTCATACCTCACGGTGGCAGAGTAATGTAGAGTTTTTCTACTCTTACAACAATGGACTTTGAGGACGACTTATGACCAACAACAGGCTTTAAAGGCTGACTAATAGGACACGATATGTAATCTGCCATTGCCATTTTCAGTTTGCAAACCATTATATCATGGTTAGGAGTTCCTACACAAGCTACAATAGTATCGAACCCTTCCTTGTTTTTTCAATTTCGTTTTCCTCCTCTGTAATATACTGTTTACTGCAGATGCGAACTATTCCATTCTATACACTAAAAAATCTCCATTTTAAGTTTATTTCTTACATAATAGCCACTGCCATTTGAGTTTTTAAATGGATTCTATGATGTCCCTGACTCCTGTCTTTTCCTGGATGTACTGTGCTATCTTGTGGTCTCTCCATGTGAGGCCCAGCATAATTTTTTCATGTTCACGTTGCATGGATCTCAGTTTGCAAATCTGTCTCTTGATTAGGTTCCATGAAAATTTCTGAAATGTAAACCAGCATGTGTTTCATGTTGCTTCGTTTTTTTTGTTTTTTTTTCGCTTAAAAAACAAAAAAAACAACTTCCTCGTACATTGTTCCTTTTTCTCATCCATCCCGAATTCACTCCTTCGTGCTAGGAGATTGTGAAGCATTCTGATTTGTTTTACTGCTCTCCCTTGGTGTTCTTTCTGACATGATACATGTCCACAGACAATGAAATTATTGTTAGATTTCTTTTGGGAAAAACGAAAAAACATGAACAAAAGATAGACACAAAACAAGAACATAACATAGCCAGATATTGTTTCTGACAAAATTTGATACTGACAGAATTGGAAGTCGGATATGCTTAGCTTCGTTTTTCCAAAGACTGGGACAGATGAAAAAGAAGACGGGAAGAGAGAAAGGATATTGTGTCTAGAACAAAAATAAGAGAAACGGAGACATAAAAACAAAGATCAAGAAATGAAAACGAAATAATGAAACGGAAGAGATTGAAGCAAAGATAAAAGATGAAAGCGAGAGAGAGAGAGAGAGAGAGGGAGAGAAAGAGAGAGAGGGAGAGAGAGAGTTAGACAGATATATATAGGGACAGAAAACAAAAGAAGACAAGATTTGTTAACTTGGAGTCGAACTCCGTCGCTTCATTCAAATATACAAGGTCATCATTGTTGTTACATACGAAAAATAAAGTCTAAACTCAATAGCACCAGTTCGACAAAAGAAAATAACGAAACATTTACTCAGTTTAATCTACCACTAGATTTGAATGCAAAGAAGAGAGAAAGAAGAAAGAAGTCTACTCAGGCTGTTGGTGAATCCATCTTGGAGAGAGAAGGAGAAAGCGATAGTCACTACCGGATGGATTTGATCGCAAGATCTACTGGTTAGAAAATAAACGCCTATATTCACTGATCCATGGATTTGATGAGGCTAAGTGAAACTTATTTGGGTTTATTAATTATATTATGACTTCGTTATGAAGTGTTTCAACGACCGAAATAGCAGTTGTTACCGATAAAAAAAAACATGTTTATATACTTCATTATTTTTAATTTTTCTACTATTTACCTTTGTCTTAATTTTTGTCGCTTTTTATCGCAACTAAACAATCAAGAAGAATGTAATTAATTAAAATTGTTTCTTTCGGAATGGTTGATTCGTGTTAGTGCACAAATGTAATTAAATGAAGGGAACATCGAAACAAAACGATAGAAAACAAAAGGTAATAAGTTGAGAACAAAGAATTTTTTTATATTCCATTTCGCATTATTGACGTATCCAAAATGGAAATATTATTAGAAAGTATTCCTGCTAAATCTGTATTAAAACAAAATGTTTAGTTGTAGTCGTGAATGATAACAAAATCTTTTCGTAAACTATCAATAAACGGAACCCAAGCATTTTTAGAACCAACTATTTTTACCCGGAAGTTCTACCTATCCAATCAAAAATGCATTTACTTTTTTCTAAACCCACGGCCCATCCTCGGATAAAAATGTCATTGGAATCATACATAACTTTTGATGATATACCGTGGACAAACATGATTGAATACATAAAACATGAAATGTAAAATTAATCTCTCAATTGAAAGACGATTCTCCGAACTTCCCTGGAAATGTATTTCTTTTGTACTTTATTGCCTACCCTTACATGATATTTCAGAGGAAATTCATTCTCAACTTCCAAGAGATACTCGGCAGGGTGTTGTGGACATATACAAGTAACTGTACATGGATCTTTCCCAAACCTGTGTAGATGTATTGATGCAATACAGAAAAAATAACTGTAATAAGAAATATGGATCCAACCTCAAATTTGATCACTTTGTTGCCTATTGTCCATCATTCTACAAAATTTCGAAATTCATTTACAATTTTCACATTTCTACAATTTTTGGACATATTCTGTGATATGAATATACAACTACAATGTCTCAAAATTGATTTTCTTGTCTTGTCATCAAATTTATAAATAAAATCCCTGGATTATACTTTGTATCCTAAGTCTCCACTTGTGATCTCATAAAGAGGGTTGCATAGTTAGATACATGCGAGCGATTGTTGGTACGAATCATTTCCGCCTTGCCTGACCTTTTCTGCCTTGGGCACCCCGTATTATCCGATGGTCACCCGTCTTGTCACTGAACAGGCTGGACATTGCCTTAATTTTGGGATATCAACCTAGTCCAGAATGCTTAGCAGGGTGGAACTAAGTACCATTTTAAAGTCTTTGATATCACGGCAGTAGATTGATCTCAGTTTACCGAACTAGAGGGGAGCATTCTACCGCTGGGCCATGGTGACTTGTTGGGCACCTGGTATCTTGTCCGATTCCAGGTCAGAAACGCCGAGTAGCTTCTAAGTTTGGGATTTTGGGGACGAATATTAGGGGAATGAATCGGTGCCAATGAACAAATCATTGCAATATTTGTATTTGAGATCCCAACATGATTTTTAATTTGCTTGCCAATTTAGATTTAGATCGACGGAGTTGTTTTTGAATTAGAGATTTTGGGAACAAATACATACGATTTAGGGGAGGTAACAGTGCATTGGTCTGCTCACAACGCTCATCACTTTTGAAAAAGGCCCATTGACATTCATATAGTGTGGCCATAGAACAGAGGATTGAATGCAGTGTACATATTATGCAAATCTGGGGCTTATGTTTACGCTGCATGGATAATCAAAATCATGATCCTAAATTTGAATCTTGTTTTTTTCTGAAGCCTATGGCATTTGTAAGCTCATATTACTTACCTATCGAAAATTTGTCTAATTCAGTTCGGTGGTTTTAACCTTCATAGTCTTCCAACCGACGTCAATATGATATGTGAAAGTATAAGCTTTGATCAATACCCAAACTTCGCTTGAATAAAACTTAATAGATTTATACGAATTTATGTGTATGGTCATGTCTGCCCACATGATTTTCCGGGAGTTCTGAATGAATTTCAAAGAAATTATGTGGACGAGTGTACAATAAACAATAAAAGAATCAATCAATCTTTTTGTCAGATTTATGTTAAAAAAACACTTCCTTCGGTTGCAATGTCTTGAATTCCTGTGACTTAATGCTCAGTTCCGTTTCTTGTGCGGGACAGAGAACAACGTACGTATTGACTATAGTTCCGCGACTTCTGGGCCTGTGTCTTTATGGCGGGGATTCTGAATGCAGGTCTCTGGTGTTCTTAATATCATGTTACCTACGCCTACAAAATTTTGTCTAATTCAGTTCTGCGCTTTGGGCGAGCTTTTACTTTCAACTGACGTGACAATTATGCAGTATAGACAAGAATCAATAGCCGAATGTCGTTTCGAGAAATAGACCCGAAGACTTTTAGGTTATTGGCAGAATTTGAATTGCTCTAAAATTGACACCTGACGAACATCCCTGACAGATCATAAAACCTAATTTAGCATTTAAAAGGAGAGTTACGTCGATGAAGTGAAGATCAAATAAGGTAAAGGTTGTAAAAGAGATGATAGATAAATTGATAGATGAGGGGACAGTAGTAGACATAAGGAAAGTGAGTGAGAGATAAAAAGGAAGAGAGGAAAGCAAAGAATGATGAAAATAGCGGATGAGGAGGGCAGTGGAAATTAATGAGATAGAAAGAAAGAAAGGCCAACAGAAATAAAAGAAGGGAAAATGAAGACAATGGTGATAGCTGGAGAAGAAATACCCAGAGAGAACAAGATGTATTTTTATAGACAACAGCATGAATATACAAAAAAGTGGGAAAATTAGAAGAAAATACAGTATGATAATAGAAGTGAAATAAAATAATTGAGCGTGTCAGACATCTAAAACGAATGGAGCGAAGTAAAAAAAAAATTTCAGGAAAGATGAAAAATAGATTCAAAATTATCTTCAATGGAGGATCAAGATGGAAGAAGCAAGATCGAAGGATGAGAATTAAGACGAGGAAAGAGAATGAAAATGACCAATGAGTGGGACCAAATAATTGAAGTCAAGAAAAGCTTTGCTAAAAAATAGAGAAACTGATAAAAAAAGAGAGAAAAATGAGATAGTTCAGTCCAAAATTCTTGGATGAAATGTTATCCTTAGAATATTTCTAGATTTTCCCTTCTTATTTATGTTGCTTTTTGGCACAACGTTCAAGATGTTTTCATAGTCAACGACCGTTAAGTAAACACCGTTCATTGGAAATGAAGATTCGGTTACCGACAAAATTCAAGAGACTACAGACTAGACTTGAGAGCCTGTCCAACTGGCACAGTAATTTTTCGATGAAGCTACAGGAGCTATTCGGTATATTTCATTTAGATTTAATTCTATAGCTAATGTATTCATTATCCGGATTTTACTCCATGTCTCATTGATTGTTTACACTTAGTTATCACATATATGATATCCCTAAACCGCCAAGTCAAGCATTGCCATTATTGATTTTTGTTTAGTTTTTGTTTCATTTTTATTTTTGTTGCTTTATATTACGATGAGAGTAGTGATAACAGGAAAAACTGAAGTCAACAACTAATAATATGTATAGCAATATACTTAGAGAGATAACCACTTGGGAAACCTAGGTATAAGAAAGACTGCTTCGGTGACTACTCAAAAATACAAGGTATTCTAACTTTTGTGCCAGACTTGAGAAAAACTTTTAAAATGCATTGATTGGTATTTAGATTCTTGACCACACAGGAAAAACAGCCACTGTAAACAGCTTGTGGGCTTGAGCTCAATTAGAGCAAAGCAAAGTATAGACAGTAGAGAAAAGTAAAGGAACAAAATTTGAATGAGTGAGGAAAGAGAAAAAGAAAGAATAAAATCAAAACAATTGCAAAACGTTTGGCAGTTAATGACATTCAACGTGGGTGAAATATTTATTGTACGTGTTTGTTGTTGGCGCAGTTTCAGAGTCAGGTTCAGCGAACAGGAGACATGTAATCCTTTTAATACAAATAGTCGGGGTTCATTGGCTCTATTTCTGTCCAGGGATGTATTGATTGATTATTTTCAACGATGTCGTACAGGAATAAATAAATAAAGAAGGCTAATTCAGAATTCATTCTAGATTTTCTTTGAACAGTAAGCAGGAATAGAGCTTTTATTAAACTGATAAATGTGGGCATATTAACTGGCTGGTGTGTGCAGCAATTATAACTGAGTTAATGCAAAAGTTACCAGCAAAACCTATTTCACGATTCTATAGATATTATCAAATAAATTATCCTCAAATGCATGGTTTAATCGAAGCAACTACATCTTTTTAGTCGGTGGTAACACTTCAATGGCCTATTCCATTGATATACTTCGACAATTTGTCAGTTGGATCTTCCAACTATCTATCTGTCAAATGTTCTCCCCTTTCCTTGGTTCTAGTCAATACAATGATTTTTCATACTGACGAAGACTTGATCCATCTCTTTTGGTTAACACACATTTATTTACTTTAATATACAAAATTCATTTATTCTATTGTACTTTCTCGTTGACTTATTCTTTAAATTTCCTTATTATTTTATTATGGTCACGCTAAAGATGTTACTGATTTTCCGCCTTGATTGGTCATTTTTACAGTTAAAGAAACAATTTTCGGTATAAAATCAATTGATCTAAGAATGGCTATTCTCTAATATTCTGTAATAGATATACACATATATATATATGTAAAGAATTATGTGCAGTTTTGTTGCTTTTGAATAAAGATTATTAACTGCTGACTGAATTTGTTTAAAAAAAGTATAGATAACGTCAATTATTTCTGGCAAACTTTTATTCTGTGACTAGGACAGTGGCCATTTGTAAAAAAACTCATTTCCAATTTTACAACAGGGGATTTGCACATTTATTATCGCATACAATGAAAAAGAAAAATGATGATGCATGAATTGCACAGTTGGAAAGGAAAAAATAGCCAGTTTGAATACTTCTTAAACATTGGCAATCGGAAAAGAAGAACAAAGAAACTAAGATCGTGTTCTTCAATGTAATAACCACTGAAAACAACACATTCAGTGTCCTGAAAGGAAGGACTGTATGCTCAAAACGAAGTTAAAATGAATTATGATGAATTATATGATGGTATTATAATTAATCACAGAATAGTATAATTAAAAGAATCAATATAAACTTTAGTATTGAATGAATACTAATGATATACATATTCAGCTTCAAAAGAAACTAGTGCAATGCTTGTTTTATTTTCAGTATGTATATATATATATATATATATATATATATATATATATATATATATATATGTATGTATATATATATATATATATATATATATATATATATATATATATATATATATATATATATATTTGCATCTAGCAGTATTAAAATAGACGGTAATGATCTAAGTTTCCGAGAGAGATAGCGAATTTGATGTGAAGAGTCCTTTTCGTTATAAGTATAAGGCAAGCGATGAAAACTTCATGATTTATTATTACATTTGTATAAACTTTTAGCGCCAAAATTTAGCCCTTGTCTCGATTGGTATACATATATATATATATATATATATATATATATATATATATATATATATATATATATATATATATATATATATATATATATGTGTATATATATATATACATATACATATACATATATATATATATATATATATATATATATATATATATATATATATATATATATATATATATATATATATATATATATATATATATATATATATATATATATATATATAAATATATATATATGAGGTGCTACCAAACATCTGAGTAATATGATCATGGAAAATAATTGAACCAGAATTTTTTACTATGTTCTTCAAAGTAACCCCCTTGTTCTGTATACATACTAGTTCATTAAGAATAATTCTCACAAGAGTTACAGCAAAAGTTCATACTACATTCGGCTTAAGTGCAATGTTCAAATATCCAAATTTTTCGATGGCACATTCTATATATATATATATATATATATATATATATATATATATATATATATATATATATATATATATATATAATTAATTATCAAACAAGACTTGGGGTGATTCTTTTCCTGATATACACGTATGCAAAACAGAAAAAAAGGTTAAACAATAAGCAGAAGCAAATTAAACAATCAAAAGTCATAAAAAATTGTCATAGTGTCTCTTATAAGCCTCAGGTTTTGATCACTCCTCTGTCCACACTTGATTAACGCATTGTAATTCTATCACCCACTCTGCACTAGCATTTGTTCTGTTTGGTTCTATTTTCCCAATATAATGGATCATAAGAATCATATCCATTCATAAATTCTGAGTATGGCGTAACTCCAAAAAATGTTATCAAAAGAAATCATAGATTTCGTTGCAGATTCATTTAAACTACCTTTTTTTAGGAACATCGTAATTTGTTTTATTCTATTTTATTTACTTATCTCTATTATCTATGTGTGCCAACTTATATTCATAAATACGCCTTACAAGACGTTAACAGACACTCACGCTTATTTGAGTGTCGAAACTATGAATTTTAGAGAGCAAAATATAAGGAACAGCTCTAATGAATTATCTTAATTGTTTGATATTGCTAAGAAATACATTTTATTACATTACTATCTAGGTATAAGGTAGAAAACTTGATAGATAATCAAAAATTGATATATTTTCATTATTCAGAGTGATCAAAAGTCGAGAAACAGTATCCATTGTTTGATTTATTGTTTGTCATTACTCTTGAAAGTCTTTGATATCTATCTAAAATTACTTGTACAGATTTTCATATATTCTTTGTTTTTAACAAGGCCACTCCTGCAAAGAAACAAACCATGCAATCAAAAAATATTTCGTTGGTCTTCATGAATAGAATGTCAACTTCTTTTATTGCAAATAATTTTGAATGGTCTAAACGTGTTGTTTATAGTATGATCACCCCCCCCCCCCAAAAAAAGATGTCTAACAGCGCAGTCTATTAGGAAGAAAACGAGAGTCCGATACATCATAGAATCTATTAAAAAACTTGAATGGCAATGGGAACGCCACGTAGCAATAATGGCAGACAACCGATGAACATACAACATGGATCCCCAGATATCATATGCGAAACCAAGGCCGACAAAATACAAGATGAAGAGATGAAATAGTCAAATTCAGAAAATACTGGCTGCGTGAAGCCCATCATAGAGAATTGTAGCAAATCTAGGTCTTTGTCAAATGACGGAAGTCAAAAGATTGATGATGATAATGATTATGATGTTGATGATAAGTTTATCTCACTAGGTTCTGATAGTGAAAAGACTATGAAGTGTTGAATAGGCAAAAGGCTGGCCTTTCACTGTGTTAAGGCAAGTTGAAAGTTTCGAGGTGTCATTGTGATAATTTGAGACGTTATCTTTGCAGCTGGTGTTGGTCTTCTGGTTCGTCTGCTTGGTAAGGTGAATACTGAAGTCTATGAAGAATATCCTGGACAACACGTTAAACATCAGCTGCCAATTTTCATGCCAGAAAGTACAGACAAGGAAATCAAGGATAATAAAGAATCAGGGACGACTTTAAATAATGATCTTTTCTGCTCGAAACCCTAACTTCGAACCAGAAGTTGAGAGGAGATTGAGACAGAATGAAACTAGATCACACCTTGATTTCACGAAAAAAAAAACCCTTATTGAATACAGACTTTAATGGAAGTGTCAAGATTTTTTTTCTTTGATATGGATATGATAAACATTTGGGGAGTTCTTTTTATATGTCGTCGTATGCATAAAATTAAAACTACACATAATAGAATTCACACTAGAAAAATCAATACTAAACACAAGACAAGCGAACAAACTAATAAAAATGATGGATACGAGATGGAGTTCTTACCAAAAGACTACAAAACACAATGAAAATTCCAACGATTAGAATAACATTAACAAATCACGATACTAAAACGATAATAGAAACAAAGAATACAAAAAGAATAAGTATTAATTAACAAGATAAATTAAGATAGATAAAAATATTGTAAAGATAACAATGACACTCCGAAACAACAATCAATATAATAACGAATCTAATTATGTACAATCTGATAAAATGTTAGTTTTAAAAAAATATAGAATTGAGCTACAAAATGTAGAACTTCAAATCAGAAATGATAAAAACTGATGACAATGAATATCACATGAATACTAATACAAGAATAAGATCACACAGATTTAAATGAAGAAAAAAAAATAAATAAAAGTAAGAAATAACGAAAGTGAATTAAAAAATGGTCAATTGATTTAAAATATTGCCAGAATATAGAAAAAGATAAATTGTACGATAATAAAACTAAATGCAGAAGATACTGAGTAATTCTTGAAAAAAAAAAACGGACCTACATGACGTCGGAAGACATGAAATATGTATAATTATAAATGTATATAGTTTTCAACTTTGCCTGCAACTACGTGTGCATAATCTTGATATATTTATATATATATATATATATATATATATATATATATATATATATATATATATATGTGTGTGTGTGTGTGTGTGTGTGTGTGTGTGTGGTGAACTAACTGTGTTGTTTGTTTGTTCTTCATGGGAAATGGGATATCTTTCGTGAATTCTCGTTGCAGAGTGTAGCCATGAACATGATCTCTCTCTCTCTCTCTCCCTCCCTCTCTCTCAGTCTCTCTCTCTCTTTCTTCCCTGCATATTTATGAAAGCATGAGTTTTCTGTCCGTGAAAGATAAAAATAGGTATAATGAACATTTTCAACTTAGCAAAGGTAACCTTTAAAGAATGGATTGCGTAGATGCTCGCTGACCCAGCCTTTCCTTCGCAATGTATGATGCTATTAGCAAAACTAAGGTCAAAATGACTGACAATTAGTCAATGCACAAGAAGGGTTGGATTCATGCATTTTCCAAGGCCAATAGTGTGAAAGTAATGGATGTACAAGTTTCCCCCTCTTCGTGGCTATTCCCTTTACGATACTTTTACAACAGATTTGGATCTGCCATAATTTTTTTCTTGTGTCTGTGGTCAGCTATGTGTCATCTTAATTCACCAGTGCTTAAAAATAGTTCCCGTATCCTGTCATTATATATCCTTTCTTCCAAACAAAGGAAGAAGAATTTGAATATTGGTCTGGTGTAATGTTTGTTCAATTTTAGGTTAAAAGCCTTATGTAGCCTATCATTTCTTACTAACTTATTATGTGTGATTCTTCGTCTGTGCCTGATGTCGCTGGATCCAAGTTTCTGCTGTTAATTTTGCTAATGTTCAGAAGAAACTTATAGATCTTCATTAAGGGTCAGTCAAAAAACTTAGACCGAAGAACCTAACAAGACAGCCTCGTAAGTATATGCACATCCAATCACATCAACTTATTGCCAGTGTATATGTTGGCTAGAATCAATAGAACGTTTGATCAATTGCAGGTACTAATACTGTGCGCTATCATAAATTTTCAAAAATACCTTCCAATGATTTATTGAACTTTGAAGCACAAGATACCATGAAGTCATAACCAATCCTCAATAGTCAACATGATTGCTGCTTTTGCGTTTCCATAATGTGTTAATCGATAATTCTTGGTCGTTTTGATATCCTATATTTCAGAGTAACGATGCCACAAGTATGGCAGCGGTCAAAAAACATTAAATGAAGTTGGGTCGATCCAATATAGTGTATGAAAATAAAAGCAATAAACTTTGAGAACAACCCCTATGGACAAAGCCCAAAATGTGCCCGCATACAAGGATTTGAGCAAATTACATAACCAGGGGAAACACTAAAGTACAAGGTGTCCATTCAAAACTTGATAAAACATACATGCATACGCATGCACGTACACACACACACACACACACACACACACACACACACAAACACATGCACACACAGACGGTGCTCGTATTTTTGAACGATATATGTTTATCATTTATCAAACAATTCGGTTCCAATGATAAGAGGATCAGAATATGTAATGCATTCAATAAATCGGCTTCGCTGAAAACATCTTGGCTTGCTGGATGAAATGACAGATCCTGCATATTTGGCAACATGATGTGATTAAAGAGAATATGCAATTAATGAGTACACGTCACAAATAAAGACCAAGTGAGGATACGTTGCAAAATCACAAGACCAACTAAGGACACATCATCTTCGTCGGTATTTGGCCATGAAACACATATAAGGCAACCAGAAAGCATATCATACAGTACAAAGTAGAAGACGCGTATTCGCAAAGTAATACATTGTTTCATCCTTTTGAGTGTCCACCGCTTTGAGAAGAAGGCAGGGTAGCTACAACCCACATAATTGGACAGATGATTTGAAATAAAGAAGCCTTTTCTATGTCAGTCTCGACGATTTCAGATAAGGCAAGTGTACACTTTATTGGAACTTTCTTACTCTCAACATTTTATGACTAACACCAGAAGAACGAGTTGTGTTTTTTTTTCTAATTTTTACAAATCCTAACCAGTAAAATAGAAGATGACTAGCTGTTATATGATTTCTGAGTAATGTCCCATTGATGCATAACGATCAAACTTGTTTTAGTAAAGATAACATATCTCCTAGAACAAAACGGAAAGCGTTGTTTCAGAACTGGTTATATCTCGAAATACGCAGTATGAATTACGTGTAGGAAGATAACTTGATACTTGATGCAATTATAAAAACAATTATCACATACAAGTTGATTTAGATAGAATTTGAATATTCATAGAAAATATTGTTTTACACGTGGAAGTGTTTCGAAATCTGCCTCCATTGAGACTATAAATGTGAGACGGAGAATCGGTCCTATAAACAAAGATATACTTCAGAGTGAAAGAGTCAAATTATACATTCGAAAATGATAGAGTTCGCACCAATATGTGATGAAATAGTGAAATGTTCGATTCTGATTAGGCATCAGGAAAACTCCAGGTTTGATCTCTCTCACTATACATAACCTTGTTATTTCCAATTAGTGCTAATGGTCGGTATCATAGCGCACGCCAACACTATGAGGACAAATTGTGATTTTCTAGGCATCTAGGCCATTCACACTTGGAAGATTGCCCAACACGCTTCTGATACCTCTATTTCTACGTATTTGGCCATGTGCTGTCCTGAACTAATCCTAATAAATATCTATACTGTCATGTAGTTGAGTTTTCAGGTTCCATTATTTTATAATTTATGGTATTTATAGTTCTTGACCTGATTCAGCTCTCCTATTTTCAGAATGGGAAATTTAACGACATGGTAAAAAGGTTTGGAGATGCAATATGAATACTTTAGGTGAAGTAGGCTCTCTACTTTCTCTCTCAAAACACTATGCGTGACAGTAATAAAAATGGCGACTTGGAAGACAGTGTCACGAGTTTTCCAGAGACATAATATCTCATACAAAACCTGTAGCCTTAATATAGTTCATAAGTATTTATATTTCATCTCCATTGTCCAAATCGCACCCAAACCCACTAACAATATCTCTAGCATCAGCAAGATATCATTTAGCGTATAACTGATTAGAAAAGTAAAATAAACATTTCGACTATGGTATTCTTCGAAAAAGCGATTAAAAACAATTTTGACGGCACATAAAAATCATTGATGTCTGCAAATGATGAACTAAATTCAAACTTTAAATGAAAATATTTACTCAAGTGCTATTTACAATGGATCAATAACCTACCCAGAATTTACGCTACTCAATACTTTTCATATCAACTTAAGCAATCTACTAAAATATTTCCACGACGTTTACTGTTTATATTTTCAAAATACGCTGTTGTTCCTTGTAACCATCACCACTGACCATTTATTCCGACCCAAACAAAGTAGGCACTCCGTTCTAGTGTAATGGTTAGTGAGTTGCTATCGTAGATCATAGCTATTGAGTTTAAGTCTCACTTAAAATAAAGTTTGTTTAAAATATAATCCAATAAACCTCTAATATATTTTTAAAAATGATTATTTTGAACATATACTATTTTTCAATTACATATTACTGATATCAGAATCTTTGGATGGGCTACAAATATGCTGAATGATCTGTATAGGGAAAATTATATAAGTATGACAAGTCCGACCGTCGGTGTCTTCATAAGTGTGTCTGTCCGTCTGTCAAGCGATAGAAACTACCTAAACATGGGTGTAACCTAACCAAATCATACTCATAGTAACTAGGGGAAGATTTTGGAGTAAATAGTTTTGAAAAAACGAGGGTTTTAGGGGTTGGGGTTATTCACGATGTAACTAGCGTGATTACAGGAAACCTTACTTTTTTTTATCAACATACATTTTTTATGGACACATATTTCTACATTCTATACGTTGATATATAAATCTCCAAGGAGTAAAGAGTGAATAGAAACTTCCCCCACTCTTAGGGATCGTGATTATACCAGACTTCTCCCTCACATCAGGTAGTCAAAAGGGGAAGAAGAGGTTTTTTCTTCCTTTTAAGGCAAAAAAATGAATAAAAACTAAAACCTTTCCCCCTTTTGAAGAGTCAAAGCAAAGGGACCCTTTCCCCTTTTTAAGGGTCTAAAAGTCAACTTCACTTTTGAATCCCTAGGACGCTTCTTAAAAAGTAAAGAAACATCTCTCACCCTCTTTAAAATCTTGAACATTTTGGGAGAGTTCTTTTCCCTACTTTAAGGGTTCTAAAATCGAGAAGAATTTCTATTAGTCGAAAGTATTGTGTAAATTTCTCCCTTTAAGGCGTCAAAAGTGACGGAAAACTTTTGCCCCTTTTGCGTGTGAGTGGTCAAAATTTAAGGGAAACTTCATGACGTCAAAAGTAAAGAAAGATTCCTCTTTGAATGGATCAAAAGTAAAGGTAAACGTTTTTCGCCTTTACAAGTCTCCAAATTTATGTCTTTTTTTCATTATTTGAATATTTCACCCGGCTCAGATGGGTAAATCAGCTATATTACATGAAATAACTAGTTTTATCACAGTATCTTTCCGTAGACGTTTGAGTAGCTCTTACAAATTTGGCATGCATACCCAATCGACTTACAGGGAGCTGAAAGGAAGTTTGTTTTTTTTGAGAAAATGTATTCAAGGGTTTCAGACGTAAAATACATCCCAAAGCCTCACTAGTGGTGATTCTATTAGAGCTGAAATAATCCATACTGTATATTGTCTTAAAGACTTTTACCTCCTCTGTAAATGACTGCTTCTATTTATAACTTAGATTGGAGGTTTGTTTTGTTTTGACGATAACTTTTTAGTGGGTTCGGAATTTTTTTGAAATTAAATCTCAAGTTTCGTCAACAGAGTAATAAATTGTTATAATTACATATTTTAAAGACTCACCATTTGTTATTCTTTTCAGATTGCAACATATATACCAAAATAGCAATTCATTTATTAGGCTACATATAACTTTGAGTCCTTAAAGACAAGGCGATACTAGCTCACTCACACTTCACTGCCTACCTCGATATGATATTCCGAAACTTATAATGAGAGAATAAAAGGATAAGAATCGATGGCGAATACCTAAGTAACTGATGACGATATAGTCCTTCGAGCCAATAATGTCCAAGAAGTAATGCTAGACGAACTGAACAGAGGGAGTAAGTCAGTTTTCACATGGACTTTAGTAAAACAAAGTTCATGGACAACAAACATGTTGAGAACGAAGACACAAAAATCACGATCAAAAATGCAGACCTGAAAAAAGTTGACCACCACATTAACCTAGGACAACTCTTAATGAGACGCACCAAAAAAGAAGAAAACAGACGGAGAAAAACTCAAGGATGGCGAGCTTCCGGGGAAAGAAAATCCCATCAATCTTGAAAAGATAAGTCTACAACCAATGCATCCTCAAGATGATTACATCATCATCATCATCATCATCATCATCATCATGATCTTAGCGTCTGTCGTTGGACTTTGAGGACCCACGTTGTAAAACGTGATGTTAAACGGATGTCTGCCATTCTCGCCATATGCTCAAGGCCATCTAAGTTTTTCTAGCAATTTCCATGATGTTTTAGACTTGTCTTTTTTTTGATATACTGTGCTGACTTATGATCTCACCATGTGAGGTTGAGCGTGATTCTTTCATGTGCACATTGTATGGTTCTTACTTTGAGGGTCAATATCTTGGTTAGGTTACATGTTTCAGCTCCATATGTGACCATCGGTAGAATACATTGATTATATACCCATTTTTGAGAACTAGTGGGATGTTTCGGTTCCTAGAAGTCGAACTTGACTACGGAAAGCTTGCCAACCTAGTGTGATTCTTTGCTTGATTTCTTCTTCTTTCGATTAATTCAAGACAACAATCTGCGAACTGCAGCTATGTCTGCAGAGCTTATTTTGAAATGAATTCCAGATATTTAGAACCTGCCTTATAAAGTAAATTCTATTAATTCATTTAGAAATGCATTCTTTGGATGGAAGATTTGTTGCGACTCTCAAGAATTCTCATCGTTGTCTCTCCCACTGTAAATATCTCGCTTCGAAATTCAGCTGTCCTTATGAAGCAAAATCCGGCACAAAATTCTTTCAACAAAATTTTTTTTTTTGTGATTGGAAATGAAATACCCCTTATTTGCAGGGATTGTTTTGAACGTTCCAATTATCTTCCTCTTCGATTTCGACCCCTAAAAGTGAAAAAATGAAAAATGAAGGTCCCTCTTCTGATTTTGTCCCCGAAAATAGAAAATAAAAATCTTACCCTCAATTTTGAAAATAAAAATTCAGAATCTACTCCAAATATTATTGAGCCCTATGAGTATATATTGAGTATAAATTGGAATTTTGTGTGCCACATCTCAAGATGGAGTTGATTAAATCTTTGTGTAAATCCGGAAATTTGTCCGTGTTTACGAGATATTTTTGCATTCTTTTTAAAAAACATTTTTGAATTCGTCTAAATCCGTCTATACAAAATGTCTAAAGGTTCCAAATACATTCTGATGAAATTTTGTGGAACAACGAGGCATTTGGCAAGGAAAAAGACAATAAATGAGAATTCGTTTGGGCTTTAGTTATATATTTCCATATATGTATTCCATACATTTACTGTTGTCGCACCTTCCTGTCTACATAATATCTCCAAAAATTCTCAAAGAATTTTGATGAAACTTAATCGAACGGTAAGGCACGAATTCAGTTAGATTTGATTAAACTCTTGAGCAAATCCAGGAATTGGTATTTTATATATTTCTAAGTTCTTTTTTCTTCTGTAAATATCTGTGATCGCGCCTGTCTTTCCGTACGATATCTCAAAAACATCTCAATGAATTTCTATGATATTTTGGAAAAGGATGAGGCGTATATTACATAGGGAGTGATTGCATTCAGATCCAGGTATTTTTAAAAATATCCCTAATGTGAAGGACCCTCATAGGCTTTATAAGTTGATAGTAGGTGTTTCTACTGATATCGTACAATAATAACTCTCACTTTTTTCACATATCTGAAAGCTTGGTTTTATTCTTTTTCTTATTTTATTCCAGAATAGTTTTAGCCGGCGTAGACATGTATTCAGTACATAAATACTTCATTTTAGATGGGGTCTTCTATTTTCATATGCCCTGTTCGAAAACCAGTACATGTATATTCCATACTGGATATAATTTCGCATATTCATATATTTCCTGTATCAAAATGATTTTTTTATTGATTAAAAGTGATTTGCAGCGTTGATTTTATCGGAAAATTCAATAAAAGAAATATTAAAGAGTATGCATGTGGCTGGCATGTGATCGTAAGGAGACCAATTTTCCCCTGGATTGCATTGTGCGATTGATGATAGAAATGAAGATCTGTTTAAGGAGATGGGGAGAAGAAATGAGAAACAATTTGAAGTAGCATATATTTCTTTAAAAGATTCTAAAGCTGTTGAGAAAGAAGGAAAGAGAGAGAGAGAGAGAGAGAGAGAGAGAAAGAGAGAGAGAGAGAGAGAGAGAAAGACAGAGTCGGCCATAAAAAGTTGGGTAGCATTAAGTCGGCCACATCTAGTTAAAAAGAATAAAACAAATACCGATTTAGTTGATTAATGGCAAGAATACCAAAAACTTGAAACGAATAGGTGAAAATATATACACTAACGACAATGAAGATGCAAATCTTGCAGAGACCTTCATTTATTCTAAATATGACATAATTGAGAGTTCTATGCAGTTTATTTGACAAAGTAATGTGAAAAGAAATCCTATTTCTCTAAGAATTAGACAAAAAAGACAGGTATTGTCGAGAAATTTCGGCCAAGATATGGAGTTGAAGTGAGATTCCATGGAAAATGCAGAAACTAACTGACGTATAATAGTTCGTATCTAACATGTAATTATCTCAGTCATCATACTTTTATGATTCTGTCACATAGGATAATGCCCATAAGTTCTTGAATAAAAAATCTTGTCTGTCTGCAATAAAAGACAAGTCTACGTTTCTAACGGACTGGTCCAACTGCAAGAGTGAGGTATTTGATGGGCCAACAGCTACCACTAGCAAAGATGGCTGACTGATAAAATATGCAGTTCTTCATGTCATAAAACCAAATTAGCAGAAACTATCATAGGAGTTCAGAACTGCAGACAATAATGTATTTTCCAAAAAGATACTGAAAACTCGTTCTACATCGAAAGACGTGCTTGGAATCCGCTGTTGTCGATAAAGAACATTAAATTCCAGCTGCACGTTCTTGCTTGGTATGGAGGCTATGATTCAGACTAGTTTGAAAGAGTTGAGCTTGTGTGTAACACTACAGAGCAGTGCATTCATAGATCGAGTGAACAATTCAATCTTGACTGAAACGTCAAGAACTGTAGTGTATGATAGGATTGTGTCATCGTCTAGGTTAGTGAACTTATAGAATGTGATAAATCTGTAAATGTTAAACAATACCAAAATATTCTGTTGCAAGTTATAAGTATAAAAGTTATTCCATGGAAGCAAGTGCAAGCTTATTATTTCATAATAAGACAAGGCACCTATCTGTACTGTACAGAAAGGAGTAGTTTCAGGAACATTAAAAATTATGTACTAGAGTGACCAAAGCCCAAATTCAAATCATATATATCATATATATGCTAAATAATTTGGGCTATCAGATTGATCACCCAAATTATTCAGCATAAACTGGTTGGAAGGAGGTTTTCCATTGAAAATCATCTTTTTGGGGCCTTTATGGGGAGGCAATCAATATTGACATTTTATAGATCTAAAGAACATTCCATAAGTATGACCAACAGATTTGAATATCAAGAAAAATCTATAGGAGGTACAATTTCATCATGAAGATGTCTGCTTTATTGTCATGAATGCTGACTAGCTGCTGTCATGTGTCAAAACTTAATAATGTTTTCACTCTAGCAAAATCGCACACAGAAGCCTGTCGGTAACTTGATTAAAGCTCTATTTTAAAGGCTTTATAATAGTATTGAATCAGGCATCTCTCCGATCAATTTTTTCTTGCTTCATTGAAATCTAAGAAGTAAACAAAACAGAATTCCTTCATCCATACAATGATATTCAAAATCTATGTGTTTCAACTCTTTTATCGGAGGTTCCTATTAATTACACTTTAAATCATTCTTGCTAAATTCAGCAGAATAAATCAACCTGAGTTGGGTTTTACAAGTGAGGGTGAATTTGTCATCAGCTTCTACGTACGTCACTGTCACTGTCATTCATGAATCACTTCATTTATTATGGTTATTGTCATCTGTCGTCGTTACATACGAAAATAAAGTCAAAACTCAATTTTTGACAAGGGGAAGAAAAAGTGTACTCAGCTTAATGATCTATCCCTGCTGACGTCAAAAGCAAGAAAAGACCTAACCAGCCAAAGGTCAAGCTGCCACTGACTACTGAAGTAAGGAGAAAAGCAAAATGTTTTGCTTCTAGTTGGATTCGATTACAAAATCTACTGATTTTTGACTGAATGCTGTGGAGCACCGGGCCACAGAAACACTTCTGAAAAAAGTAATTTACGATGATTATGAATAACCTCAAAATCACAGAAGGATATGTCTTTTTCCAAAAATCCTGGTTCTATTGTTATATGGACTGTTTCAATGACAGCCTTAGTTGCAAGTTAATTTTTATCGAAAAGAAAAATGAATAAAATATATTTACTTTGTATTGCATAAAAATATTTTTCAGAACAGAATTTCAAGGTTTACAAAAAACCAAAGAAACAAAAACAAAGTAGGATTCAATTACACGAGTTGACACGGGATGACGTCATGGGATCATTCTTACTGTTCACTTTCTCTCTCTCTCTCTCTCTCTCCCTCTCTCTCTATATATATATATATATATATACATATATATATATATATATATATATATATATATACACATCTATATATATATATATATATATCTTTTTCATGTCTGACTAATTGCAAGAATAAAGTATAAGGAATGTGCTGTAAAAAAAAGACAACAATCCAACTGACTAAAGTTTTTTTTGATGAACCTTGCATGAGGTTATACATTTTTTTATTGGTCCAAAATATTGTCCATACAAGAAATATGACCGAGAAATGAAAAAAAAAAGGACTAGAATTCAAACATTGTGAGAGTTGTAAACACAAAGCAACAAAACGTATGCAATACGTCCTATATTAATAAGCCTTTGTATTGAATGCATGGGTATCTGATGTCATCATGTAACAATGGATAAACATGCAAGAGACAAAAATTCAAAAGACTTTGTTACTGTATATGTTAAACATGTACTGAGCAGGGAACAGTAATCGGTCTTGTGAAGTGTGTCCACTGAGGAACGCACGAATCCTCAGGTCAAGCCTCACGTGGCCATCCTTGTTCAGCAACAACAGAAGATAATATTGTGCGTGGTCATGATTTGATTAAAAATGATAAACGGCGAGAACTTTGTGATTCGGCTGTAAAACTTGATCTTCCGAAGACATTAGCGAAAGAAGTTGTTCATGAAATGTTCAGATATCGGAAAGTGTGATCTGGAAGGGTCCTAAAGCATCTGACTACGGAACACAAGTTCCAGAGTATGGGTGATGAAACCTGGATGCATCATGTTACCCTAGAAGCAAAGACTGATACCATGACTTGGGAGCATCCATCGTCTCCAACCCCACAACAATCTGAAGTACGGCACTCTGTAAAGAAATTGATGGCCACAATGTTTTTAGACGCAAAAACTATGCTACTCTTTGACTTCAGATTAAGGGAAGCTGTTTGTTGAAAGAGGACGTTTGCGTATTGGTATAATCCTGCAACACGACAAGGCCACTCCCAGCATGGCCAACATGACAAAAGAGTTGCTCCAGTTATATGGTTGGAACGTTTCACCGCATCCTCTGCGTAGTCCTGACTAGGCTCCTTCAGATTATAATCTGTTTGGGCCCTTCGAACGACATTCAACCAAGAAGCGGTTCCACACAGATAACACTGATTTTGCAGAGGTGCACGTAATTGGGGAGAATATTTATGCTTTTGTGCTCTGATCGGACAAGTACATTAATCTAAGCAGTGACTACCTTGGAAAGAGCAGGATAGCTTCTTATTTGTTTTCTGATAAACATGTTGGATTAGTAAATGTTTGCACCTTACTTTACGTACATCCACTCTCTATCACACTCAATATCTCTCATCTTCTATCTTCTTAGCTGCCTTGTCAATTGTAACGTCAATATCATCTGTATCAACTGGCCACATATGTAGTACCTTTGTTGCATTTGATTTGGAAGCCTGCATTGCTTGATTTTAAGGTGTCCGCTAAAATGATCATCTAGTTTTCGTGCCAACAAGTGCAAAAGCCTGCTTTCATCAGCAATCACAGATTTTTTGTATACGTCGATTGAATTATGAATGCTTTATCTGATTTTATCAGGGAATTTGATAAGAGAAAGGAAGGCTGAATTTTCGGCTTCCGTCCTTGTCAAAGTCAAACTTTCCGATAGTGTATCTTGAATCTTCCTTGAACTCATGGTTTTTGAATCTACAATAAGCATTATACCCCATGTCCCCTGCGTGCAGAAACCTTTGCAAGCTTTTGACTTGGATTTGGTATGCTTGTATTTCTTATCTGTGTTGCACACTCCTCAGAATGGCTTCCATTAGACCTTTGTTTTTTGGTGAATTTCATTTTCCAGTCCATACATAGCATGTCATCACTGGGGTGTTCAGGATCTTTCTCTGTCTCACACAAATCAGAAAGTGATAAATAGTAATGGAATATTCTGATCGTCTTCCTCTTTGGCTATCTCTGTAATGACTCAGAACTACCCAAAAGACATCAAACGTATGGAGATGATACTTGGTCCTTGTTTTGGGGCGACAATATTTATCTACGTACATGGACTTTTGAGTTTTCATTAGAATATTGTTGGTTTTCTTATCTATTGTGTACACCATCACTGTACTAGCTTTGATTATTCTGGCTATTGATACCTTTGAAAGAGGGTCTTTCTTTTCGCAGGCATAGAGCTCGCTAAAAGAGCAGGTCTTCTCCATATCTGCCATCTCCGTTCAATATCAATCTTTTTATTTTCTTTGTTCATCTATAGCTCGCTAGAATAGTTGCCCAACCCAGATTAAATATCCAGTAGGGTGTCATATGGCCTGCAACTTCAGTTAAGGATCCCCGATAACATTCGCCAAGAGAGGAAACTGCCATGATAGGGCGTTAAATCAAACGAGACAAAAAGAAATCCAATACGATGGTGAACATGTGTGTGTGTGTGTGTGTGTGTGTGTGTTTAACAAAATACTGGAAAGTAAATAAACATTTCTGGACAAGTCATGTGAATCATGTGTATCATTGATATATCATTTCATACATCGAGAATTTTTACAACTTGGGTAAGAGAATACTCAAGATAGGAGAGTTTAACAAGTCTTCTTTTGGTTTGACCAAAAATGAAATAAGTTTCCTCTCACTCATTGTTGATTTTGTACAAAATACTACCCTCTCCGTATTGCAAAGGCCAACTACTACATGTAGAATTTGGGGTTTTCCAGATGTTTGTTAACCAGATCATTGACCCAGGCTAAATAAATGATGATGTTGTAAGAATAATCATTGTTTCAATCTTACACTCGTGATATTCACTATATAACTTTTTCTCATCACTCATACAATTCAAGATGATATATATATATATATATATATATATATATATATATATATATATATATATATATATATGTATATATACATATATATATATATGTATATATATATATTCTTCTGTCGCCAACAATAGTGTGGGTTCAATAAAGAATAAAAAACTATCACAGCAGCCTGTGAGTTCATATATGCCCCACCAATCCCGCTGGTGTTTTGCATCAGCCCCACACACTCCACACAGGTAGTCGCTGTTGTCAGCCATTAATACCAAGTACTTCCTCGAGTGCTGAACAAAAGCGCAGTAACAAATGAAGCTAGCATCTGTAGGAACCAACCAATGTCTCTTTTCAGTTCTAGCACGCAACTCTTTCCTGTGTTCCAAGCGTCACTGTTCAAAGGCGTCAATGTTTGTGAAGCAGTCTTTTCTCTATGCATTTCGATTATTTGCGAGACCTTCCCACACAGAAAAGTTGCATTCCATGCTCTCAAGAGTACCTTTCAACTTTTTTTTCAAAAGGGACCTGCCTAATGAGTACAATGCATCCTCGAGCAGGTCATAAAAAAGCTTCTTCCAGATTCTGTCATCCCCCATCTTGACAAGTTGTTTCGACCATTTCATTTAGATCGAAAAGATTCAATACCAGATATTTTACACTTACGTAAGAACACCACGGTTTCTTTTTTTCATCATTCTATTTAATTTCACATTTTTGCTTTGAGCATATGAAATGAGTCTGCCTGGTTTATGTGCTTCCAATAATAACTCTGCACCATAAAAAAGGTAGATATGATAACAGATTTATGTACGCCAGCCTTTGATTTCAACGAAACATCGCGAATATCCTGAAGGTTTTTTATACAATTTACCAAATGCTGAATTTGTCTCACTTATTGTTACCTCGTTCCTGATCTATATTTGCGTCATTAGTGACGACTTGCCTCAAATAAGTAAACGTGACAACATTTTTAATGGACTGCCATCAACAAAGACAGCTATGTTAGCAGCTGTTAGAGTGGTTCAAACTATCTCATGCTAATGATAAAATCAAAAGCCTGCAGCACAAGCGAGAAAAGCAAAGACCAAAAAGTACTGAATATTCTCCATAGGGTATGCAGTAATTGCACAATCTTCAGCAAAAAGAAGGTTCTTCGTCAAATCGGACATTATGAGAGTTGTGGTCTTGGATCTTTGGTGGTTGTACAACCTAACCAAAGTACGGAACTTCAGAAACATCTCTGAAGGCAACGTCAAACACGACTGACAAGAAAATGAACAAATAGCAGAGGTGCCAGAACACATCCCTGTTTAGTACCATTGGTTACGTCAAAAGTATTTTACCTTTCATCATCCAAATAGCATCTTGAATAAAATAAAGAAAGTGTTTTGAAAAATGCTGTACTTGGCGAAAAAGTACCAGAGCGCATCTATTGAGACTGGATCAAAAGCTTTTATGAGATCTACAAACAATATGTGCAACACTTTGTCATATTTTTCTTTATTTTATTGCAGCTGGCGAAGAACAAATATTATATCAACTGTACCCTTTACATCAAAAGCCATATTAGGATTCAAGATACATTTTATGAAGAGTGAATGAAAGCAGTTTAAAATCACACAAAGATTTTTTCCTGCCACAAAAAACGGCTAGATATCCGTGATTGTAAGATTCACATCTTTGTGTTTGTTTCACAGCCTTTGCTTTTAGAGAGAGGAACAATAGAGGCATTTTCATACTATTGAGGAGCAGATATTTCATTTCAGAGCACTGCAAGAAACCCAGAGCTTATAAGGATTTTGCTACCAAACTCGTATTTCAGTTGGAACATTGTCTTCACCAGCGGACTCTTGCAAGTTGCATAACAGCTAATATGATATCCAGCTAATTATACATCATTTAAAATGTTTGGTATTTGTTACCAATGGTTCTGCGTCGTTTCGTCAAACGACACACTGACAGCTGAGAGCACTTTCGCTCAGCCGCAGATTCACGGAGAACCTTTCTGTCGGGATGGCCTTTGACTGAATACTATTCCATCTTATATTTTGTTGGTACCATTTAATTATCAAATAATTTTATTTTACATATCAGATAACAACATTGGGAGAACAGGGTAATAAAACGTATATATCATAAAATGAATTTTTGTGAATGATCACGAAAATAATCTAGCGGATATCAACACTTTATCTTTTTGGAAAAAAATATCGAAATTGAAAAAAAAAATAGATTATGTGTTTTTCTCGACTTTGGTGGGGAGGAAAAAGAGTACGACTTCTGGTAAAAAAAAAACAACATAAAAAACGAATTTCGTAAATTACTAAGTAGAGCATTGCGAGGTTGCAGAGTAATTTTTTTCATTTACATTTGTTATCAGTGACATTCAAGATACACCGTAGTTAGTTATCAAATAAAACTTCCATACGAGTTTTTATTTCTCATTAGGTGACGATTTCCTGTTAAACAAAATATTCTATCGTTATTAGTTGTAAAAGCAAAGATTAATTATGGTTTTTCGTAGATCAGGTTTTACATTTTTGTCAATAACAATAAAAAACTTCTTTGAAGGATATGTTTTTTTTAGGAAATTAAGGTAGTCAGTCAAGAATGGTTTATAAGAAATCTTGCAAAAATAAAAGTCGGCCCTCGGGAATTGAATAAAAGAAAAGTAGTTTTTATTTAATAACTAATTGACTGAATTTAGGAAAAAAACTTAAACATATTGAAAATTACGCTCTAGTACTACATGTAGAGTCATGTAGACCTTGTATACGTCAGAGAACTGCAGCATATACATAATCACAATAACTCCTTTATCAGGTTGCAAAAACACTCTGAGCCCTTCCAGCTCCAAAAAAGCAAGATGATACAGGCTCAACTTAACTCTTCACAACCTGCCTCAAGATGATATCCAGAAACCTATACTGAGAGAATACAGGAATCAAAATAGACAGTGAATACCTGCAAATACAACATCGTCCCTTTTGCTACACGACCTCCAACTAGATGAACTAGATGAACTAAATGATGACGGCAGAAAAAGATGACCATTCACGAATAGAACACAAATTAGGGACTGGAAGTGACATCCACCAATTGTTCTCGTTGCAATCACTTCATCTTTACAGGATTTGAATTGCTCAAGGTCTAGATAGCAACCAAAATAATGGAACGTGCTTCAACAATATTTACAATAAACTTGTTTCATTTGAACGTTAGTTGAGCTTCATAATACACTCTCCCCCTGTCGCATAAACAAGACATGTGCTTGTCTACAGTGTGCCACTTGTCAGATACCAATGCGAGTGCAGGTTTCTTTTTTGAGTTTGTTTTGTCTTAGAGTGTCAGCCAGGGCTAAAGAGCAATTATCTGCCCTTGAGGCAAGTTATTTCGCGCTAGATACCAATGTAGTATTTAATTCTATGCAGAAAAAATCATATATACATAGATACAGATTCACATTCAATACACACACGAGAAAAAAGGAAAACAATATATATATATATATATATATATATATATATATATATATATACACACACACATATACATATATATATATATATATATATATATATATATATATAATTTTATTAAGGGACTTTTATTAACTTCATTCATCATGAAACACAGAATTAGGTTAATCATTTTGAAATCTAATTTTCAATTTTTTTGTGCATATATGTAAGTTTACTTATGAACCTTATCGATGGAAGGTCTGATCCTGTGACCTCGTACTCTGAGTCTTCTTGTCACGTGGATATTGATGTGACTTGCTTAATGGTACTCAATATTCCATGTCTAACCATTCAAATAAACCAGGAACTGCTAATGACGTCTTCCCGAGTATTAGTATTCAGCGTAAGTGGCCAGAAATAGCCTCGGAGTCGGACTGGAGATAGCTTTGTGACAATAGATAAAATACATTGAAAGTTTCTAAGGGTGAACATTACACATTGGAAAGTATTTTCCAGGTGTTAATCATAAAAATATTCAATTTTTACAAAATGAACTAGCGTAGCGTCGGTGAAATTGACCTCTGCTCTGGGTCAAAGTTTCTCTACATTATGCCATGGATCAAAGAGTTGCTGCCAGCCTTCTGCCTAGTTCTTTTAGTTCTCTTTCTCTTAAAGTCTTTTCAATTAAGTGGCTGTGACTGGCTATCTATCTGCGGGGGTTCCAAGCGACCACGCTTCTTCTTGTCATTATATTTACTTACGATGTTTTTATCGTCCTTCTGGGGTCTGAAATGGGTTACTCTTTAACTTATCTTATCTTTGACAAATTATTCAACTATACTTCACATATACTCACACAAAAAGTATCTTCAACAAAAAAAAAGGTTATTTAGAAAAAAATCAAATATTTAAGAATATAATCAAACAGCCGATTAAAGAGACTCAACCGGCCCTCGTATTGCAAAATAAAGTGAACAGGGACACAACCTCAATTTCCTGAAATCTGTTGGTTAGAAATTGCAAACATTCTTGTACCATATACGATAATGTGACCTAAAAGCTATTGTAATAAGAGGTAAGTTTACAATAATTTGGTTATTTATTTCACTCCAAAGTTAAGTTTTCATCTTAAGTGTCTACAGTAAATCATAGGATAAGGTTAGGAACATTTGTTTTGCCATTTGGGGCTATAGGCTACTGTATCAAGGCTTGATAAGATATCAATGTTGTTGATATGCATGAAGAATGGTATTTGTGTAGATATTTTTGGAGACAATGAAATAAAATGTCAGTCTGGGTGAATTCAAATCAGTTTATTTGGGTCATGAACCATTTCATTCATCACACACACAGTTCAAAGAAAAATTCTCCATTTCTCATTCTTGACAGCTATAGAAACCGACATTTCAATTCGTATTGTTGACATAGCCAAGGAAATTGGTGTGACATTTTCGCCCCTGATACTTCAAAGCAGAAAACAAGATACAACCTCTTGATGTTTCAGTTTTTAAACCTGTCAAGACACATTTAACCAACTACACAACTAGATGGTTCTGAATCTGAATATGTCACCACATAAGAGGTTGTGTTGGCAATGAGAACTTCAAACATCTCCGGGTTCATCCTATGGATGAGAATGTGTGTTTTCTGAAGCAGGTTTTCTTAGCCCCACCGCCACAGATCAACAACCCCCATCAACCAACAAGGAGACTACTCACATCATGGGAGAGACAGGTTGACATTCAAATAAATTCCTAGAACCATGCATATCAGCTAAATCATGTTCTCCACAAGAATTCAGGGGGTTTCTCAAATCGTTAGGAGGAAGGAGAGTTCTCCAGACGTCGTAAAAAGGGAAAAGCATCTTTGCTAGTGACACTCTTGCAAAAGAAAAACTTCTGTCAAGGAAGACTGAAGACAATAAACTGGAAAAATGAGTTGAAGTCAAGAGGACTCCATGATTATGCATTATCAACAGATCTTAACAATTTGGGTGATCCTGCCCTTGACGATGGTGAAGATGACTCTGAGGAAAAATTCAATCTTCTATCCTACAAATCAACTACTTTAGGATGACTCGGAGAGTGATCATATCCTTACTGAGTTTAAAACCGAGAGAAAAGATAAAAAGATCTACGTTGGTTAAGAGCAAATAAGCATCAGGGAAATATGGGGCTAGCTTTCTCAAACGTAGCCGAGCCTAGCCAAAAGATGAAGGAGGTTTGTGATGCTAACCATCCCCAAAATAGAAGAAATGCTTGGTCTTTGATCTTCTCCTATGGTATTTGTACTGTCTCAATTTGCTATCTCAAGGTATACGAGGCACATTGAGATGTTGTACTACCCATTTCAAAACTTTTCTCAGTTCTACCAAGTTTTGTGTTTTATATTTTATTCATAGCTTGATATAGGACCAATGGAACACTACGATACCATAAGTAGATAGGATATTCCATCGACTGCTGATTCATGAGATTTGTGAATTTTATTTCCCGATTTTGCCTCCAGTCTGCCCTAGTTATTTTGAATTCATTAAAAAGTGTTACACTAAAATACAGATATAAATATTTGTATACATATTGAGTTTTACATATGTGGATGAAGGTAATCATTTACAGTTTTTCAGATATATGGAAGTACCAACGTGCCAAAATTGCATTTGCATTTGTATGCTCGCAAGTTGATTAGAAATATCAGATCTGCCAACTTTGACAACAGTCAGCGTATTTCCTTACGAGTGTGGGGTTAGTTCTGATGAATAAATCAATAAATCTCTATCGATCTTCTCTGTGCTGGCATGCCTGACAGGCAAAATGGTGTGCAAAGCTGCAAAAATTGCTGGAGTGCTGTCTTAACGGACTGACTTGCCGCTTAGTAGCGAGGAGAGCGAGCGAGCGAGCGAGCGTGCAAGAGAGAGAGAGAAAGAGAGAGAGAGAGAGAGAGACAGAGAAGGATGGAAAAAAGCCTTGAAAGACAGACAAAAAACGGAAAATCAATATTTACGTTGCTATGCCATCAATTTCCACACTTTGAATAGGAAAATGAAAACATACGAATGTATGTCTCGAAAGTATCCAGCAATTTGATATCAATAAGACATAGCCTACCTAGGACAATGGTGGAGTATTTCCTTTTGAAGTACTTCCCAGGCGATCTCGTTCGCTTATCCAATCCTTCCCCATAAAATTGGCAATTAATGTTATTTTTTAATGACGTCCCTATTCCACTGTTTTTATTCAATAGGTCAATCTAATTAGGCATTCAGTAGTAAATAAAAAGGGATGTAAAAAGCAGATGGTCACAAATGTATCATTGATTTGTCCTGATAGACTCTATGGATCAGTAGAATGATTAAAGAGAATAACGTAACTTGCAAGCCAGTGATATAGATATATATCAGTTTCGCCATCTGAAATGGCCGTTTTTTGGCATCTGTCTCTATAATTACGACGTTACCTTCCCTTTGAATTTTCAACTTATGATAAACCGCATCAGCTTTGATGAAATAATCCCTCAACCTGAAAATGCTGTGCTCGAAGGAAATCACACTATTGTTCTCGTACATATAAAATCATCATCATCATCATCATCATCATCATCATCATCATCATCATTCTTATAACGTCCGTCGTTGGACATAGACCTTCCCCAGGATTCGCCACAATTCCCTATCATGGGCATCGCAGAGCCAGTATTTCCTGAATCTGTCAAGTTCATCTCTCCATCCTGTGTTTGGCTTTGGTTTTTTATGTGATCTCTGGGGATCCATGTTGTGAGACATGATGCCCATCGGTTCTCTTTCATTCTTGCAACATGGCCTGACCAATGCCATCTGAGATTTTAATAGTTTTTATGATGTCAAGAACACCTGTTTTCTCCATTATATACTATGCTGTCTTGTGATCTCTCCATGTAAGGTTGAGCATGATTCTCTCATGTGCACGTTGCACACTTCTCAGTTTGCAGGCCTGTCTCTTGGTTAGGTTCCATGCTTCAGCTCCATCGTGGCTATGGGGAGATTGCATTGGTTGTATACTCTTCTTTTTAGGATTATTGGGATCATCTGGTTTTTGAAAGTTAAGCTTGCTCTGTCGAAGGCTTGCCATCTCAAAGTGATTCTTCGCTTGATTTCTTCCTCTTTTGAAGGTTTCATGGGATCCATTGTCCTAGGTAGATGTAGTGGTCTACCTTGCTGAGTTTTGCATTTTCTATTTTGACAGTTATGTTATTATTCTCAACATGATTATTGCTCATGATTTTCGTTCTACTGAAGTTCATGTGTTGGCCGACGTTTTTGCTTTCTTTGTTTAGATCGTCTAGCATCAGTTGAAGGTCATGTAAGTTCTCTGCGAAAAGGACGATGTCGTCAGCAAATCTAAGGTTGCTCGAATACTCGCCGTCTATTTTGATTCCTCTATTTTCCCAGTCCATGTTCCGGGAGATCATCTCAAGGCAGACTGTAAAGAGTTTGTTTGAGCTGCTATCACCTTGTATTACTCCTTTTTGGAGCTGAAACGGTTCAGAGTCCTTATGTAGCCTAATGAATGAGTTGCTGTGGTCATATATGTGTTGCAGTACTTTAACAGGGTCTACATCTTGTAGGGTAATGTCCTTCATGACCATGGGAATTTCTACATTAAACCTCACTAAAGACCCGATTTCGCATCTGAAAGTGCAAACATATTGTCAACAAGTCAAAATGCATTCAAAATTAGCACGGAAACACCCAGCATTGTTGAAGAGACATGGACTGATTTTTTTGAAAAGCAATATCATGTTTACAATCCTACCAAATCATAGTTGATGCAATTTACTCATGGGATCTTATAACATCACCTATATTAACCTGCAATGTAACAAAAGAATTGTAGTCATTTGCATTCGAGAAATGTATTACAAGAAAAAACACCAATGTTTTTTTTAAATATATTACAAAAGAATCAGCCAATTATAAGATTTCAATAAAATGTTCTGTACCCATATAGTGAAGGACAAAGTTCATTTCACGTAGATTTCTATTCCAAATTCCAGAAAAAAAATTCATGGTGATTAAAACCAACCTAAATCATTTGATAATTTATTCTATTCATAATTAAACTCCATTGATGAATTTTGCACAAATGAATGTTTAGTCCATGAAGCTATAACTTCTTTTAAATTTTTGAAAAATAGTTTTGAGTTTCTGTTAAATGTCCTAATTAGGAATTCCAAAAATTGGTAAAACGTAAAATATTGCTCTTATTGGCAACATTCTTTTTCATTTGCTGAGGTATACTTTAGGGTTATTTCCCTTGAAAAAAATCTTAGCAATGAATGTTTTGTATGGTATGTTTTTTCTTTAATCGATTAGTTTTGGAAATTTTTTGTTTTTTATCTTCTTTTCATTATGCCCCCGGCTTATATTTTGAGATGATAATGTACCGAAGGTGAGGTAGCAAATGTAAAAAATAAAAACAAGTTTTTCTCTAGGGACATTTCTTCTTGCCTTTGGCTGTTTCTTCATTAAACGATATTTTTTTTTACGGATGGCCATACACGCCATCATGGTTATACCATTATTTTTTTCCGGTTTAAGAGAAGACAACCGCTCCTGTCACTTTCAAAGTTCAGATTCTGACTTCCGTATTGTCGGATGCCACAACCGCTTCGTTGACAGATTGCTTCCTCAGTAACACTCATTATGACAGGCGATGTTGGATTATTTCTATTCCAAAAGGTGCAAAAAGATATTCATTGTTGAATTTACAAATAAGTCGTAATTCTTCTGCTCAATTTCGTTCAATATTGACGAAACTACTAAGCGACAAGTCAGTCCGTTAAGACAATCTATTGGAGAAATTCTCGTTTTCAGTAATTTTTTTGTATTTTCTTAATTTATAGAGTTTGAGTGTTTTAAAATTTTCAAAAAGTCTGACAAAATGGTGGCAAATTCGAAAATCTTTTAATAATATGCATTTCAAAAATTAATATTGACTTTTGAGATATCTGCACATAATATTTTTTCATGACTAATACGCAGATTTTATTCTTCCTTGCAAAAATTAGGAACAATTCTTTTTAAATTTCAATTTATGTTTTATAATAGAATGACAAAATTGCACATAGATATAGTCCAGATACAGCTGAATATCGTTATGAATATCGGAATGAATAGAATACTCTCTCTCTCTCTCTCCCTCTCTCCCTCTCTCTCTCACACACACACACGTTTTTCCATACAATTCTAACGTAGGGGATGAGGGTTGCACATCACAAAGTGCGATCTACATATCATTGAAGGTTGGATGAATTCAATGAGTTATAAGTTTTAGAGAATGAACTGTTACTGTTCAAACACCCGTTACCAAACCCCAAAAATTGGATATTTTAGCGAGAGAAGGCTCCCTGCCATGTTATCCATCCTGTTTTAAATCTGGATTTCTAGCAAGTGAGTCTGCATTATAAACTGGCCAGCGAACCATTCCGATTTAAATATGATAGAAAAAGTTTGGCGTGGACTCAAGAATGGTTAGGTGAAAAGCTAAAACATAAAAAGATGTCTCAAGATTATATATTTTGGGGAAAGTCCATTATTAAAATCAGTGTAATACATGCTACTAAAACCCCTTTTGGCGCAATATCCCACAGATTGATGATGATGATGATGATTATGATGATGATGATGATGGTGGTGGTGGTGGTGGTAATGATGATGATGATCATGATGATGATGATTGGTTTAATGCACAAGACTTGATCAATAGTAAAAAAAAGGTTTCAACTTCGATGGCGTGCCGTCTAAGAGGGTTACAGGACAAATAGTTTTTATGTAGTGTATATATGATAGCATATCATCGGACTGTCAGCATATTTACGCCTTTTTATTGTTTTTCTCTCGATAAAAATTCAAGATGAGTTTCAATCCATAACAATAACCATTTTACTGAAGTGTTTCGGTCAGAATTGCAGGGGAAAAATTGTTTTCATTTGTTTTTCTATGTTCAAATGTTATGCAACTTTCTTCTTTTTTTTTTAGTTTCCCAGTTCGGTTCCGCAGTAAGTGTTATGAAGGGTTGAGATGGGCTTCATCAAACATTATTACTGTCTGGCAACTGTCAAAATCATGAAATACACACTTTAAGAACTGAGGAAAAAATATAGGACATACAGTTGATGTCTAGTTTATTCATAAAAAAGATATAATCGAATTTCTCATCATTCTTTCGCCTTTTTCTGTGTTTGTCTTGGAATAGAATCGACGCGTGTTTTAATTTTACCGATAACTTTTTACTGGATTGATTGGAGAGATATGTTCATTTGATTCTTTATATTGGATACTGTGACGGTTAGGTGATTTCTATTCATTGACATCGGCTCTGGGCTCATAATAGTTGTAATGTAGAGCTGAAATGACCCCAATATGTTGACAGACAAAATCATGAAATAAACACTTAAAGAATAATGGAAGAACAGGTCACTTGATGTAGAGTTGATATGCAGTTTCTTTATGAAAACATATGACGGGATTTCGAAATTTTCTCAACTTTTGTTTTCAAAAGTCAAAATGTATTTGAATTTTACTAATAACCATTTTTCTGAATCTTTTGGGTCAGAATTGAATTGTAAAAATATTCATTACTCCAAGTATGTTGTAATTTGGGATAAAAAAAAAAAAGAACTCCATCAGATATGATCTCAGTTTGTTAACATGCAAGATCATAAAATGGATACTGCAAGGATTTGCAAGAAACAGTGCGTAAAAAGGAATCCAGACAAAACTTACACATAAAAACTAAATTCACATTGATGATAGACTCACTACTACTACTACTACTGCTATTAGTTGAAATTTGAAAATTTAATTTCTAAAATTCAATCTTTTGATGACTATATATATATATATATATATATATATATATATATATATATATATATATATATATATATATATATATATACTAGATATGGTCGGAATCACTCGACGGACAACTAAATGGACTTCAAACTACTCATTTACAATTCTGGTCAGGCGTTAAAAAAAAATAGCTGAAACGTCGATTCGACAATTTTTATGTCTTGAATTCAACGAAACATTTTGAACTATACATAAATATATATATATATATATATATATATATATATAGAGAGAGAGAGAGAGAGAGAGAGAGAGAGAGAGAGAAGAGAGAGAGAGAAAGAGAGAGAGAAGAAAGAAAGAGAGAGAGAAATATAGAAAAAGAAAGAAAGAAGAAAGAGAGAGAGAGAGAAAGAGAGAGAGAGAGAGATGATTGAGTTGAAATAGCGCCGCACACTTTTTATATTGATCTACATTGTAACAGATTTAGGTACGCATATCACGTTAGGATTGAAGATTTGACAATTGATAAACAATTCTGAACTGCATCCAAACAAATGGTAATTTTCAGTTGATATTCGTTCAAAACAGTTGTTCACTCCTTGCTTTAATCTGGATTCGATCATTAAAATTCACTACAGTCATGGGAAATACATTAATCATCTACGCATCGCTAGAATTCGTCTGAATTTTTTTTCCTTTACCATCGTTTTCTTTATTGACACAGACCTCTTCCAATTATTGGTTAGCAGTTCATAGTTTTGTTGTCTCTCTGCTGGCCCAGTTTCGTGTCCTGGCAAAGCAAGAACAATTTACAATTACCTAGGTCCTTCGGATCCTTCTCTAATACCATCATTGTTCTAAAAGGTTAGGGTCAACGCTTGCAACCATTTACTATTCACCGATGGAAGTGGCTGAGGTTGTTTGCATTCAGTAATTCTGCTGAGGAAGGTATCCACCTTTTGCACTGCATCAGGTCATGATTACCCCGCACTGCTGGTACAGTTTAACCTAGTACGACCCCTTGCTTTTAACAGCCATAAAATAGTTTATTTTGTGATAAAAGCAAATATTTTGGTACTCTTGTAGCCAAAGGCATTCCGAGAAAAAATCAATTGAGTTATGAATTTTCATTTGTCATCCATGGCAAACATTTTTCAAAATCACCGTCAGCGAAAACTGGGTCATTCCATATCGAATCATCCAGTGGGACCTAGAAAAAAAATTACTATAATTTAGTCTAACATCCAGCATTCATAATCCCATCATTATGAACAGCTTTAAAACTTTGTGTCGAGGACTAGATCGTGTATCTTTTCCTCTTGCAAGGCTCAGAAAAACAGCCGAAAGTCTAAAGAACTCAGAGTCTTTCTCAATTATGGCATAGCAGGGCATATGGAGGTGGTAACCATATTTACAACTGATAGGGGGTCAGAATAATTTTGAAGTACGTTCGACACACATATTTTCTAAAAATTTCGAAAAAATTAGCTGTCTTGCTTTTTTAGCCGCACCAATTCAACTAAAATACAAATGTTACATAGTTCAGCATTTATCAGAAATACGACATATTTTTTTCAACGATAAGAGCATACTACTCCTCAATAGATTGATTTAATATTTTAGATTAAATTAAAGTCCGTCAATTGAAACGATTGACAAGAACATTTCAAATCATAATCATCAAAATGCATGAATAAATGCAGCAATAACTTTTTCCTCTTCAGGATATAAACCGCCATGGTAAATAGTATTCAGATTCACAATGAAAGTAATCAATGCTGACTACTTAGGATTCTAATAATTAGCTTTTAATATTACAAAGAAATACAAACTGATCATAGCGTAATTTTGAAGAATTTTTGATTATTAGTATCACAACTACAATGATTCACATGACATATAAGGCAAGAAAATACTAAAGGGAAAATGGGAATACTCGAGGATTATTACTTCTGGACAAATCATCCGAAAAATGTCAATTTTATTCAGATCATTGGTACTAATTATATATTTACGAGCAGTACTACCTTCAGACCTGGGTACATCAATGACACATATTGTATATCGCAATGGTACCCAGCATTCGTTTTTTCAATGTTCCGGCTTCCTTCGAAAGAAAGAATATAAAAACAATGTACTGTCTTGGCCTGCAAGATCTATTAATATTATGATTGTTATCATCATCATCATCATCATCATCATCATCATTATTATTATTATTATTATTATTATTATTATTATTATTATTATTATTATTATTATTATTATTATTATAATACTCCTCCTCTCATGTTTTATCCAAACGGCAAATACTAAGAACTAAGTAAGGTAAATGAATTTCATTAATTTTGAAGGTTAGCTGTCATTAGGTACATATCATAAGTTCATGATGTCTCAATATCAAAATCTTTTTTAGAATGCCTTCGGCTATAAGCGTACAAAATTATGTTAATGTTTTTCTCATATCAAATGCACAGTTATGGAATTTTTAGCAAAGCTGCACTACTGACATAACATGCTTATGATGCCTTATTGAATGCTTTTCGTTTTGTTGGAATTTGATTACAATGTTTAAAATGTGTTTAACTAAACTCAAATCATGTCATGTGTTGAAAACATGAAGATCAATTCTTAATCCTGAAGAAAGGAGATAAATGCAATGAAATTAGATTGTCAAGAAATATGAGGAACTATATTTTACTATTGATGATAGAATCAAACAAATGGATATTTCCATTCTGTTTCTTGATTTCTGAAAATCCCCGTTATTTAAAATACCACGCTTAATTCGGCGTCAAGCATTGAAAATAAGACTAACAATATTTATACTAACGGAAGCAACTGGAAATTTCCGAATGCAATGTAATTATTCTGGAGTCAGCAACCCGAACAAAGGAAATGAAGAATAGTGCCATTGGTGTAAGTCAACAACAAAAAAAAGTTAACATCAGATATATACACGGTTCTTTTCTTCACAAGATGACTATCAGAATAAGAAAGGCCGAAATTCTAAGTCAATTTCAAACATTGAGAGGGTCAGATAAGAAGAGACTCAGTTAGATCATAGAATCTTTATTTCCGATTAGAAATCCACTTAGATGTTATTCCAGATAATAAGCAACCTATCAACTTGATTTCATCAAAGAAAATTAGATGCTAATTGCTTGTATTGATTCAGGATTTGGCTAAGAAAAATTGGAGCTGCAATCGCATCCAGCATAACTAAGCAAAGCGTTCATTTCTAACTGTGAAGCATTCTTGCTGAATAAAACAACATACTATCCACTATGCTGATTTTTTCTGATAATTCTTGTTTCAAAAGTAACTTACTTTTATAACTGGTATGATGTATCAATAGATGCATATTACTCTACCCCGCTTTCAATGTCGGAAAAGGAATATATCATTATTACAATTGATAAATCGGTGTCCCATTTTGCTAAGGCATGAAAAACCTTCAAAAACATTTCCACCACACCAGGTTCATCATTTTTGGTAATTAGCAAAATTATACATTTTTGGAATCTCCAGAGCATGAGGAATAAAAAGTTCATGTTAGCATTTGCACGGACACGTATATGAAATTGCCCCCATAAAATGCATATTTTCCCCTATTAGTCATATCTACTATGTATTTTCGTTTAAAGATATTGCAGATTAGCAAAACTATAAATTTCTGGTATCTCCAGAGAAAAGAAATAAAAAAATGTTGGCATAAACGTGAGCACATACATCGACGCCATTTCGGGATTTCATGATGGCCGGATGAAATACATAATTTGCGCTATCTTGGTTTCTAGTCAGCCTTCAAACACGATTAAATAGGATAATCCTATTTTCCATGGGTCAGGGATCTAATAGAGGCCTTGCAAAGGTCTTTTGTGCTCAACATCATAAAAAAAAAGAGAGTAAAAACTCATTTCTTTAAAATTTGTGATCTTGTTGAATAAAATATATATCTCGAATTGTCTGGTTCACCATGTGATTTCGTTCAAAGTTTTTTAGATTAGCCGAACTATACATCTTTGGGATATTCAGTGCATTGGGAAAACAACGGAATAATATAGGCATCTCGTAGACACCCTTGGGGCTACCAATTCAGATTTTGGAAATGACTATCGCAAAATACATATCTTGCACTATTACAACTTCTAGTCCATCCGAAACGTTATCATAAAGGCTAATCATATTTTTTCTGTGTCAAAGAATCCAATAGAGGCCATTAATTATTGAAAATTAATACAAAAGTAATTGAAAGCCATTTTTTGTGATATAGCTTTATTACACGAAATTCATATTTAGCACTGTCAGGTTTACCATGTATTTTCGTTAAAAGGTTTTGTAAGTTAGCCAAATTTTTGAAATATCAAGAGCATAGGAAATCAACAAAATAATGCTGGCTTTTGCGTGGACATCTTGATATTGTTTCTAGGATCAAATATCATCGAATGTGGTGATCACCCTAAGCTACAAGGATGCATGAATTTATCCCTCATCTTTCTGCATTACAAGGCCTTCATTTGATCCCTCGATCAAGAAATTGGAGAATCATCCGATATTATTTTTTGAGCAAAATATGTATTTTATGTAATAAAGTTACATCACAAATTCAAAGATATAGATGTTTTTATTACTTTTTTTTTTGGTTGATTTTCTATAATCCTTAGCCTTATGCAGACATTATTGGATTCTCTGACCAAGAAAAGATAGGATTCAGTTATTTAATTGTTTGAAGGCTGACTAGAAGCCGACATAAGAGAAAAATTATGTATTTTACGTCAGAATGGCGTCAATGCATGTGTCTGAAGAAATGCCAACGTTATTTTCTTTGATTTTCCATTCTCTGAAAATTGGAAAAAATGTGTAGTCTGGTAATCTACCAGAACTTCGACAGGAAATACATAGTGAACGTTACTAAGGGTGAAAAATGTACATTTTATCATGCTATTTTGGAAATCAAAATGGCGGCAATGTATGTGTCTGCGAAAATGCCGACATTTTCCTGGGGGAGGGGGATCTCTATGCTCTGATGATTTAATGATTGTATAACTAGGCTTATACATAGACATTGAACTAAAATACACGTTGAACCTGACTAATGGTGCAAAAAATGCCTTTTATGCTCTTAAGATTCCAAAACGTACAGGTTAGCTAATTCACAATATTTTTATACGATATTACATAACAAACTTGGCTAATAGTTTAAAATATGCATCCCACAACGGCCATTTCAAGAATTAACGATGGTGGCCGTGCAGATTTTTCATTTACAAAAATTTCTAAAATGTATAGTTTTGCTAATTTACCAGAAATACACAATGAACATGGCTCTATGATCTATTCCATTAAGTGCGAGATCAAGTGCAAAAACTTCGACTATATCCTGTTTTACATTGAACCTTTCAAGAAATTTCTTGAAAAAATTGGTTCAACAAAATATGCGAGAATTAGCAGATTCGTATGTGAAAGAATCAGGCAAAAATTATCTTCATCAACTTGATGAGCAATGACGATTTGGAAGGGTTGGAAATGTACAATGTGAAACAGTAGAAATCACGGCTAGAGAAATCGCTATGATAGATCTTGAAGAAAGATTGAAACTTGTTGAAACCGCCAAGTTTATTCCAAATATCCAACGTTACACACAAAGTAGAATTGAAGTCTGCCAAAATTTAGGAGAAGCGATCACTGGCCTCTAAAAATCACATGATGATAAAAAAAAAATCAAAAGTGAACTGTACAGACAACTTCAGACAAATCTTTTGAAAAAAGAAATAGTTTAGTCGTGGAGTAATTGAGAAGTAGATGGAAAAATATGATTTTTGAACCTTAACAATTTTGGCATTATATGTTGATAACAGTTATTCTTAAAACATATTTGTAAAATATTCGATGGATGATATGCAAATATGGGGATTCACCCTTTGAATTCTTAATAATTGTATTAATCGCTTAATGTGAATTCTCATAGTTTACATCTCGGAAGTTTTACATTATTGATCATCAAAATCGTATATTCTGTCTCTTTCATTTTTAGCACTTTGTAGTGCTGTTCACCGTCTGCTGTTTTAATTTTCTTCTAGACAGGACAGTAGTATTCCTCCAATTTCTCCCTGTCCACTATGTGATTTATCATATCTGACGGTGTCGGGTCGAAGCTTTTAAATATTCATAAGTCTAATCTTGCGTGGGTGAATCGTTTCCTCCTTATATTCCCCACTAAAGTTGTATGGCAAGACGAATACAGTGTTTTTTGGATGATTTTTTCTAAATTTATCAACTTTTCTGCCGCTAAAATCTATCTGGACCTTACATATATCGACTGCAAATCTGCTGAATCTTTTCTCTTATATTATTTTTAATAAAATGTATGTTTAGGCTGTCTCACTAAAAAGCAGGGCGTTTAAAGAAGATAACTACGTCGGGCCAATGATAGATTTCAGATTATCTTCACCATCCTAGGGCTGAGGCTCAATTGTTAAATCCTTTTTTTTCTTTTGACGGCTAATGTTTATCAACCCATGACACAAAGTTGCAAATATTTTTTATAGCTTTCAAGTCTCGTGATACTTGCGTTCTTCCTCGCAGATATTATTCCATGCAACTTTGGAAGCCACCGATTGATCTAAAATCCACCAACTACAGGGTCCACATCATCTTTAACGATTTCTCCCCAATTATACGTTGCCTTGGGACGGGTTAAATCAATCGATTACCAAAAGGATACTGTGTTGCCATGTCGAGATAACGTTTGGAGATATATTTACCATACACCAAGATGCATTCACCCTTTTTTCTATTTATCTGAGACAAGAAAGGCGCTGCGTGATAAAATATAAATATATATTTCGGTATTACAAAAAACACCCCGTGAATTCTTTTATGAAGATAGCAATAGTGAGTTACATTTTTCAGAAATCTCGGCTGCAGGGTGTTATAGAGAAAATCCTGTAATAAAAAGTGTCTTTTCCGTTCTTCATATGAGCTCTAAAATTATTTGTACAGAGGTAAACATAATAAAATCAAATTCATGATTTGTATTTATCAAGGAATATTCGATAAATTGAAATGTTTAAACAATTTACCTTATGTTTTTTCAGATGCTGCAGAATCAATAATTTTCAAACGCAGAAAATTCAATAGATTTTTATCTGACCATGGCATCTGGTCTGAAGTTTGTGACCGATTTGAACTTGGAGTCACCATGAAGTATTGATTTCTCTGTCGACACCGTCCCTTTCTCTCTCTCTCCCTATATATATATATATATATATATATATATATATATATATATATATATATATATATATATATATAAATATACTCATGTGACCATGTATATGTACAAATATATAATCAAATTCATATACATGTATGTGTGTGTGTTTCCAGAATACAGAAAAAAATTGACCAATTATCCTATCTGTTGAGTTACTAAGATTTTCTCGCGTCTCATTGCATATTTTCCATCTTCATCGTAAGCACTTCATCAGCAGATAAAGCTCATTTTCTATCATTTTCATTTGAGGAGAATCATTTCGCGTCTTAGGTTCTTTGAATTTTGAACAGCAACTTGTATATCTTCGAACTGTCCCTCCGAGCAGCTGATTTATCAGTTAGCTAAAAAAGAAAGGAACCCCAATGAACTCTGTCGTGAATCATTTTCTTTTTTTTTTTTTTCGTATTTAGCAAGTGTTTGGTATTCATATAAAAACATAAAGTTTGACTGCATCAAAGTCTGATAATTATAGCCACAATGATTCAATGGAATACACCGAATGCTGATATGGATATCGATCGGAACGATATGAAATCCCGTTTCTTTAGCAACATCAGATAACCGTTCCGTGGTGAAAAACATTCTGCCCACGGTAATTCTGTACGAGTCATTGTTGTACGACGTGTACATCTTGTTTCGTATCCTAAGACAGATTACAGACAAGATTAAGGAAGCTTTCATCATCATCATCATCATCATTATTATTATTATTATTATTATTATTATTATTATTATTATTATTATTATTATTATTATTATTATTATTATCGATGTATCCATTATGTTATTTTGGTTAATCGATTGAATGTTTATATTGATTTCGTGGATTCCCTAAAATTCTGTTCGTATCAAAAGAATGATCAATATATTAATACATGGTTTCTTTCCCTTCGTGATTTTTGTCCCCAAGTCACGCTTTTTTTTTCGTCTTGTTAACAATCTTACAGCACCGACACATTCCATTATTGTATTCAGATCACTTTCCTATGGAACACCCCGCTAACCATCCTGCTGACACTCTAACATAAAAAGGATAACTATTTTCAATTCAACAACTAGGGTAGTTGGGAAAGGCCCTGACTTGGCGGTGTGTGAAGCAGCCTACTGTGATTGACATGTATATTTTCCAACCGACGTACAATACAACAGTTTTGAAGTATTTCGCTTACTGCTCTTCATTGTTGCCGATTTGGATATTTCATATTGAAATCTAGATACTTCTAAAGAGCGGAAGTAAAGGGAGATGAATAATAGAGACTGAAGAATTTTTTTTTATTCATTTTATCAGATTTCCCGAGAACCGTTGACACTGCACTGTCTTGTGAGGTGAGTAATATATCTGGCAGATATCAACGAGTAATTACGGTGCACGCATATACAAACCCAACAGGTTGAGATGTTTTAAGTTCTGGTTTGATGCAATGCTTTTTGATATAAAGTATGATATGATGAATCTGTATTAACAAGAAAGAAACTTGTTTCTCGCCCTCAAAACAAGCATCAACAATCGAAGCAGTTAAAAGTCACCCTCTTCACAAGCCTATACGGCGAAATTTATTCTTCAAAATGTAATCCACGGTGTATTGAGAGCTAGAATTATGACTTAGATTTAGATCACAGTTATATACTGGGAGCTGAGATGATGTGCAATGTTCTTTTAAATCATGTTCCATGGTCAGGCAAATAGTATATTTTGTAGGCCACGAATGTGGCCTTCTCAAGTTACAGTATTAGCAATTAGAGACAATAAAAACCCGTCTATATTGCCCCCAGCCACGAAGGAATTTAGATTGCAATTTCGATCGACTTCAGTCAGGTTATTTTCAACATCGGACTCTTTAGTATTCAATTTGGAGACTAGAAGAGCTAGCAAAGACAGGCTGCATCTATCCTTAAGCACACTTTGCGTGATTCACGATAAATACTTATTTTTCCTAATATTGTGTCAATCACCAGAAACAATCAACGAATTCTAACGAATGTCTATGAAAAAAATTATATGAGAGAGAACAAAGGAAAAAAAATGGATATTATGATATATATGAAATAAATTATTCTAATTTCTATATTATGACATTATTTGAAAAATATCGTAAGATTGAAAAATATATTACGAAATTCAGTAGAAAACGATAATTAAAAAAAGATCCGGAAATAATAATAATAATAATAATAATAATAATAATAATAATAATAATAATAATAATAATAATAATAATAATAATAATAGTTCAAAAATATCAATGAAAATAACAATTTACTAAAAGTAATGAAACAAATATGCATTAGGTACCATCTATCTCTGCCGCTTCAGCGTTTGCGATTAAGCGGCGACGCTTCAGCACAGACGTTCTCAGCATCAGGCTATTCAACGTTTCTGCGCAAGTGTATAGTAACAAGACTACTAACAAAGCTAAGCCAAAATGTATTCTGTCCACCCGTAAACATATTTTGAGTAATTCCCGCTATATATAGTGTTTTTTTGCTAATATTTTTAAAAACTATTATAAAAGATAATTTCTTGAAATAAACTAATTTAAAACTTATCATATGAGAAAAAAAACAAAAAGAAACAAAAACAACAGGTCTTATTTATCATTAAATGCAAATGTCTTTTGGCAGCATTCAGTGTTGTTGGGGTGAAGTTTGTATCAACAATAGAATGATTTTTGATAGTATGTATGTATGTATGTATGTATGTATGTATGTATGTGCCGTAACACTGTACGTACAGTTTTTTGGACGCTTCACTCTCAAAACGCTGAAGACTTGAAGAATCGAACAAATCCTCGGGATTTGCCACTTCAAAATTATGTTACGGATATAAATAACGATGTAACTATCATGCTAAACTAGACCCTTTTTGCGTGTCTGCCAGCTGCAATGTCGTAAGAGAACGTTCTGGATTCATAAGAAACACTTCAATCAGAGCATACTTTTTTGACAGTTGTTTTCCCACCTGAATTCATACCATCTGATCACACCGTTCGTTTGGATGGTACCTGGCTTCATATTCTGAATACACTTTCTTCTCAAAGATGGAGTCAAAAGTGATGGAAAATAATTTTTTACTTTTGATAATCCAGAATGTTGGGAACCTTACTTTTTTCTTCAGGGTGGGATGAAAGTGAGATGGGAATTATCTCCCTTTTGAAAGATCAAAAGTGAAGAATTTTTTTTTTCCTTTCTTTAGAATGTAGTTTTTCTCTCTCGGTGAGTTAAAGGCCAGGAGGAATATTTCCCTCCACTGGGGGTCAAACGAGAGAGGAAACTTTTTTTCCTTTTAGGAAAAATCGTATTATTATACATTTAATAAAAAGGAAGTGACTTACAATGAAGCTTACTTTTGGGGTGTCCTTTAATCGAGTGTGTATACTACTGAACAACTGTTTAAGTAAATCTTCGACGAACTTACCTAGCACAATAGAATTCAATGGTAAAGTGAGGTCTGATTTGATGCAAAAAGCAGCGGACGGTAATGTTTCATATAAATAAGTTGGCAATAGTTTCCATCCAAAGATCAGAAAACCCAGAGTTAACTATAATTCCTATACTGAAGACTACAATGATATTACTACTGATGAGACTGCATAGTTGTCGGCTGAGCAGGTATTACAAACCACCCTCACGACTGTCTTTCACATTTGACCCCCTTGTTTTTTTAAACCTGTACGCACACACTATCCCATATTCTCTCAAAAGCGTGGATAGATTCAAAGCAAACATTATGCTTTCTTAAGAATCTTTAGTTAAAGCATAAATTTTAGACAAAAGTACGATCGTATAATACAAAATGTTAGATTTTGTCAGTCATATTTCCAACTAAAGAAAAGCATTTAATTCGTTTTTAGCAATCATATAAGCAGAGAATATTACTATCCGATGAAAGAGCACTTCATTTAAAACAATTTTAGAACCGATTGAGAGTTGTGAATAATTTGGATTCAGCTCTAATATTCAATGAATGTTTATTTCATTTTTGGTGTTTCTAATCTTTTTTCACTAAAATGAATTGAATATTTCAACATTGTTCATCAACGTTTTCAGGTTTTTACCGCTGATCATGTGGTCAGTGTTCTAACTTCACGCTCTCGATGAAATCGCTATGTATTGGCAGGGAAGGTATTTCAACCACGTTGGATAGCTGTGGGGACAATGGTTGGTTACCTCTCACATGAAGTCTTTTTTTTCTACCATGTTCCCAATTGTCGGTTACATAGTTTCTCCAATGTGGGCATATCATTCTTGAACCGACATCATCGATGCAATCTTTTGGAAAGTCCGTTATGTTTAGATTCGGTCATACAAAATCATGGAGACGAATCCGTAGGAAGGAAAAATGCAGCAGATGTGAACTGGTTCTATGGTAAGAACAAGGAGTCACCAGACTTGTTCTTACCATAAAATGAAAATATTCCATGTTTTATTTTATGTTGCTCCCTCAATGGTGTAGTCAGAAAAAACAGCACAGAATGATTCTTGAATGGAAAAATGCCAATTTTTTCATATTACATTTTACACTAACGATATCCAAAATTCAGTTAAAATCAACCTTTTTCCTGGGAGACGCTGACTGCTCCCCATCCTAACTTGCTACTCTAAAATCTGACGCCATTTTTCTATAAATGCCTATTACTCTCTCTTTCTCTCTCTCTTTGTCTAGATTCATGTTGATCTTTACACACACACAAGTTACCACATATATGTATATGCATGACAAATATAACATAGAGACACATGTACACTAGCTCATACACTTTTCTGTTTTTTTTTTCATCGCCCCTGTAAGTAAACAAGACCCAAATAGTCCTTCCACTGGCCAGCTACCCTAAGGAAAAGGTCAGCTATTCTTGACCTCTAGCTCCATTCGTCTTCTCATAGGAAAATGGGTAGGGACTGAACAGCAACAGCACACGCATAGGTACACAATAGTGCACACACACATATTTTAACATACAATATAATTCATAAATTGATGACCTTCCTTGTGCACCTATTACATAACGTACATATCTACTGCTGCTACCATTTGACCTTTCTAGACACGTATACATGGGTGCTTTGCCATCGTAAACAATTGTTTACTACACTTTAATCTCTTTGTCTCTTCATGCACATATCATTCACAAATTTCCCAAAGATAAAGACTGGATGGCATATACAATAATAGCAATACTTGTAGGAACTTCAGAAATCGATTATATCTCTCGCTTAGTAATAATACATATGAACAAGCTTGGCTTGTGCCGGGTGAAACTCCTTTGCTTCATCTTCGTTCAAAACGTGAACAAAAAAGAATTAATTTCTCCATAGAATATCATACAATAACTGTGTCCCATTTCGACTCCTTTATCAGTTATTCCTGGAAATTAAACAGATCCCGACATGACGCCATTCAATCTTTCTGCTATTCTATCCACCATCTTTAGATATAATGTTGACATCAAAAATTATGAATTTCAGCATCAGACCAATTGCTATAATGAAGTGAACTCAATAAGATTTTTCCTATATTGAGTGATTCTACAACTTAGATGTAGTCAACCAATAATTGAAATGCACAATAAATAACATACAATGATTTTGCATGAATTTTGTGGACACGAGAAAAGCAATTTGATACTGATCACAATATGGTATCAATATGCCATTTCTGTGTATGATGGTTTGTCTGAACAAATATATGGATCCATTACAGAGTTAATCTTGATTAGCTTAATCAGAAAAGTTGAAATGTAATCGAAAGAATACTTCTAGCTGTTCCCAACAGCAATAAAAAATATCGCAGTTTGAAAAAAATCGTTTAGGAACTGTAATACAACTTGCCAGAAGGTAATCGACTCAAGAATCCGTATTTACAAAAATCACATTGGACAGATTGGAGATGAATATTGCGAGACTATTGTTCTCTATGTGGCATCAACAGCGCCACATTCAAAGACCGCCCACATTGCCTGTATGAAAGAAGTAGAGGCAAAAAGGAGAAAAAAAAAACAATAACAGTAGAATGAAGAGAAAAATAATCGTAGTAAAATGGTTGAAGTAAGAAAACATATCAGTGGGAGATACTTAAACTGAAAGAAATCGATACACTCTTGTATTCATTGAAAATAAGTTGCTACAAGCTTGTCTGTGTAAGATTTACATACATAGATGTATTATCAGGTCATCTCGTAAGTTATATTTGAAATCTGATAGCCATACATCGGATTATATTTTTCCTACTCTAAAATGCAACTAAATTTAAAACTATATATGCTATATACTATTTATTACAAAATAAGACTACGATGTCACAGTACGATTTATTTGAGATAGTTACTATCATTCTACTGATGAACATGTCTACGAGTCACGTAAGACATGTAATGCTCTATGAATTTAAAACAACAATAATGCTGCATAAGCAACCGAAAAATGATCCATATGTTTATGGGATATATTCTTTAAATAAAAGAAATGTGGCTTGAAAGGTTGAGAGAAAGGGGCTTCACCCTAAAAGATGCGAATCGTTCTGTTGAATTTTAATCTGCATTTGTCTGAACTCATATTGTAACAGCTGCAGAATAAAATTAGATGCTGGACATCTCAATATCCCATCGCTTTCATGAACGCATTTTTGTACAGATCAGTAACTGATAATAGAAAATGGATATTTTACAAGAATATAGATCGACCCAGGCAATGGCTTAACTGAGACGTATATACTAAAGCACAATCCAATATGAAACTCAATATAAAAGAAATTTCTCATTTCATCAAACGATTTATCAATCTCGTCTGGCGATATTTATCAATTCTTTCGGTGATGGAAATGTGGCAAATACTGACAGAAAGCTGGAAGCGGCAATCTCAATCTTGCAAGTTGACGGTTCAGCCATAATTAACCATCTGATGCCGACTTTTGAGCCAACTAGACCACCTAGCAGCACTCAGAGTGACCAAGTAGATTTATCTATGGACAGCCAAACTTGTTTACTATAGAGAAAAGCTTATAATGGTTGGCTTACATTTCTTTACACATCAATGCACTTATTACGGGAATCCTGCTTCCAAGGCGGTCGAAATTCACAAAATAAACAAGTAGTCTCACTTGACGGTAAAAACAGAAGAAACATCAAACTGATTTGAATATCAGAGAGTGTTCTTAGGGTCGGTGTCACCTCGGATGATAACTTATGGTGTCACCCTTCCCCCTTCCTCTAGGACCAGCCCTCTTCCCAGGATGTAAGAGTAAACAAGTTTTCAACGAAATCGATACCTGATAATTTTTTTAAAAAATCAGTTAGCGATTTTAAAGTATGTTTTTTGAAATGTAAATGAGCCGGACTTTTTGTCTGAAGAAAAATAAAAATTGTTCATCATTATAACGTAGTTTTTCACTGTAATAAATTCAATGTTTCCTATATTCAGCAAAAAAAAAAAAAATCAATAATGACGCCGTTATCGATGATTCTACGATTCGAATCAAGAAATTCAGAATTCCGTCGTTGAAAATCCACCAAAAAAAGGTTTCGTCAAATACATATAATTTTCCCAGAAATACTTATTTTATCTGCGGTCAACTAAACTGCGTTAGAATGTCTGATAAAAACAAAAAAAACAAACATTTTTACAATATCCAACAGTACGTATCGGGAGAGTTATCGATATTTATGAGAGATGTTTACACATATTCTTCTATTGATTATGGAAGACCAAGTGAACATGCTGTGGAATTTACAATATTATAATGTACCATAGCTGTGTAATGCAAAAGAAACGCGTGTTAAGTTGTCTACGTCAATTAGTTACCTCCCATAATTCTAGATACCGATCAATTCACACATGATGAACGAACTAGTAATTCTTTTCCATTATTTTGCTATATTTATTCATTCATCCCTGTTATAATATTTTTATACAAGTTTCTGTTGAAGCAAGATATAGAAAGAATGAAAAATATATACATTCACGAAAAATCAGATAAGTCCGATAAAAAAGATTTGAAAAATTGTTTTTTGAATTTTGAGTAAACATTTCTTTTCTCGATCAGAAACCTAAATTATGATTAATCGAATAAAATAAAACATATGCAGTGTATTTAATTCTTCTTACTTTTTCAATTCCCGAGATACAATTCACTTTTCTTGAAAAAGGTAAACATAATTAGTATATTTGGAGATCTGTCAGTTAAATTTGAAAAAAATCTATAAAAGAAAGCAATTATAAAGAGAATAAATCGTCAGAATAATAACAGGTGAGGTAGAATAATTTTAAATGGATAATCATGGAATCGAAAATCATATATAGGGAAATTTGTCCCCTGATAAATGAATATTGGAACGATTATTGAAATCGGATAATATTCAAACTTCAGCCAGATTTTTAAATTCCTAAGACGTAGATTTCCCGGTGAAAATTGCACCCATATTATTCAAACCTACGAAGATATCAAAAATGTTGATGATTTCTTGGTACTGATTCCGGGGGTAATTTTGTTCATGAATGCTCCTACCAAGTAAAATATCTTCCCATGGGGATTTTAAATATTTTAAAACAGGGAATCATAATAGAAGTTTTTTTTTTTCTCTTTTTTCAATACGTTACAAAAAAAACACCAGGCTATATTCATTCCTAAATTTCAAAACAATAGCTCCTTGAGCCTTATTTTATTTGCTGCTCATATTTTCTTTTGAAAGTAGCAAGGATGGGATAATTACTTTTTATGAAACACTAAAAGTGTGCACCTAAATCCATGTTCACAGATTTTAGGAGCCATAACGGGAAACATAGTATTCTTATCGCCCACGAAGAATCACCATCCTCCGCCTCCAGTTGTAACATAATACAAAGGAATACAATTGTTTGCAATTTTCTAGAGAGGGATAAACATTGTGAATAGGACACAATGATCAGTTTTGGATTCGATGTTATTTTGGGTAAATTATTGAGCTATAAGTGTCTTCGTATCTTTTGCAGTACCAGTTTTTTAGGGTGTATATATGTCGGATCTTTGCTATACTAAACCTTGGGTTTGGTGAACAGGTGGATCATAACAAAATTGGCATTGTTCTAGTTTTGTAGCCAAGCCTTTTGCGACTTTTATATCAAGATCAACGACAAGTATCTGTTCTTCCCGGGTCATCGAAACATAGCATGATATTGTTATGGTTGTATTCCAATCGTTTTTTTGATTGGTTTCAATTCAAATGGAATTCTTTTTCAATCGCACGAAAACAAAAGTTGTCATAATAAATCTTTTGTATCGCTGACAATGGAAAAACATGTGACTTGGCATTCTTGTTATGAATTTTACCTCACTCATGTAAAAAAAAAAGTAATTTGATTTCACTAAAGCATTTATACTAATTGTAATCTTCATAATTTATCAAAACGTTGAGCAATTAAAATATAACCTTAGGATTACTTTCGTTCCTTTTTGTTCATTGAAAAAAAGTTAAAATTAAATTAAAACTAACGAAGAAATCAATTGAAATACACTCATAATAAAAAGAGAGGGAAGCTTAAGTTACGTTTCGTTAGCGTGAAAAGAACAGATACTACATTTCCCTATTAACTTGTTTCCCAACAAGAGTAAATTGGAACACAATGTGGTTTTCAATGTTGACTTCTAATTAATAGAAAACTAAAAAATGGCCCCAGTCCAACCCATCTCTTTTCTAGCAATGGGAAGGTACAACCTATGGAATGGGCTTCGTAATTTTTTGAGGCCAAAGGACGAATATCAAGCCTCTTACGCTTAGTGATACTGAGCATCAGTAAACCATCATTGATCATTATATTGCACCTGGTGCAAAGAAACCGGTGTATGTATTGCGAACAGATTCTACATTTTTATCTTGATCGAAATGCTGCAAAAAGCTGGATAGTGCCGATAACTTCCTTATTATTTATTGAACAATATCAGATTGGGTCGAAAATAGAACGAGATGCTATTGAAGTGACCTTGGATTTACTGAATGATGTTCGTTAAATGTGACAATTTTCCGAACTCCATTTTCCGGACGCGTCTCACATCTAGACGTGCCCTTCATTTTTTTCTCAGCATGATTTAGGTTTGCTAAAATTTTTACCATTTTGCTAACAAAACGTCCTGTTAAAAAAGGAAAATTACTAAATATGGCCCTGTGTGACAGTTTTGAAGAATCCATGAAACCTCCCATTCGGGCTTTTTGAAAGAC
>OY735203.1:28580295-28762795 GCA_963457665.1 Thysanoteuthis rhombus
AGAGAGAGAGAGAGAGAGAGAGAGAGATATTCGACAGACAGACAACGAGAGACTGGGTGTTGAGGATAAACTTTGAGTATTGGAAACATAACTGAAGATTTACGACTAGTGCTGGTTACACACCAATAGTTGTACCGAAAAGAATATTCGTGGGATTCGCTGTTCCAATGCGGAGATGAAGTTATAACACAGCAATTAAAATTATAAAACCATTTCGTTTATTTCACTTTTCCCACCTTGGACGCTAGAGAAACTGTACTTTTAAGAACGTGTGAAATTTTGTATGATCTCATCAATCAAATTTCTCTGTAATTAAAACCTGTCAAACAAAAATGCCAATTTATAATTGCTTCTAATGTTTCTACACTTTGTTGTCAAAAGGCTGTGATCAACTAGAAATACTTGGTTCTGCTGCAGACACTATCTGTGGACAAAAAGCCGATCTCCCCTTTTTTTACTCTAAATTCATCTAGCATTTATACCGATTGGATTCCATCTAAACCAGGCTGAGTAAAATCACAGGGTATTACGCCATCATTCTCTCTAGGAATTATCTCTCTCTCTCTCTCTCTCTTTCTATATATATATATATATATATATATATATATATATATATATATATATATGACAGAGAGAGAGAGATCGGATTTGATACGGTTTCAAAATATTATGCAACCATAACATGTATTGTTTACAAACAAAACAACATTTTTCTTTTTAAAATCACATGCTTTTTTTTGTTTTGTTTTATCGACTCAAAAACAGCTTCACTGTAAAAGCCTCAAATTTGTGCATGGGGTAATTCGGCCAAGGGATTAACATGATATTTTTGCAAAGCGCCAAAAATCCGAGCCACAATTCATTTGTGACTACTTAACGTACAAATTTTCCTACGTGTAGACTTGTAGCATAACAGGGCAGAGCATAACTTGATTTCGCCACAATTCCCCTTTGGGTAATTTTGTCAGTTTTACTTAGTTGTGGTAATTAAATTTATTACACTACTTAGAGGAAATATCTTCCCTCTGTCTCAAATTACTTCCGCTAAATTCTCTTTGGAAACAGTTTCTCAACCAGAAAAAAATTATATGCCCAATTCAGAAAAGGGTTGTATTACGTACATATATATATATATATATATATATATATATATATATATATATATATATATATATATATATATATATATATATATATATATATATGCCCCCCTCTCTCTCTCTCTTTCTCTCTCTCTCTCTCTCTCTATATATATATATATATATGTATATATATACATATATATATATATATATATGGTATTATGAATTGGATATATGATACGGCAGAATGATTATGAATATATACTATGTTATATAATGATTTTATGACAATAATGGTAATGATATTTCAAACACTTGTCTGGAATAAATTCAGTACTGTTGGAGATTTCCTAAGTTGGTCATTCAAAAACACCGTGGTACAGTGAGAATTTGGGCAGTGGTCATGTGTTGATCATTTTTTCGGAATTTTAATCACTGTAAAATTTTAATGCAATAAAAATTCAAACTCATTGAAAATTGACATGATGTAAAGAGGAAAGGGACGTCAAAACTACATAGTATGGGGAGGATACCAAAACCGTCCGATTTTGACCGTGGTAGGATTGTTGAACATCTTTATCAGGGGCTATCACAATTAACACATCATTGTTTTTTTAAAAGATAATACCATTCGGTTTTAACTGTAGACGGATACAAAAAGAAAGTTTTTTTTCCTCTGATGACGTACCACTGTCAATTCCTTATTTATCATGAGGTGATTTTTAAAATATTAGATCTACTTATATCAACGTTTGTTTGTGCGTCTATCTCTTGTAGACTTCTACATTAATATACATTCTCCAATGGGGTTATTCAACGGGCAGTGAGATGCTATTGAGTGAGCATGTGTACTGCATTACCATCGCATTCACTATGACTAACGTTCCCAATCTACATGTCTAGTAGGGAATCTTTTTGGCTGAACATCGCATTACCCAGGTTTTGGATCCCTTCAACACAATCAAAATTTGCCTCCCGAAAGTTTCCGTCTCATTACCGATGAGAAAATTTCCAACCGTGAGCGAGATTAAAGAGAATGGGACAACACAGTCCACATAGAGGACTGTATTAAAAGTGCAATGAATGTTGGAATAAATGCGTGAATTTTTCAAAATTCGAAAAGTCGTCGTTATTAACATTGGTAGATGATTTTTTCGTTGATATCAAATGGCTGGATATTTTCTGGACAAGCTTTGTGAACCATGGCATCACTCGATTCACAGACATGACTATATTGGTTGAAATGATGTAATTATTTCATTTAATTTTATCAATATATCTTCTGAATTTGTACTGACTAGAGCACACTCATTGCCCTTATAATCGAATGCATTTCAGTATGAAGGATTGGGTGACAATAATAATCAGTCAAACAACTTCAAAATGATGCGCCAATTATTAATACGTTAACTTTACAACTCAATGCATAATGCCACCTATTACAGGTGCCAAACCTGCAAACTTACAAAACCACTCGACCCCCCCCCCAAAAAAAAAGCAGAATAGCACAGGGGCAACGGGAAGAACGATGCTAAGAATAACCTTCAGTGTTAGAAGAAGATCAGTGAGAGAACTAGGGTGAGGGATATCGTAAAAGTAATCGAGTTACAAAAATGGATATGGGTAGGGCACATACTGAGAAAAAAGACAACACATGGAGCAAATCACTAACTAATAGGTGTGAGTTGTATAGTAAACACAATAAGAAATGATTAGACATACGATGGAGAGGAAAAATGGAGTACCGGTAAGATATGGCAGTGATTAGTGCAATCATACTCGTAATGGGAGGAGATAGGGAAAACCTTTGTACTGCAATGGATTTATAATGACTAACGATGATGATGAAAACGGTAATCGAATTCTGTTTATCCAGCATATCATTTATGAAGCATTGGGGCCACTAAATTTCGCACAGCTTCTAATCGTATTCCCCCAAATATTCTATCATAATGCTGTAAATATCACTCATGTTTATTGGGTGATTGTATCAGATCTTCCTCTAAACCATCGATCAGGTTGAGGCTCGGTGATTGAGCAAACCACTGCTTGATGTTCTAAACTTCAATATTGGGTCTGATGAATCTTCTTGTGTGTTTTGGGTCGCTCTCATGTCGAAAACCCCATTGGCTACTCGTATGATTCGGAGCAGATAGCAGCGTGATGAATTGAATATTCCTTGATAAGACCGACTGTCTGCAATTCTCTTAATTCGATAAAATATGACGACACCGTTCTGTACATATAATTGTGACTTTTTTCTGAACATATAAACTATGGACCTAAATATATTTAAGAAACTTCATGGTAATTATCTAAGCATAATTTTAATACACAACATCTTTTTTTATCGACGGTAATCATTTTCCTATTTGCTCAATGAAAGCCGATTATTATACCATTGGCATAGTTATTTTACATATGGTAAGGTTTCGTTTCTCTGTTGTATAACTCTGAATAGGTATCAGTTGAATTTAAGATCTTTATGCTATTGTAAGCAGAACTTTTTGTCCATCCAGTCCTAGATGCAACTTCCCTATAAGGCCACTCAAGCTTATGTTCACCCTAGTTCCTTTTGACGAACTACTGACGAACTACTCTTTGGCCCATCCCATCTACCTGGATTTTAATTTGAAAATATCATGACTTCCATCTTTTTATTTATTTCTATTAGTTAACATATCATAAATCATCTATTTTGATTTTATGAGTACTTTTTGTATTCATCTTAATTCATCTGTTGCTTTTACTCAGACTGGTTACTAAAAGTGTTTAGCAGTTTGCATTGTTGAGACGCCAAACTGTCTCGATGTCGTAGACCGCTCAGTATTAAAGCGTATTGATTTATAGGACATAATTAATGACTATTCCTATACAATGACATTAACAATATAATATGGACACATAGTCTCAACTGCAGCAATAACAAATCGATATTTTCCAAAGGATTTATTGCTCTATTTTGAATTAACAGAAGGAAAACCAATATTTATTTATGATTAGCCCCCTGGTATCGGTATAGATTTAGTTGTGGCATAGTGTTTAAGGGGTTTACACTGTTATTATAGTATGGGTGTCTCATGTTTGTAACTTACTAAGTCTTTAGGATAAGCTTAGAAATAAAGCCGGTGAGCGAAGAATATTGTTATCATCTCCACCGTGCTTTTCTTTTTTTTGCCGTTAGGCCACTGCTAACAACTGGGGGTCATAGATTGCATATTTTCTGCACTCTCATCAGTATTCTTGCAATCAATTATTATTATTATTATTATTATTATTATTATTATTATTATTATTATTATTATTATTATTATTATTGCATGTTCACAGCAGATGTCTGATGGGAATCCCTGGAGACTGAATAGCAGCGATTCTCTTTCGGTTTCAAGCACTACTCCCACTATTCCCAAAGTCCACAGCAGTGCTGTGGTCTGCACATTGCTAAACGCAGTGACAGTAAATCTCAGCAACTCTCTTGTTTGTACTGTACCTATTTTCACCATGTTTACTTACACTTGACATCCTCCTCCTAGCTTTCAGGCAATTGCTGACAGCTGGCGGTCGTACGTCTCATATTTCTGGTATTTTTTCAATATTCGTACAAATCGCCATAGTCCGGTGGTCTGCATAATCTCAATAGTACCTTGAATCCCCAAATCTTATTTTCAGTTTTTTCGGCACGGCATTCCCTAGTTTTTCACTCATTCACATTCATTCTGATTTGCAAGCACGGCTACATCTATTTTTTTGCAAGTTCTCTTTCCCTTGTCAACGGCTGCCAAGCCTGGTTTTGGATAGCGTGATTGGGTTATGAAATGAATGTTGCAGTCAGAAACTCTGTTGATGAATTTTCTCTCGTATTCCTCTCTTCAGATAGGGTCTGATTGTAATCTGTGAGGTGTAGAGCCTTCTGCATTGTCAAAAGCCTCTTACTTCGCTGGTCAATTGATTGGATCTTACCCATTGTCGATCATGTCTTCATTCATTTCATCAAAGTTCTTGTAATTAGCTTAGTCTCTAAATTTCTTCTCATTTTTCTAAGGTATCCCCTTTTTACTTTCTCTTCCTGTTTCATCGAGCAACATTCAAGAATAGGTATTTATATAGGTTCTGTGATTTAATATACTATTCCTTCTGACGCCATAAACCTTCCTTTGTGTCCTACAGATAATTTGTGTCATACATTTTCCTTTGTCTTTTCTTAACAGATAGCTTTGTGTCATCCATTCACGTAGTTTCTGAGAATTGATCCCTACAGCTGTTCTTCAAGATTCTGTTTAGTTGCATCAGGGATAGCACTAATAGTAGCAGGGAGAGAGAATCATCCTGAAAAATCCTCCTTTTATACTTGCCTTTGCTGAGTTACATTTCACAGCTGCAGAGTCTACTTTCCAGTTTTTCATAAATCTAATTGGCTATGAATTTCATCACTGATTCACTAACATCTGTGGATCCCATCAGGTCTTGATACTCTCCACTATTCAATACTTTGCATTGAAGTTGTTTTTTTTAAATATTATCTTATTTGGAAAATTCGTTGAGTTCTTTCTGGATGTTGTTCTGTTGGTCCGGACGTACTTTGCTTTTATGGTATCTGTTTTTATATTATTTCTTTCTTCGGGCAGTTCTTCACAATGTTTTCTTCCGTTATTTTAAAAAACGGTTCAGTTTCTATATTTCTTTGGTCTTGCTTCTTTGGATAGTTTTTTTAGTGTATTTTCGCTACTGCAACAGGTATCTCCTAATGTCTTGCTCATAGTCACTTCTTGTGCGATGTGTCTTTCATTAATTCCTCATCACTGTTGTTGGGAGATATGTTTTTCTAACCTTTCCTAGCTCGTTTTCGTTCCTGTTGTTCTGGGTTTTGTCTTGTGTTGTAAAGATGACTGTTACAATTTTTGCACCGCCGTAGAAGAGGTTGTTGGACTCTGATATTTTTTCGGTGTCATTTGATCCTTTTTTATTTCAGTCTTTGCCCCTGAGGAATGGCAATGACTTCTGTTCTTACATTGATTCTCTTAAGCCTTGTTTCAATCTCTTACTTCTTCTGTTAGGGTGTAACCGTCCTCATCACATTTTTGGCTTGTATTTCGATCGGGCATTCGCTGATATCTGTTTCCCTTTAGCTGTTAGCTATGTTTTTTGTGTTCTTCTCTTTCTATATTCTGGTGGATTTCATGGAGTTCTATTGATGTATAGTTTCCTTCCATATTTTTTTACTTGATAAACCTGACGCTAACTTGATAAATCTAGTTTTCATTCCCTATCATGAGTATACGTTTTCTGTAATCCTTATCAGATGGTTGGCTTTTGAGGTAAGATCAAATGACCAATTTCGTGCACTTACTGTTGTTATTATTATTATTATTATTATTATTATTATTATTATTATTATTATTATTATTATTATTATTATTATTATTATTATTATCTGGTGATAGTGACTGACGACAGAATGACTGTACGTGTCCTAAAGTATCCAATCGCCTATCAAATATCAAATCAGTGTTGTGGATTTTACCGTATTTTTTCCATCTTGGCTGTTAGACCATTGCTGGCAGCTTGAAGTCGTAGATCTCATATATCCAGCACTCAGTATTTGCGCAGACCCCAGTAGTGCCGTGGTCTGTAAAGTCTTGGACTTTTCTCTTATCTTATAACCTACTCTCATTTGCACTACCCTGGTCTTAATATTCCCATCGGATCTAATGTTATCACTGAAGATGAAGACACAGCCTTCTTCATCTCTGACATCTTTTTAAGTATCATTGTAAAACCATCGTAGTTATGACAGTTTGGATTCTTTTCCTCAGTTTTCAAAGCCACGCCCATAATCTGCTGGGTTCTTTTTTTCCGTGTTAACCACTATATGATCAGGTTTCTTGCATGGATCGGGATGGTTGGACTGGGTCATGTAATTTCAGAGTATAATCTTCTCTTTAATTTCGAGTACTTCTTGTTTATACACAAGGTTATTGTTTACATAGTCGTGTGGGCAATTTCCACTTTTGGACTTTTCGTACTCTTCCCTGTACATGTTTATGTTCCATTTAAGTCAGCTTGTTACAGCTATGTATAGTCAGCAATCCAATAATTTCTCTACAAAGGCGATTCTTGCTTTTCCTCTTTTTCTCCCATTTCGTTTTGATATAATTCTACCCGTTGAATTCATTTAGAAAAGCAGTGCTAAAAGATTCCATTTCTCTTTTTATGTGTACTTTGCGTAACCATCTTCATGCCAGTTCGTTCCTGACACTTTCTATCTTTCCCCAAACGTCTCCACTCGGTTGCCATCGTTACGATTCCAAACTGTTTTGATATTTTTTCAAGTCCTCAGTCCTATTCAAATAACCCCTTTAAGATCTGCACTCCTATCCCAACGTATTTTCCGCCTTTCAAAGCAGTCTGAAAAGTCCTCTTTTAGGATCTCCATCATCTCCTTCTTCATGTTCTCCCTAATCCATTCCGGGGTTAGAATTTCCTCCTTTCAAAAAGTGAAAAAAAAAGAAATCGAAGGGAGGCAGATATACACAGCTGGAGTGGGGTGCTGACATGTTATGTTTCTTTCAAAAATTCAACGCAAAATGTGAAGAATGAGCGGACACAGCACCCAAATTTACTCAATTTCATCAAACTAACAACCGGGTTTCCCCCACCAGAAAGTATCTGTAGACACATTCACGACAAGATCTTTTGATCGTTAGTCGATCTACATAGAAGGCTGTCGAGATAATCAAAATGACTGATAATCTCCCGGAAGAACTCGTATTTGGTTGAGTTCAAGCAAGGCTAAAATGGAGCTAATACTGAACCCTCTCTTAGATAACTACCAGGAAACACCATAAGTCATAAAAATGGTTTTCATTATTTGTGATGTATTTCTTTAAAACCTAGAGAATATCAGCACAGTGGATGGATGACAAAGAGGAGTCAAACGGTCAACAGATTGATACATCAGAGTTTTCATGAAAGTTGCCAAGCAATTGATATGCAAAGATATGTAGACCCACCTGAGATAATACACTGAAATCTTCAAATGAACGGAGGCCAATTTAGTTTACAAATAAAGTGTCCACTTGCTGCATAAGTCTGACATCATGTTGCGAAATAATGTCAGTAAACTAAAATCAATTGAAGATGTAGATTTGATTTCACCCTGTCTATCCCCCGACCTTCTCACGTTCGACCGAATTTCTAGCATCTCTTAGACTTCATTATTGACAAGAATTACTTTAATCAGAATGAAATTGAAAGAGTCTTCTGTTTATTGATCAAATACTCTTTTGGGAACGGAATCGATGACCTACTGCTAAAGTAGAATAGGAATCAAAGAGCTATTATTTTGATTAGAGGAATGATACTTTTCCAAGATTTTCCAAAGAATTCAATGTAAGTAAATCGTAAATTTCATGTCAATCAACGGGATGTCGTTCTTTTTGTATCATCATCATCATCATCATCATCATCATCATCATCATCATCATCATCATCATCATCATCATCATCCTTCTAACGTCCTTTGTTTGATGTAGACCTCTCAACCATGGACATCACAGCGTCAATATCTTTTGCTCATAATCTCTGAGGGTCAACTTTATTAGTCATGATGTTCACCTGTTTTTCTGACATTCTTGCAACGTCGCCTGCAAACCGCCATTTAAAGTTTTTAAAAGATTTTATGACATATCTGACACCGTTTTGTTTATTCGATGAATTGTGCCGTCTTGCAATCTCCCCATGTGATGTTAAGCGCGATCCTTTGCCGTGCACGTTGTATGGTTCTTAGATTGCGAGACCGTCTTTTGATGATTTTTTTCATATAGTAGTAGTACTCAAATTCTATCGAATGACAGCACATAAAGAAATACATTGAACTGTAACAATGAAAACAAATAAGACAAAAACATTCATCCATTAGACAGATTCGAATACTAATGTACGAACTCATCACTCCTCCCTTTCATGGATAATTATTTGATAAAATTAAATGGATAGCAACACTATGGCAGAAGTGGAACAGGCATGGAAAAACGTTCAAGTTTCTAGGTACATGTTTGCATATTTACAAATATGATGCAGAACATTTGAAAGATAGTTGCAGCACACACTTTGAGAATCAGTCGTCTGTTAGTTTGAATTTTTATGGGACCTCATCCTGAATAACAAGTACTGCGTTTTAAGCAAAGAAGATACTGTCCCACGGTTAAAACACAGAATTCTGTTCTATGATTCAAGTTGGGTAAAACCTTGTTTCTTTGACATTGGTAATCGTCGTCTGGAATTAAGCTTTAAATAACTTCCCCGGCTGAATTCATCTCAGACAGGCCAACAGGCAAGCAGAGAAAATGATGTTATATGATAATAGTTTGCATAATCATCTAAGAAAATAACTTCCCGTTAGCAACATATTTTGGCGACCAAATATTGCATTATGATTTTTCTACAGGCCACCACATTACGAGAAGACTCTTTGGGGAAAAGATAGTAAATATTGTAAAATTCAATAAATCAAATATCGTTTTCGAATCCATGAATTTAATGTCAGCGAAGATGTCACATGCCATGTAATTGTTGCCTATGTGCTATGTGATCACTTTGAACAATTCCAGAGTAAAGTATTCCGAAACTAAATGATACACGTGTGATATTTTAGCGTATGGGGGATATCATTAAATCAAATCAGATATTCGTGTGCTACTGCGTATGAAAATGTAATCTGTATGATGTGTAATCTTGTTGTAAATAGTATTTTTTAATTTGATAAATGACTGAAATTGTTCTCATTATATACATAGGTTTATCTATTTTCTGCTATAAGAAGTCTCGAATGCTTGATATCCATTAAGACTTTCAATCAAAGAGTGACCAGCATATCAGTTCCCAGATGCTAACACCGTGGGTGAGGTTTAAAGGACTGTTTATAGAGGATCCCTCACTGTGTCATCGTTGCAAAAGCATAAATTCTTTTGTAAGCACCATTCTGATGCTGAATCGGAAAAAAAAAAAATGATACAGTTGTAAACATCTAAGCATGGGCTGGGCTTATTTTACTTTTCTATGTGTAATGTCTGAGTGACATGAAATGTTTTTCATCATACTTTAGTACTATATGGATTACTTCGTCCGGAAATGTTTTCTTTTTCAATTCTTGATATTGAACGTTGGATGATAAAAAAAAAATCAAATAATGAAACGCTGGGAACTTTACATTTGTTGATGTTTGAGTGATTGAATTTGGAAGAAAAGATTCAGAAATACGAACAAAGAACGAGGGATATCAATATTAAAGACTGTGAATGCCCCCAATCTGTGATTTTCTTGTTACATTTTTAGGTGTGAAAAAGGATTGTTTGGATAATCGAAAGTGAAAGAAAATATTGTTTAAAAAGAAAGTGACGAGAACAGAAGTAATGGGGATTTTTATGGGGCTCAACTCCCACTAAGTTTTGATTTTTCCGACGTAATCTCTCCCCCCACTCTCTTTCTCTAAATATACAGTTGTACACATGTGTGCTAAAATCAATATTCATTTTGCAAAAAGGATTGTTCAATTTCCAAATCAAAAGCATAGCTGTTTAAGTCTTACAATCGCTATATGGAAGGAGAGAAGGCTGAGAGTAACAGACACATTGCAAGCTAGTAATAAAAAAACAAAAATTATGCAAAGACCAAAAAAGATTTTATACCTTGTAGAATGCATTATGCTATGTTAACATTGAAGCACAAGAAACATTCACTAAAAAAAAATTTGGTATAGGACATAAATTTTACTGCCTGAGACAACAGTGGAAAATATCCTTAACCCCCCCCATTCATATAATATTGTAGCACGACTATTTTTAGCCACAGAAGATTTCCTAAAATAATCTTTGCCTATCGTGCAATATAGATTATTTTCGTGATGCCTGAATTACGATGCCCGTGGAAACAAATCTTGATTGTAACAGTGAGGTAAATATGAAAGGAAGCAATCATCTTACAGAAAATTTCTAGTGAGTCAGATTTGAGAAAATTGGCAGCAAAGCCAAATTCCCTATACTCAAAATCAAATCTAAATGATAGGGTCGTACATCTGATCCGGAAACGCCATCACAAAGATAAATATCGCCGTACGTATTGAAGTCATACATAAAGATCGAACCCATTAATCTTCAAGTTGAGAATCCACTCTATTCCACTCTTATATATACGGAGCACTTACTTTATGTTCTTGGAAATCTGAGTTAAATTTAGTACAAAATTTTGCCACTACCATTTATGAGCTTTACACTTAGAGAGCCAGTGCAGTTACAGCAAGAAAGTTACCCAAGAAAGTTATTAAAAAATTATCAGAAAGTAGCATAAATAAACTATATTTATGTATATATATATATATATATATATATATATATATATATATATATATATATATATATATATATATATATATATATGATGATTTAAAGGGGAAAATAAATTGATGATAGCGAAATTATACAACTTGGGAAAGATAACATTAAGGTTAGTGGAAAAAATTGTCAAATACTTCGGTTAAATATGTTGGTAGAAAATCAACCCTAAGAAATATTTCTGCGTAAACAGTATTCTTAAAAATAAGTTGGTTTGCATACAAGCTGAGATTGAAACTGACACAACAGATATAATAATCACATAGAAGTGACACGAAAAAATCGCATCTGTTGATGTATTTCCGTATCCCTCATCATTGAATACGTTTTGGGGATAACCTATGCTCTCGGTTTCAAAAAAACAACAATATACGTTGTATAAAATGACACTCATATACATTCATTATGACAATAACCTATATGAAACAACAAACTACATGTATGGCACAGGTTATATATTAAAATCATATCTGGAAGGGAGACAGTGTTTGATCAACGCTGTTTTGAGTCATGTTAATAAAAGTGTTTTCTTTTTAAATCGCCAAAATAGTTATATGGTAAACAACTTATCATCCCATTAGGAGAAAGTTTATGCATAGCACCAACATATCAAGGTACGTGTAAAACATAAAGAAACACTGAAGAAAATTGAATAAATTGAATATAAAACATTTCAAAATAAGTTTTTTTAGTCTGTCTAGTGTTCGAAGCCGTAAAAATTTCTTGACTACACACACATACACAAACACACATACATATATATATATATATATATATATATATATATATATATATATATATATTACTGAGAAATTGATAGATAATCTGACAAAAAATTTGAAGTTTTGAAGACCTAAATAACAGCTCTACAATTTTTTATTTTGTTCATATGCTGTCTATATCTGCTCTATTTTCCTCAACTCAGACAATTACATTATCAAGAAATATGTAAACAATCCGACAGAAATAGTAATAAATACGTTATTTTATTCTGAAACTACATTTGCTCTAGTCTCCCGTACTTTTACGATGAATGTGTTATTTAGTCGAAATAGAAGGAACAATTAAACAAAATGGGGCTGCAGCAGGAATCACACCTGCAACCGAGAGGTAGCAGCTTTAACGTTGCATTCTCTTACATTTGAGCCGAACTGCTGCCAGAAATACAAAAGACTGAAAACTACTCCATCCTTTTGCATTTCCAATAAAATAAAATGAATTCTTACATTTGCAACCAAAGGCATTCCATTTGGATATTGAGCCATCAATAAATTTCAATATGTCTCTCATGGCACCCTTTTTCATAATAGCTGCCACTGACAACTGTTTTCGGATGAATTTTCTTATTTTCGATGGATGTTATGTGATGTTGGATTCAATTATTATTGAATTTAGGAACCATACATAGTTTTGCGAACTGTAATTTGAATAATACATGAAAATCATCAAAAATTCAAAATGATTGTGATGTCACGATTCAAAACTCAATAAGCGAAAACAATATTATCCAAAGCCTTGGATCTATCGTGGGAGATTCTATTCCAAATACACTTCACAGTGATGGAATGCTATGCAGTCTTAAACAGTTTTTTGCACTCAGACTGCTTAAGCAGCAGGAGATAGAGATTCGATGGTAATAAGGAGCAATTTACAACTTCAAAGAAGTAAATGTAATTTTGATTTTGTTTATGTAGAACGCCATTTTTACGCTGCAAGAATCAGCAGCAACATCCTGTCTATCAAGAGGGAATAATCTCTGCACTTTGAGAAGCACAAAAAGGGATTACTTTTCTCACCGATTTTTTTTTTAAGCGGTTGTTTCACTTCACAGCAATTAAAAATCCGATTCAGAGTTTCTCTGCAGATTTATCACCATATCTCCATTGACCAGAATGAATATAACAGACTTCCCAAATCGAGGAATTGAATTGAGAGATCATTGCCAAACCAAAATGAAAGAAGTAACCCGTTCATTGATCACCCCTTTTTCGAATTTCTAAGTATATCACCGACATGCTGCCTGATGACATTAGTTGTATCACAGTTTAATTGTTTTTTTTTATTTTTGGTGTAATCATTGATTTCAATATTTCCTTGCCTTTCCCCCTCAAGCCTCTATGGAGATTGCCGTATCTCAGTACATTATAAACTGTAGCTTCTTTCTATGCGTGTTTAAAGCTAATAATCACTTAAAACTCCTGACGGTCACAACTTAAAAACAAACGCCCCCTCGCCTGCTGTTGTTTTACTTTGACTTTCTCAAACGAAATCTCCCAAGAGGCACGTTGCAACAAATAATTCGCTGTCAAAACCTATCAAGTCTCTCAAATATTAACGGATTAAGATAAAATAATGAATTATTCATTAAGCAAAACATCTTCAGCAGGCGAAGATGTAACTAAATCAATCGACAACGATTGACATTGTCGAGTTTTGTCTGAACACATGAATCATTTGATAGGCCTGGTTGTCACTTGATTGTTTTCTAAAGTGATATAGATATTTAAATAGACATTGATATATCACTTAATATAGATATACTAAGTGGGAGAAATATAGAAGGCATTTATTCAACCAGGTGAGAAATATTTCACAGGGAAACCGTCATATCGTGGATATCAATGTGATGTTGACGGCGTTGTACCAAATACGCAGTAACATGTAAATGAAAAATGATTAGGGTTTTTACATTATATTCTGTAATTTATGCGAACATATAAGTTCAATTTTAAAGCTTTGCATCTTCTTTTTTAGGTGTTGTTTGGATTTTTTAAATTATATTTCTTTTGTTTTTTTTTATTGCAGTTTAAATAACTATGAAAGGAATAAAATGGGAGCGAATTACAACCCGCCCCAGTGGGCAGAATAACATTGCTCAGTAATTCGTACTCTCTCTTCATTTGGAATAGGAAATAAAAGAAAAAAATGAAAAATTTAGACTTCATTCTGTGAATTATTTTACTCAAATTTAGGGTGTTTGCTATTCTATATAATCTGCAATGAATACATGTACATGATACATTCTTTAATCCCTTTAAATGCAATTCTTAATCACTGGAAGAGACAATGAGCTCCAACGATGCTGTCAGATCTAGGGGATTCTTATATCCAATAAATACTACGTATCAGCCCTTGGCACTGACCAGACCATTCATCATGAAGATTGGAAATCTTGCAGCACACATACTCCTTTCAGAGACGTTGGAAAATGTTGTTTTTTATCTAATCCCTCCTCCATCTGAAAAGGTTTATAAATTGAAGTTCAATCTGTAATGTAGATTCATTTAAAATTGAACCCTAAATTTGTTTTCTCGATTTATATTTGTTGTTTTGAATATTTGGACTTTTAGTGATCACTACCCAATAAACTTCTATGTGTTTAGGCTTGGCGTGGTGTGCAGAGGCAGGTTGCTGTCGTGCAAATGGTCAGTAGAGCAGTAAGTACTATTCTTATTTGTTAGAGCCTTAATTTTAAAAAAACCAAACTACAACTATTTAGCGTAAAAAGAGAGCTCACTCGACCCTTTACGTTCAAACTTAAACAAAGATATTAACTTTTCAACAAAAAAGCAAACCGGAAGAGAATATCAACGTGCTCAACAACAAAATATCAACACCCTAACTGAAGTCGCTACTATGTTTAAGATAGAACAAATAAACAGCAAACTCGGACAGCAATATATATATATATATATATATATATATATATATATATATATATATATATATTGCTTTGATTCAAAAACCGCTTCCACCAAAAAATAGACAGTGAAATGAGAGCATCACTTCCTCGGGCTAACAAAACTACCGAAGCTCACCCAAAAAAGGCTGTTGGGTACGACGGGTTAAAACTGTGTTCAGAAGATGGGGACAACAATCCAAAGCAGCAATACATAATGATAATCCCTCATCTAAAAATATCAGAAAGAAAACAGTTCAATCGATTGCTAAATAAAATAAGTCAGCGAGTCGAAATTATTATTTCCGTAGCAAGTTATTATACATTTTTCTAACAAAAAACAATATGAGCAACTACTTCAACCACAAAACAAGTTATAGAAACGACTATTCCAGCCCCCAAGCTTGCTATATAAGCAAACATTTCAGTCAAACAGAAGGTAATAAGTAACAATTACTTCAGTGGTGATATAAATCAAACGAAAACTATCGAGTCATATAATCTATACTTCGGCAATATGGCCAACTATATATTCTGCCCCGGCAGATGATATCGGCAATCATTTTAGTTGCAAATCATCTCATATGTGCAACAACTTTACGTACGAGGTAGGCTATTTGAAGAAATGTTTCAACATTATGACAAGCTATATAAAACAACAATTCCAGGATTTAACACATTATTTCCCAGTTACAATGGAGTAGGTTTAGAGAATTAATTTTACAATACCCTCCCAATCAATAATTTCAACTTGTCAATCATGAATAATTAGAATCTTTCCGCAAAGATTTTTTTATAGCCTTTAAATGCGTTAGTGATAAATAGATAGATATTTTTCGATCTAATATGGTTTCTGAAAATACAATGCTTTTCTTTACCCCCTTATTGGTGATTTTGTAATTATGTCGCAACACTCGAATGATACAATTAGAGCTTAATGTTGTTTATTTGACAATAGGAAAAATGCTTGAACTTTGAATGACGAAGGAAAAATGATCAATGCTGAGAGAGATAAATCATTGATCAAAATGCTAAAATATCAATTACCAAGGAGGTAGTTCTCCGTCTTGTTTGTGAAATCAAACAGGTTTGGAGCCAGAAAAGCTATAAAGTACTTTCAAGAATCATATCCTGGTCAACCAGCTACTTGAAATCTACAGGGCAGTCTCAAACACTGCAATATTTACAATGAAACAGTGCTTTTGGCACAAGTATAAACTCGACCAAAATCAACTCCATAACTAATGTTACAGTGGCTAAGGTTATCCCAAGACGCACATGAAATAAATCAAGAGCTGCAATCCCTAAAACTTCCTTCCTGGCCACTAGATGGAACCAGTTTTCGTTCGAACTTTCTTTGTACTTCGTGTTTGCACTATAATAAAATGCACTTCACACATCAATTAGAGCTGCCGATGAGAACGCCCCGGTTTGCATACTTGCCTATTGATGCAATGACTGTGTTACTGAAACCTTCACAGTGTCGTGCTATGGTGTGTTTGGTAGAGATACCACTGGTTATCAATATTTAATTGGCATAGTTCAAGAGCAGCATGACTCTGGACTTACCTGCAAGAAGAGTTTAATGAGAACTCTAAGGATGCAAATATAGATGGCCTCAACCAGGTGCCAGACCTCACTATAGCTGTGTATGCAACCACAGCTGATCTCTTTGAGGATTCTGACCTTGGCAAACTGAAAGCATGCAAGTTCCTGAACTAGTGATAAACCCTCTTAGAGTTAGTACCCAAAATAGAAAATGCATTTCTCCTGAGAAAGGCAGCTCTGGTAACCAACATTGACAAGAATGCACACATCGACAAGCCAGGAATTCCCTCATGCACAGAACTTAGATGGTCTCTGGATGATGGGAATACAGATCAATATCCATCTATACAGCCAGCCTGGCATGCATCCATGAAGAAGACAATCTCATGTGGATGTGTCAAAGGCTGCCAGAAATGTTCCTGTGAAAACAAAGCAGTCATGCAACATAGGGTGTCGTTGTCATGGACTGACGATCAAATGCAGTAGGAAGCGGTACACTGCGACACACAAGATCAATCACAGCAGCAGTGACTCAGAAAATAAGCAAAACAGTGTTAATTTCAGCAAATTTTCTCAAAATAATGCACACGCCGCTATGATGGATAACAGAATTTGTTACAACATGGGTCATCATGTCCAGTGTAGATTACATGCTTGGGAATATAATCTGGTTTCATAGTTCTTGCCAAGTGGAGGATTATTTTTTGTTCAACTCCTATCAATTTTAAGACGAATTCTCTTATGAGAAATGTGAACTTGAATGTGAAACCTTGTGATAGAGTAAAATAAATGATTTGTCATCAGGAATTGTATTCTTTAAGTATTAAAACGGGCCAATTTTAATGATAAAGAAGCAAAAATTTTCACAAATCAACAGAGCATCAATTTGGCTGGAACCATTCGATATTTCAATTATAACATTAGTTTAACTCGGTTTGAGTTGACCTTCAACGAAGATTTGGAAAGCAAATCTTTTGTTAAGGTGGCAAAGCACAAATTCAACTCCCTGTAAATTTCCAGTATTCACTTGACAAGGTTGTACACCATGATGATGATTCTAGAAGGTCTTTGAATTTGTTTTTGGATTACGATCTTGTAACATTCCATCTCTGTAAAACTCCCTTTGACCTCTGGCGAAATTGAGCAATGAAGAAAGAACATTTGGAAACCTTTTTTTGACCAAAAAGATGGTTCAATGCGATCAGGTATTTCATTTCCTGTGCTAACATGAGCTCTTTATGCTCAGTCTGCTTCGAGGCTTGTCAAACATCCTCTTTCTCTCTTGAGCACATAGCCATGGCCCAAGGTTATTCAAGTTTAACATTTGTCATGTTTCAGTGATATTTTGCTTAAAGCAACGTTATTACAACCTGACATTTTATCCAAAGGACAAAAAGGTTAATTTCCTACAATATTTGGCACTATTGATAAAATTCTATGGATGATTAAATTTAGTAAAATTTTATGCAAAGATGTCATTTGTTTATTATAATTACGAAAGAGATAGAAAAAAAATTAAATTCAAAGTCGCATTCTACAATTCATTCAAAAAGTAGTCAATAGTTCAACATTATTAATATGTGGTTAGTGCCTCTCTCGTCTAAATTTCTATGCTGTTCATTACAACAGCCCGAACAGTTATTCTACAAAAGTTAGTAAATGGCACAAATCGGAGATTTGAAAACAAATGTCGCTGAGATCAGAAATCATACCAAACCCCGGCGGGAAACTTGCTGGGATAATTGACTACTACTCTAGGTACGAGAGTCAAAATTCGTTATGAATTAAAAGCCCTTATTATTCGATGGGAACTTTCAGAAGGTAAAAGCGAATCCCCCAACTTAATAAAGGCATGAGTATGTGCAAAATTTAAAATTTTACTATGAACACGTAGGTTTTGGCATATTCTTAATAGATATATACATGCATACGTATGCATATAGATACTTATATGTGTCGGAGCATGGATATAATTGTTGGAATATGAATAGCCTAAACCCCAAAACGATGATTTAATCCGTCTGTCTTTGGTAGCAATGTTTGATTAAACTAAAAGAAGTAATCATAATCATTAGCCTTTTAAAGTTTGTCGTTAGACATAGACCCTCTCTTGGAGATGCTAGACCTCTCTATCATGGGCACCACTGAGCCAATACTATCTGAATTTGTATAATTTGTCTTTTCATCTTAGATTCTGCTGGCCACGTTTTTGCATGTGTTTTTTTTTTCGATCCAGGTTGTGTGTCGTGAGGTTTAGTGGCTGTCCGATTCTTGCTACATGACAAGTTTGTTGCAATTAGAGTTCCTATGATATCTCTGATCCTTGTCTTCTCTTTTAAATAGTGCTATCTTTTGATCTCTCCACGTGATGTTGAGAGATGATTATCTCTTGTGCACGTCGCATTGTTCTCAGTTGAGGGTCAATCCTTTGGTAAAGTTCCATGATTTAGCTCCATAGATGACTATCAGGAAGGTACATAGGTTGAATACTCTTTTTTATGGGATCAATGGAATTTTTGTTCTTGAAGGCTGTGCTGGCTCTATCAAAAACTTGCCAATCTGGAGTAATTTCTTGTAAGTTTTCGAATTGATTGCCCGTGCCTTACATATCCTGTTCATTGTTTTGTGGACTTTGTTTGAAGGATTCAATTTTTTCTTGAGTACAGTTATTCGTTCTCTTATTGTATTTTAAGTTTTGTTGATAGATTTGAAACTGCGACCTTTTATCATGAATTGTCCCCATTGCTCTCTTTCACTTCATTTTAATCTTTTTTCCGTTTCTTTTGGGTTGTTTTCTTTACAGTGTTTTTTTCAATCTTTTGTCTTTTTGGTCTTGGCTTGGAATATCAGCATTTTTCTATGAGATCTTACTGATGGTGAGTGTACTTTCTGGTTTAAATTTATTGGTGACTTCAATTAAAGAGGCCTTAACTTTGTTGTTGAATTTGTTGACGTTGATGTCGTTCTCTTCTCGTTCGATGGGAAGTTCTTAGCCTTTCAGTTCGAGTTTAAAAGATCTGGCACAGATCAGAGAAAACAAGTATTGTAACCACGGAGCAGATTATATAAGCCAATAATTCCAACTCAACGTAGGTCATCTGAACAAGTATTTCAGCAACACTGAAAACTATCAATCAAAGTATATAAGCAACTGTTTCAACCACAAGGTACGTTTCAATTGACACAGGCCTTCATAGAGAAAATCTGATTCAGAAATGAGAATCTTATGCTCAATATTGACCATGTGCTGATTTGGATAGAAATATTCCTAACTTAGACATAGCGAAGATTTTTTTAAAGAATGGGACCAAAATTAGCTTCCTGGTTGGGAAATATTCAAATTGAATCATATAAACGAATTTCATCTTTTCCGCCTCTGATATCTCAGTGCAGCTATATTTATGCTTTTGTTAAAATGCACTAGTAGTATTAGTAATAATATATTGAATTTTTATTAGATGAATCATTGTCGACTATTCTCAATTATTCACTATTATTTCTTCCATTTTGATTTTAGTTGCTTTTTATTACCACTATTCAAACCGTTATTCTACGACTGTTACTGAATAATACCAATCACAATCAAACATATGCCCCAAGTAAAAGTCGAAGTCGCTTTTTTTCACTTTTTCTGAGGGGATCTTAACTTGCTATGATGGCTGCTATATAGCTTTAGCCTCGAAAATCAATGCAATAGAATATCAAATCAAATCATACGTACTCAATCCTCATTTTCCACGGACGCTCGACGCCACCACATTTGATGTATTGTTTATATAATGAAATCTATACGAGAGAAATTATTCCGTGCAAGTGTGTATGTGTACGTGTGTATGTGCACGCACGTAAAACTCACGTAGTTGTAAGTGTGTTATCAAGTTGCTTCCCTGACGAAATAAATTATTAACTTAGAAGATTTATTCCTGAAACTGGAATGTTGCTTTGATAACGACACTGGGTGATATTTTCATTAACTTCCGGAAAAAAAATCACCGAAACGATTTCTAGGAATTAGCTACGAACCAAGAAATATAGTCAAACCCCAGTACAAAGACTAGAGTTGACTTTGTTTGCCTTCCATTACAAGAACAAGAACAATCCTCACAAACAAGGGATGTGAATAGATATGTAAAGCCCACCTTCCCCTGTCGCGATTTGACTTTGCAATTAATCAATTGCCCGCAGACTATCTTAAACACGGAGTTAAATCCTAATTATTATCGGATATATAACATAGAGATACCTGGGACTTATTCCCTTTTGATAAAAATGTATATTTTTACACTTCTTAAATTTCATAATTTTGTATTTATCTCAAAATTATTTTGTGGTTTGGATTTTAACGAAAGCCGAATAATATTAAAAAAAATGATAAAGTTTCAATTCATCAAATTCTTTTTAGCCATGTATCATTTCAAAGTTCAGCGTCCGCAATGCTTTTAGTTTCCATCTGGTATGTCAAGATGAAGAGGCTATCCGGATGAAACTTCCAACAAAGGCTGACCATGTTAAACAGCAGGATGTGTCAGCTTCAGTCTGACAACTTTCAATGATCATCCCTGAGGCTTGATTGTCACTTAAAAAGTCGAGTCGGAGAGGAAATTGTTGCCTTTTGAAATCAAAAGAGAAGATTAAATGGTTGCAGAGGCATGCTTGGAGCAAAACAACTATCCTCAGAACATTGTCCGGAAATATTTGTGGCATCATATTTCTAATGATAAAACTTGTTCTGTTGCAAAGTTGTGGCGGAGAATTGAAATTACGAAATAACATAATCGGCGTTCCAAACACCAGTTTATGAGAAGGCATTCCTACTGGTTCAATGCTATTACGAGAAATTAGCCGAACAATTTACGACCTTAGAAGTGACTGTATCTACTGATCTATCTTCGGATAATACCTCGAGCAGTCTCTTACCGATTCTTGTTACAGTATTATTTTCGGTGGTGAAATTACTTCATTGTAGAGTCATTTAAGATCATTGTACCGGATGTGAATATCACGGAGGTTTTATTGTTATCGGTTTCTGTTATGCTTGAACAATATGGCTGAAGGGAAATTTAATTTGATCGTCGGCGTAGCTACATTGTTAATTCACATGCAGGATCGGCACTATTCAAGTGCATTTACATATTGGTGCTAATGACAGTTGGTGTTCACGTGATCAGACTGACATTAATCTCACTAATCAGGGTGCCTTGAGGGATAACAATATTTGTTTTAAATCGCTGGCCTGAACTGTTGTCATTCTTCCTATTGTGTGTGTATGTTATTTTTCAGATCCTATGTTGTCTGATCCTAGGTACCAGTTGCTCGTCTGTGGTTCATTGTGGCTTCAATCAAAATTATCAGTTTAAAGTCGAAAAATTCGATAAAGCTTGATAAAAAAAATTGACTGCCTCCCTTATCTATCTATCTATCTATCTATCTATCTATCTATCTATCTATATATATATATATATATATATATATATATATATATATATATATATATATATATATATATATGTATACGTAGACCCCTACTAATTTTTCAGTAAAAGATAATTTTCTTCAGAATCAAACATACCAGGCTTTTATCATTCTTACAGGATCTTTATTCCATCAAAATGGATGTCATAAGGAATTATTTATTCTTAAACTCTACAACATATATCTACTTATAGATATTCAAAAAATGGAGCACGCAATGTGTAAATGGTTTTATAAAGACATACTTCTCGATGTGCCGACGTTTATTTCTAAAATGGCTCCATGTTGAGAGGAACTCTCTCCTTTTTCGAAGGAACATATTATCAATTTTGACAGAAAGAACAACGATCACAGCAAATAGGTACTACATTGATGTTGAGCGAAACTAATGCTGCCAACAATGTGCATAATTACAAGGAAAGTGGAAAAGTTGGAGGTGTAAAGGGTGACCTATTCGGACCATGGACGCTGAACCCAAAGTCTAGTCATTATAACAGGAGATTGGTCGATGGTAATAAAGTAAGGAAAATGTGTGTACTATGAATGTTTCGATTACAAAAATTAACGATTGGCTTACATTGCCAACGACTGCATAAGCAACTGCTACTGAAAGCAGGACACAAACTGGCCCGGTAAAAGTTTGTATTGGAGAATAAAGATACAAATTCAAAGTTTCAGGACAGCATATGGTCATATGAAACTAAAATAAACCTTTTTATGTTTGATGATATTCATCAAGTTTCATGGCGAGGAGTACAAGGATAAGGGTTTGTACATGGTTTTGGAAATATCATGTTCTGGGGGTGCATGTTCTGTAATCGCAATGACCAACTGCATTTCTTAGACAGAATTATGAATGTAGTAGATTACATTAAAATATTGAAAGAAAACATGTGCCCTTCACTCAAATGCGTGGGAAGTATATCTCAGTATGACATCGATCCTAAAACATTCCGCCACGAAAATGACAGAGTGTCTGGAAAAAACATCCGGTAAAAGTACCTGATTGGACTAAGGGGTGACCAAATTTAAATTTGATTGGGCATTTGTACATAAAAGGAAAGTAGAAAAAAGAACAACCCCCCAATAAGACAGAATTGAAAGACTGTTCACTGTCGGGATTAAAAAAAGCCTTCCAGTGCCTGTTTGTGCCTCACTAGGCCAATGCCATCAAAACTATAAGTGGTAGTAGCAAATAATGGCAGCAACACCAAATATTGATTTTATATAACTTCTTTTGCAGGATTGTACTTATTCTTGGACTGCTACTTGTTCATATTCTTGGCTACACAGTTCAAATGCTGTAGGATTTGGTAATAAAAAATATCTGTTTTGGTTGTATGATGCTTCACTGAAAATAATATCCTGGTAGGTTTATAAGAAAATAAAAAAGAAATTGGTCGGGTATGTGCTAATTTATGGTGATACTCTGAGTGTGTGTGTTTGCGTGAGGGTATGATAAATAGTATCATGCAGATTCAGAATACTTACGATTTTTTTTGAGAAATTAAGAAAAGAATATCTTACAAGGATAAAAGAAAAATACACCACGTTAGATATCGGAAATTTGATCGAAGGATTAAACACATGGACAGTATTGGTAGTGGGATACATAATTCCATTTTTTGGATGGGTAAAGGAAGAGCTCCAATCAATGGACAGACTAACGGAAACTCACACAATGCACAAGGATCTAGAGAAGACACGGATAGACTATATGTGAAGAGGAAAGAAAGTGACAGAGGAATCATCAGCGAAGAAAACGATGTCCAAAAGGCTAAAACATGATTAGAAAAAAACATATACAAACAAGCAGTGAAAGCATTACAGAAAATGACCCAAAGCAGTGCAATAAACAATGAAAATTAGTAAAAGAAGGTGCAAAGCACACAATAAGGAGAGAAAAATGAGAAGATCAAAAACGAGGAATTCAAAAGGAAGATAGTAAATATTGCAAACAAGAGATCGTAGACATGGTGAACGTAGTGAACTAGCCAAAAAGAAGCACAAAAACAGACATGACAGGGTAACAACATTTATACAATGGGAACAAAGCTAACGGCTTGGATTTAAGCATGAAAACTAATGAAAACAAACCAGAGACAGTCCTCGAAAAAGAAGCTACAAATAACTGTGGAAATTTGACATTCAAACCGATCACCTCAACTGAACCAGAAGGCCATTCCTGATTGTCATGGACAAGGGGAGAAGAACATGTTAAAGAGTAACCGTAGATGTAAAAAGAGTGATAAGCTAGGAAAATACCGGGCCATGGTAAGTGAACTGAAGAAGATATGGGACATGAAATTCAGGGTAGTACTAATAACCGTGCTAAAGACACTGAAAACTAGTAGGAAATAAGAGGAAGAATTGGGACTATGCAGACCACATCACCACAGGAGTAATATGAAATATACGACCTCCAGTAATCAGCAATAACCTAACAACAAGGATTGAAAGGGTATGATCGAGACAACACAAACTACAGCACTGCTTCGGTATGCTGTGGTATGTAATCATGGTGAGAGTATAGTCGGAAACTTGAGGGGATTCACAGTCACACAGCTTTCAGCAACAACCACGAGGTAACTGGAGTGAAATTGCAAATATCAGCACTGTGTGCTGAAAGGGGAGCTAGAGACTTGGAGAGACTTGCTGTCACTCTTCCGTGATGCCCACCGGGCAATCGGTTTGAAAATTCAAATTAATAATATTCATGTCATGTGGCAATTTTCATTACTTTAAATTCATTAAATCACAGTAATGTCCTCCTCTTATTTGTTAGAGACACAACAATTCAGCTCCGATACCCTCCTGCCTCTTTCATATTCCCCTTATTCAATCCACGGGTGTAGATTGGTCTCATCCGACTGTCTGAGGATTTCTCAAATCAGCTAATATCTTATATCTAATTCATTCGTTTTTATTATAGTGATTATTTTCTTCCACTGAAAAATGTTGTACTAACTGACCCAAAGGATGGACCTTGCTCTTCCATAAGACACGCTTAACCAACAGTTTTATCCGCACCTCAGTTCTATCTCATTGATTTGGATAAAATTAAAAGTTATGAAATGCAAGATAACGAGCAAGGAATTTGACGTGTATTAGATATCTTTTGATGAGACTAGTCCCTCAAGTAACTGCCAAACTCGAACGACCATATCGAAATTGGTGATACACGACAGTGGATCAATAAGTCCGTAGCATGATTTGAATCATTAATTAGCTTTTTGCATGGAATTTTCACTGAAAAGTATTCAATCTATTTAAAAATATTCGCCACTGAATTAAGTGCATTGACAAGATAACGGTTTATGTTGAAAATAGACTGTTTTCATTGTTTCATCACTAAGCTACAAATTCATTGATGCACCCACGTATGAGGCTCGATTAGGTTGTCGCACGTATATAATAGTTGAATTTCGATATGAAATTTCCATGGTGATATGATTGATCTATATGTTTAATATTCACCATTGATTTCAGTGCATTGACAAGGGAGGAGACTGCGTTGAAGGACAATCATTTGTTGTGTGAGGAAATGCTTTAATCACTACAAAGTTATGGACTTGATAATACGCCTGCACAAAATAGGAATCATAATCAAATACATAAAAACTATAACCGTTTGATAAATATCTAAAAAAAAAACAAAAAAAACTACAACATAATGCACTGCTTTTACTGGCTCATAAGATGCTAGCTAAAACAGCAATGGAAAATTATCTTCCCTAACAATAATTACTTTCTCCTCTTGTTCAGTCCACCACCCATAATGCAAACCTATTAGAGGCAACAATTTGCTTTTCTATAGTGTTGTTGCCGCCAGAGGACATTTTTGTTTGACGTGCTCAGTATTCAAAACATGTGTCGAAGGTCTGTTGATAAGGTAATTAAAACTTGTGATGGAGATTCATTTAGTAAATTAGAATTTAAAAGCTGTTTGTCTCAGAAGGTAGGTTTTTTTTAGTTCTTTTTTCTTTACTAATCTTGTACGTAATTACAAACTTCCTAATAGCGTCCCCGAACATCGCCCCATACATCGAGGAAACGTCTTTGATTCTGACTCAAAAAAGCCATTATTTCTCAAAGTTTATACGCCATCTAATTTCCTGGCGAAACGGATCTCTTAACAGATTCATTATCCAAATTAAGGTGTCTGTCAGTGATCAGAGGATATCTTAAATTGTCCATTCCAAATCCATTATTGGCAATTTGAATATACCTTTGTTTTGAAATTTACTTGCTTTTTGGCTTGATTACTTTTTCTCCCGCTTAGGATGATATTAGTCGTCGTTACTTCATTTGAAAAGTTTCCAAATCTCACCTTGCAGCAATGTTTTCTCTCTAATTCAATTTTATCTTGACGAATTACCTCATCTGCAATTTACCTACCAGTGCAGAAAATTAATGCGTTAAATACTTAAGCTCTACCTGACACTTATTCAGAAGAAAACAGTATATATTGAAACTCTCTATGGAACTCCCTGAACACGCTCAGCTGCTTTAGTGATTGCCTTTTAAAAGTCCATAAACAAGAGCGACTGCTTCAATGATCGCGTTTTTGAAGTCTATAAACAGGAGCGGCTTCTTTAGCGATTGCCTTTTTAGAGTCAATAAACACGAGTGGCCGCTGACACGTGTGTTCCATTTACGAACATTAATAGGTTCTGAGATCCCAGGAATCATGTCCCACTGGAACCAAATCTGACCTATTGACATTGATCGTAGAGTCAAGTCTAATTATCACACTGACACACGCGGACACACAAATACATATGTACGTATATGTATTCCATGATTTAATTTATCCCATTATTTGCTGTTTATATTTCTGAATGTAGTAGTGGTGCTACCTTGAGTGCTGGTCAGTTTTCAGCTTTTTTTAGTCAGTACCAGAAAGTGGTTAATTTAAGGAGGTCAGTGTTCAAAAGGCTAAAATTTCGTTAACCGATTCAAGGAAAAAAAGGAAACAGTATTGCAAAATGAATGTACAAAAGCTAATCAAGAAATCACTAAATGTGAATCGTAAGAGTTTATTTCGTTAACCAAAGAAAATAGTTCTTCACGAGGAAGGAATTTGAAAGAGCATAATTAACTTTTTGCCAATTGTCTTTATATATATTGATGTACACTACATAACGTATTTGAACATGGTATAATTTACATGGGGAACCCAAAAACTAAATAAAGTAAATAACCGTTGTATGTAAGTATTAGTTCGTTACGCTCCATCTTTTTACCTGATAAACGCTATAATGAGCAAAATATGTCCCTTCGATGGAAAGAATAGTGTAAAGAATAAAATGCTTTCTCGGATGGAAAATCTGTTAGGTTTTCTAATGATTTCCCTTGAACCGTGTGCCAGCTGGGCATAAGATTAAAAAATCGTGAGATAATTGTAGCTGCCAAAATAGTAATACCAGATAGAGATTATCAGAATTATAATACTTTAAAAACTACAATAATCAAATTTATATCATAAATATTTGCAAATAAATTTATGAATTATCAGCATTTCTACCCAAAAGGGGAAAGGTTTTCCCTCAATTTCGACCTCAGGAAAAGGGAGAAATTTATTCTCACTCTTGGCCTCAAAAAGGAAAAAAGGTCTACTCTTAATCCTCATCGCTGTGAATGGAAAAAGGTTACCTAAATTTTTGACCCGGAAAAGTGAAACTAAAATGCTTTATTTCACAACTAAAGAGGCAAAAGGCCGTTCTTCACACTTTTGATTAAAAAAAGAAAAGAATCCCCCCCCCCATTTTGACTCCCAACAGAAAGTTGTCTCCCCTGAACTCTGACTTCGATTTCTTTTTTCAAAAAAATGTCTTTAGAAAATTGATTCAGGCAAAGAAGATACTTTCAAGCGGAAGGGTGCCCTGAATGAATGTTCTCTTATTTTGCAATATCTCTGTAGCTGTACACAAAAAGCAGTGTTATATTCATATTGTGAATAGAATCAATCCAAAACACAATGTAGTGGTCGCAATCACTCGTATTTGTTCTATTTTGCAAAGTGGAGTATTTTGAAAGGGTTGCATTGACAAAATTACAATGTGCCGTTATTGCTACATTACGGTAGCATATATAAGGGGAGAATTAATGCTTTTCCAGTCATACAAAAGAAACGCCCTCAACATTGGTGTCATCAAACAAAATTTAGCGTGCACACTCAATGGTCCCAGGGAAATTTCGGCAAGTTATTTTTTTTTATTTTTCAACCCAATATAATTACAGGTGGGAAATCGATTTACAATGAAATGACATGCTGAACGGACACCTATTTTTAGACTGGCTTTAATAAAGCAATTTGATATTAAAACCCCTTTTTTTGAATTAATTCTCTGAGACATAATAAAGTGTTCGTATTTTAAGAGACACACAAAGGAGTATCCAATACTTAGTAATGCACACACCAGCACATATGGTAAAGACGTGAGTAAACGTATATACATTTGCAACATTCAATTGCCACACGTTCATACGACCCCATTCACCGTGGTGCTATGATATACTTTTTGTGGATTTCCAACCAAATGAACTTCGGACACTTGCGTTGGAAGTAAAATTATGAACACTCAAAACACAATTTAATTTTTTTCTTTCCAATTTCTCATTTATCTACGGATTTTTTTTTGTCAACATTTGATGATTTCAAGGTTTTTAAAGTGAACTATTTGTTACGTGACTGTCCATATATTTATGTGGTTTTATTCATGTCTGTGATTTGTTTCTATGGTGATCTTGTATTTTTTATGGAGAAAAGAAACTTGATCTGTAATCCATTATTTCCTGGAATGAAATTGCACGATTTTTCATGCAAATAAACAAATCGAACGAACTTCTTCGCCTTATTCCTTTACTCTGTCTGACCTTCTCTTTTTTTCGCAAACAAAGTCCCCCCTTACAATCACACACTCTTCCGAAATACCCATGATAATCAAAGGTCTCCCCATCCCCGAAAATATTTCAAAAGATTTCTATTTCTCAGTTTATACATTTTATTTGTCTCATCTTAGAATAAAAATTTCTGCAGATGATTAATTATATTTTTACAGTGTGATCCATCGGCTAAAAAGGGATGATTGAATTCTGACTCTCCCAAAGTTATACACAAAAAAAAAGAATAAATGATTTAAACAGAGAAAAATCTTACTTGTTTGGATTCATACTGACACCAGGTCGGACTTTTTCTTATGAATAAGCTATAAAACTTGTCATTCACAGATCAAACTTGCCGGTTTCAATTGAGATGGGAACTTGGTTGGACTTGCTTTTCTACATGGATGTGCTATGAAATTTGAAGTTGTAGCAATGATCAAGGACAAAAATGGTACTGAACACAGATAGTCTTGAATATTTGTATATCAATGAAACTTGTATTTAAATACCTTTAGAATGGAAATACTTAAAACTGTGTTAACCTTACCAACTGACAGGAAAACCATAAAACATGGACATTAATCCTAAAAACAACAGGTATACAATCAATGTATCCTTCCAATATTCACCTATGGAGCTGAAACATGGATCCATAACCAAAAGATCATGTTCAACATCACAAAAAAGAGATTAAAAAACACCACATCATTTTAGAGAAAAGGTGGGGGCCGGATATATAATCATAGAAATATTCAGAAAACTCAAATTGCACTGGGTTGGTCATATTCAGTACTCACAACGAGGATCACAAAAGATCCTATGCAGAACTGTAGCGGTCAAAATATCGGATGACTTGACGAACTAAAAAAGTTCAGAAAGTACTGACATTGCAACACTCATAATAGAGGGGTCTGGTGAATCTTGCAAAAGGTTTATGTCCAATGACGGACCCCGAAAGGCTGATGAAGCTTATCACACTTATCAATACAAATAACAATATGCAGTCAATAATAAAAATGCCTTTATAACTGAATTTTCTATTTCCGATGAAATATCGAAAATTATTGCATCTGATAGTGCTGTTGACTTACAATGGTTTTGTTTCTTCGAAACATCTGATGAGTTCCCACAGATAAGTCAATATCATTATATCAGTGACTATTGATATTTTCCTAAGACACCTTCGGACAGATTTCAAAAAGATTATATGTCTATTTTTTTTTTTCAAGTGTATAAAGTATAATCAAAGAACTATGGGGATAAAATCTGGTACCAGGGTTCTTATAGCTTCATTAGGTTCTATTTGTTTCTTTGAATATCTACAAAAATCGATTAAGTTCCTTGATTCTAATGTTTAAAGTAGAAACAGGCGTTTTCGCTCTTTCAAAGAACACTTTGCGATGAGAAACAAATCGGTCAAATAATTGCTTGTTGAAGAAATATGATATTCAGAACAGCTGAACTGCATAAACTGATTTATAAGACAGAAAAAACAATTCTGGGGCTTAGAATTCCATAAGATGGATGGAAGTGCTCCTTTGGAAAATGAGAGTATTATCGATAATAACTAAACTGAGCTTAGTGTCTTAATATGTGAGAGGAAAAAAGGCAGCTTGGAAATAGAGGCCTAGGGACCTCTCACCCGAAACAGCGCTAAAAGATTCCTGCATTGAAAATGCTACATTTGCTATGTTGAAATTTACCTATACAATGTAAAAAATTTGGTTAAAGTATTCTCAGAACAAGATACACATGCTTGCTCCAAGAGCCAAAGACAAACTGACGTCCACCCCAACTTCCTACTCTAATATCTGTTCCCGTCTCTTTAAATGTCTTTATCTATTTCTAAGTTTTAAAATTGATCTATACACATACATGCTTCCATAAATATCTATCCGTGTGTTGCTTATAACATAAACACACATAAAATAAGTTCCGACATTTTCTTTGGTCTCTTATCACCCCTGTCTGTACCAATCCCTGAATCGTCTCTTCATTGGCCGACTATCTTGGGGAAGAGATCAGCTGCACCTGACCCCTGGTTCCGTTCATTTTTGCATGGGAAAGAGGTAGGAACCGAACTACATCGCATTCATACAACTATTTTATAGTAGGAGTGCACACATATTTTCAACATACAATATTGCACTTGAGTTGATGACCTTGTGCCCAACATGTACCTATTTTGTAACAAATATCACTACTGGGAGATTATATTGCACCAATCTTTCAAGTGAAAAGGCTTAATATGAAAATCAGCATTCAAAATTCCTTCTTTTACCTTGGCATGAACACTGTCAGCCAACACTAGATGCTCAGTCGTCTCAGTCACGACTTTATTTCCCCCAGAACAAGTGTTATGGAGGCAAAATAAATTCCTAACCCCCATGTCTTTTTATTTCATTCTGAAATTGTGCACCATAGTATTTTGCATTCAGGGCAAACAAAATCAGATGTTAAAAATGTCTTTATAATCATCATATTCTGTCGGGCAATATTTTTCCATCCACTTGATAGACATAATGTTTGCATTGCTTATACACACACACACACACACACATACATATATACATATATGTATATACTTGCTGAGTTACATAGACTTTTCCAGGAAAAACAATGTGGAGCAAATGATATTTTATAGACATCCAATAGAAAGCATGAGAAGGTGTTCAATACGATTTTTTTTTTTGACAATTGAGAATTCATTTGAACAGTTTTGGTATCAGTACTTTGCTTGTCAAAGCGGCCTTTTGGAACTAAATTGTTATTATTATGTTTGGGTTTGAATAAGTAGGGTTAATGCCTTTGCTCTGAGGAAAAAATCTTTTATTGTCAGTTTAGGGTTGGATTCCTTGAAAGATTCCGCTCATATCTCTATTTATTTACGCGACCTAAGGTTATTCCTTATGCTACTGGGTAACACCAGTGCAAAATAAAACATAGTTTAACTAATTCATTTATATCATTATCAGAGAGAGAGAGAGAGAGAGAGAGAGAGAGAGAGAGAGAGGGTGGGATGAAAAGGCCAGCAATTTTTCTTTGGAATATTTTATCAGATTTTTCAGCATTTCTCAGATATATTGCACCTCCAGAGTTACAGCACACCTGTAGTTGTAGGTTTTATGGGTCCAATGCACGGCAACTAAACAGGAATATGGGAATAATCTATAATCATATGAGAATGTGTACATTCGTTCAAACGTGTATAAAGGCACTCATACATTTATGTATGTATGCAGGGGAATAGAATATGTAAAGGCGTACGATTTTTAAGTAAAGATAATACAACTGATGTAAAGAAGTGAGATCACCATCATCATAATGATCAATAGCCTTCAAACATCCGTTGCTGGACATAGACTTTGCCCAAGATTTGCCTGATATCTTTATTGCAGGCATCGCGTCGCCATTACTTGCTTTATTCTATTTTCTTCTTTTAAAAACTATGTAAATATATAAAGTAGAGAAAATGAAATAATGTGATTAAACATAATGAACTCAAAACATAAATAATTTGCTACTTGAATTTTTTAAAAAAATGAAAATTGAATTTACAAATTATCAAACCATCCAAGCTATCAATAATGATTGAATTTTTAATGGAGTTAATTTTATTCATGATTCGGCTTTATCACCGTCAGTTAAAAGAGCAGAATTGGGAATTATGAATATGCTTGCTACAAAATATGCATCTCTCTCTCATCAGGGATCTCATGTCAGTATGATTGCTTCTTTACGCATTGAACTACAAAACTTGACGGTTATAGAAGATTTAAACAAACCATATTGCATATCCATTACTTTTTTCTGAACGTAGGGCGTTACCATCGTTGAACTTGTTTACAGACACTAGAAAATTGATATAAATGACATTTTCAATTTTTTATAATTATATGAGGCCTTGACACCGAATATTCATTTTTTATGTGCATCCCTTTCATTTTGATATCAGTTGCGTTTTATTACAAAGACCGAGAACATCAATCTACAGTCGTCAGTAGATAGGAAATAAAGAATTAACCCTTCGTTTGATCTTTGGTCAACGTACTCTCGTATTTATATCATCTTCAAACTTTAAGATGATTGTCAAAAGTTTTTTCAATTGCTATTTATTGGTAAAACGACTTGAAAAATATACATACAAAGGAAGTAATTAAATACATCTAAACGTTTGTACTTTGATGACAAAACATGAATTATTTCACACAACGAATATCTACTTTTAACGTAATATCATTTCTTGCCAATGCACTCAACCCAACGCTTTTTCTATAAATCACACAGATTGCAAATTGCAAACAGTGAAAGCTTTGTAGGGAAATGTAAATAGTGATCCACGATATACATATATATATATATACATATATACATATGTATGTATACATATATATATATATATATATATATATATATATATATATATATGTAAAGAACATTGCAATATATGTATATATATATACATATATATATATATATATATATATATATATATATATATATATATATATATATATATATATATCTTTTATTCTCACAACTGAAGAACTAAGCTTCCTGAATAGAAAAAAAGGACACAATAAATTATAATCCATTTCAGCACATCTCAATCTATGGCCAGCACACATTTTTAGGCCAACTTTTGAAATGATTATTTTTTATTGATTTCTTTATTCTGCCAGCAGAAAGCCTGTGGCCAGCAGTCAGCCTGCTACCAGTAGTTAGTCAAAAGTAAGTCACGCGTTTGTCCTCGGGAACTTGGAAGGTTGCCACATACTAATTGTACTTAGTCAAAGGCTATAGCAATCCCCAGAGGGGGATTACGCAGGAACTAACTGAAAGCCGCGTGGTTGGGCTACTTTTCCGCTGTTATATGGCGTTTGAATATACGTATTCATATTGACACTATATACATATATGTATTTGTATATGTGTGTGCATGCGTGCACGTGCATCTGCGTGCACTGCATGTGTGAATGCAAAATAATCCTGTCCTTCTCACACAAATATGTGTTGTATAAATCTAACAACGAAACACGTGACTAATGATACCACACTAAACTTTTGTTCAATTTTCTGATCACCATCAACCCAGACACCACAAATTTCAACGATTTTTTTCTTTATATTTCCAAGATTTTTGTCATTTCTTCATTTTGGAGGCTTGAAAATTTACAGATATACTCCTTTTAGAGACGGGATGGGGGGCGTTTCTTATTGATTTTTTTCTTTAATTTCCCCCCGAATTGTTTTTTTTTGTATTACAAGACGGTTCAATCCGCAATGGGTTTTTTAAAAAATACTCTCCGTAAAATTTTAGAGGGGGTCAAATGAACAATTTAGTTCACCTAAACTGATCCCTTATTTTGTGCCCGTCAGAATTCAGGCTTGTTTACCCATTTTCTATCTTTTCTGTACTTGGCACAGGGCACATGGAAGGTCAAATCTGAATTTCCCAAAAGGAAGACACAGAGCTTCAGGGTTCTCAACCTTGGGTCCGTGCACTCCTTGGAGTCCACAAAACAATAAAAGGTAGCGCTTTCCTAATTTCTGAAAAAGAGGATGTTGGTAGCGTTGCCAATTTAGCAATTGCTGCGGTGAATTTAGTGCATTTTTTGTTTTAACATTGCAAAAAAAGTAATTTTTCTAGTTGCAGGATTTTGAAATCGACGTTGGGGGAGTTGCTGATTATTATTAAAGCGGTGTGTACTATTTTTTGTCAGGCTTAATTTCTACAGCTAAGCACTGGAACAGAACTCTGTTCACTGCTCCTTTAAGAAGCAACACTGCCAATAAACGCGAATATTTCAACCAATAAAGATAAAATATTTGCAATGACAAAGAAAAAGCAAATAAAAACGAGCAATAACCTTTTTATGAACCTAACACCTGACCAAAGCACTGCACTATTTGCATTATCTAAGTATCATAAGACCAACTATATGCATAAGGATGGCTGCACTTGATAATGTAATCAATTCGCTACCGAGGAGGAGAAAATGACAACCAGTTACACCCATTCTCAGTAATTCAGGTTAAACAGTGACAACTGAACGTACGCTATGAGTTTTTATTGGTGGAAAAATCATTCAGATGCAATGAAAATATATCTTACTTTTCTTTAGTAGCTCTTCTGTGTAACGATTAGATTTCAAATAAACGTCTTGTGACCTCATTAGCAATGATATATTAGCTATATATTATCTCTGAACGACTTAAAAACAGTAATTTGTCTTGAACTGTGCAGTTATTCTTAATTATTTAGAGGAACACAATGAGGCAAGAATCTGCAACCGATAGAAGAGTCTAAGAAAATATAGAAAAGATTAGTCAATGGTTCTTTTCGAAATAAATCAACGGAATAAAACGTAGTGAATGAAAAATATATAATTTGATTCCAAAGTCATTCATGTATACGTATTCCCAACACTTTAAAAACAGAGACAATAACAGGATTTAACTTAATCTTCAAAGTCCAATTTTTCCTTTCTATAGATTGACTGTGTGATTCCGAATGAATTACATTTTTAAAGAACCGTTTCCAGGATTAAATACAATTTCCGAATTGCAAATATTAAGCACAAAATCCTCTTAGCTTTCTAAACTTTAGCGTTATTTGGAAGAAAAACGTAAACTACTAAAAGATATGATTGTCACCATTGTTATTTCGCTTAATCGATTTTATTGGCTATCATATTACTTATATTCCCATCAATGATCGTTTGATAGACATCAAAATCAGTGTCTATTTTTTTAACTAAATGAGATATCGGGAGCAAAGTTGACCTTATACAAAGTGAGCAGCTCCATGATGAATGTTGAAATATTGAATATTGGATATTTTATGTTGAAAAATTCGTTGTTACTTGCTTGTCGCTAAAAGATAGGTTAAAAATATCAAAGTAACTTATATATTCATAAGATACCTGAGATTTACAACGGTGTATCAATGAGCCTATAGTCAGGTATCTAGTTACCTATATTCCGATAATTTCACTGTATTTGATCTATGAGAATGTTATTGCACACTGAATTAAACATATTCACAAGGAAAGAGATTATGTTGCGAGATTATTCTTCATTATATGAAATAAATGCTTATTCATCATGACGCTGATGATGTATCTGGGTTATTTATGCTAAAGTGATAGCGTGTGTAGCAGTAAAATTGAGTCAAATACAAAAATGTTCCTGTATTAAAAGTCAGCATTAATTCCAGTCGTATTTGATTCTCCTCATCACGATTCTGCATATTCACTTCACGTAAGAAGAGCAGTTAAAATATAAATGCAAAAAATGCAACATACATTTGATCATGTTTTTTTTTCTATGAAAGACGTAGTAAGTTTATTTGATATCTGAAAGATTGGTAGGTATATACTTAGAGAAAATTTGAAGTCTTTTTTGTTCAAATTTAATTTATATCATGGTTGCAACTAGTCTGTACACAATAGAAAGGTATGAATACCTTGTTTTTGTATGCATTATACTGATAGAGTGAGAACAAGTCATAAAGATTCACTTTTTTTTTCAACTATTTTCGCCGAGATTCGACAGAGGTGTACCTGAGACATGGCATCCTCTCTATGTGAAAAGATGTTTCTTTCTAAATGAATTTTTTCTGGCTTTCTAACGACGTGTGAATATCACATGATGTCATGAAAAATCCTCCGAAGATAAAAATCTTCTGTTCCAACTACTTTGATGTTGTCAATCAGAAAACATAATACAATAATAAAACCATTCAAAGTATTCTTTGTAAACCAGTGTTAACATGTATACATGTCAGTAGGGTAGTAGGAGACACAAGATCAGGATTAAAGTATGGAGCCCTCACGAATTCGTAAGATTGGTTACAGAATTTGCCTGGTTCCCTTGGTATTTCCTTTTTTGAGACGCCTCAGGCATTTTTTATACGATTGGTCAGAAAAACATGTTTACTTCAGGTGATGAAACCATACATATTGATAAATAACTATCTCCTATCCGTCTATCAATGCATATAAAAATCATTGTACAGTCATTTCCTTAAGATTTGAACAACAAGATATTATGACTGAATTTTTCAGACAAAGAATTGTTATTACCTAACATTAATTCTCTCAAAACAATTGTCTCATCTTTGTTGAATTGGTCACAACGTTCTGATCAGTGTACCGTGATGGCTGTGGCATATCTTGATCATCTGTAAATGTTGAATGGAATCCTTTTTACAAAATATATTAAAGTATCTTTGATAAGCCCTTTCGTTCGATAATCTTAAAATATTACCCAATGTGACTGACACAAAAAAACGTGGGAGATACAGCAGATGGGACGTTGCGACAAAAAAAATTAAAGAAACTGCTTCGAAAGAATAAATGAATAATGAAAATATATATTTTCTAAGCATTTTGAGGCAACTCTGTTTATTCGTATGCATTTTACAATTACAAAATATAAGATAAAAATTGCCACGAATGTATTTTTCTTTTTAAATTAAGAGAAAATAATTTAGTATGTTTTTCAGTTTACTGTATTCAACAGCTATGAGAGTTTTCTTAAAACCTCAAGTCATTTAACCCTGTCCTGTAAATCTTTTCCACTGTTACTTTTGAAGGACTTTGGATGGATTATCATTGTAGCCACAACCCGATTTTTGTATCATCATCAGTAGCAGCGACTTTTCAACATCAGTCATTAGACGTAGACCTAGATTGGCTACAGCTCTGTACCATGGGCGTTGCGGAGCCAATACTTTCAGAACTTGTCTAGCTTGTTTCGCCATCTTATGTTCTGCCAGTCACGATTTTGCCTGTGATCTCTTGGTATTCACGTTGTAAGCCATGATGTCTAGCAGTGGTCCGACATTCTTCTAATTGACTAGCCCATTATCATTTGATTTTCTAATTCATTTTATGATATCTTGTTTTCTGCCTAATGTATTGTGCTGTCTTGTGATCTCTCCATGCGATGTTCAATATAGTTAGATTCCATGTTTCAGATCCATAGTTCACAATTGGAAGCACGCATTAGTTGCGTACTCTTCTTTTTAGGACTCACGGAATTTGATTTTCTGGAGATTGAGATTGATTTAACTTTAACTGTCATCTTACAGTGATTCTTTATGATTCACACTTTTGAGGATTTGATCAAGATTCGTGATCCTTAGTAGGTGTAGTGGTCCACTCTCTCAACGTTGTCAGCAAATATGAGGATGCTTAGATATTTACCTTCTATTCTGATTCATATATTTTCCCAGTCTATGTTTCAGAAGCTCATCTCGATGTAGTCCGTAAAGAGTTTTGGTGAGCTGGTATCGCCTTGTCCACTGATAAAGGAGCTGCCGTGACGACATATGTTTTGCAATAATCTGATATATATAGGGTGTACACTTAGTTGACTGATGGCATCAATAGCCTTATGGATTTTCCAGGCTTTTTTGAAGTTGATAGATGCTACATCATGTGGCATTTTACACTCCGTTGCTCTCTCTTTCAGTTGATTTATTGAATGGGAATTTTCAGTGGTCGAGTAGCTTCTCTTAAAGCAAACTTGTTCCTGTGGTTGTTTTTCATCGAGTTTTCTAGTGATTCAGTTGGTGATAACTATGTAGGATATTCGTAGATGCAGTTGTGGCTTATTAGTCTGTAGTTGTTGAGTTGTTCCGGTACCTTTTTTTGTATAAGAGCTTTATGAGTGCAATGTTCTGGGACTTTACTTTGTTTGAACTATAGGTTGACTATAATGGCTAGTTTCCTAGTGATGACTTCACCTGCTTTTTTGAGTAGACCAATGGTGATGTTATCGGGTCCTGGGGCTTTTTTTGTTTGTTTAATGGTTGTTCCATCTCCAACTGAGTGACCTCAGAGAAATCTTTGAACTGATCGCTCATCTCCAGCATATCTCTTTCATAGATTTGTGCTCATTGTTTGGAGGAATAAGGTTTTTTGTAGAATCCTTGGCCACTTTCAACGATTCAGTTCTTGTCTGTTGTTAGGTCTGTATTTCCTTGGAACACACTAATCTTCATTAAATGTTCTAAACTAAATTGAATGTGCACATAGTAGGTATAAACTAGTGAAGTTTGTACGAAGTTATCCCATACATTTATATATATATATATATATATATATATATATATATATATATATATATATATATGTACGCTGTTGCAATATATATGTACGATGTCGCTGTGCATACAAATCCACTTGCGTATTGTGCATATATAAGTATGTATCTGTGCGTATTTATGTGTTTGTGCATACATACAGGAAGAAATAAGTGCAGACAGAGAGAAATACTCTGCATTGAGCAAATTTACAATCTTCTTGATTAGCCTGTAATTGCAATCTTAGTGTTGAGAGTGGCTACTGTTGGTAATTTAAAACTGCTGTCGGACTCATAACTTTGCAAGTAAGTATCAAGTTGCCTCTTGAGGAAAGTAAAATCCGTGATTGGCGCCAAATAACAATAGCTTGCAATTATTCTACCTATATCAAATTCATTTGATATACAAGATATTTTTGCATACGTCTACATACGTATGCACTGTCACTTTCAAATATTATGTTGAGAATTGGTTCAGCATGAAGAACAAAAAAATGATTTTGACTGTAATTACTCTGAAAAGAAAAAAAAGGATAAGATTTTCTATTAAATGTATATTTTTCTGCTTCTATTATTATCTCAGGTCTCCAGCCCACATCTCATCTCTCTCTCATCTATCACTCCAATGCTGTGGTTCACACCTCTGCTATTTTTTAGCTGTGTTCTTTCTCCCTCTTCCTCTGTTAGGCTACAGCTAACACTTTGGATTGTAGATCTTATATTTCTAGCATTTTCCTCAGTATCAGTACAGTTCCTAGCGGTGCTGTGGTCTGTACAGTCTCAACCCTTTTTTTTATCCCGACCTCCTCCAATCTTGCCCTCAGTGTCTTTGGGACAGTTCTGAGTGCGCCTATGATTACTGGCACTACCTTGGCTTTCATGTTCCATATCTTCTTCAGTTCCCTTACCAGATCTCGGTATTTTTTCCAGTTTTTCATTCTCTTACTTCGTTACTCTATGATCGCAGGCATGACCACGTCTATTATTTGACAGGTTTTCCTCTTCTTGTCTACCAATACCAGGTCTGGTCTTCTCGCTTGGATGAGATGATCTGTTTGGATGTCAAAGTCTCCAAGTAATTTGTGGTTCCCATTCTCAATGGCTGTTTCCGGTTTGTGCTGGTACTACTTTTCCGTACGATTAAATCACATTCTCTTGCTGAGTTCCCAGTTCTGCTACTTTACATTATTATTATTATTATTATTAATAATAATAATAATTTACTAATCCATGTATACATTTATATGGAATGCGTCTATGGGCATCTCGATACATGATGCTAGTCTACATTTAAAGATATATAAAGACACCGTATGTACTTTCAGTTGATGAGTAAAATTAGTAAAATATTTATGTAATTTTTGCTTTTTATTATTGAAACACTTTGATTATTCAATACACAATTTATATCAGACCTAACCCGACTTCTGGAGAAGGATCAAGTATTTGAATCTCTGGGAAGTGGTCCCAGTCTCCTTGATCTAGTTAAGATTTTGATTTAATCAATATTAAATCGAAACCTTACCGTGAGCTTTTCTTCGGGTCTAAATCCCACAAGGAGAGACTTTTTAGAAAATCATAATCTTTAGAAAATTTTATTTGAAAGTTCCTAAATCTGACCTTTTAGTTCATTTATCATTCCATTTCATCGGAGTTTACTCAATCCATTTTTGGACCTATTAACACTACCTTTGTCTCGAACATGTTCTGATAATTTATTCTGATAATTTTTCACACCCATCTCCACACACACACACACACACGAAATGTCTACGTTTGTTGATATTTTTCGGCTGAGAAATTAAGTTGTCTGTTCTGTTTGATAAATGAAAAAAGAGTTTAGTCCTGACATCCCATCAATCACTTCTGTAAATATTCTCTGCACAGCTTTTATATCCAGAATAGTTTTCAAATTTCAACGTCTCGCTTTCTGTTCCCGAAACTGACAGCATTACTCCAAATCATGCCTACCAAACGATTTGTATGCAGTTTTCATTCAGTATGACTAAGACCAACGCAATATTAGATTTAGCTTTGGATATGGAAGCATTTATGCGGTGATGTGACACGGAGATCTTTTTTCCGTACTACATGTATCTAAGATAGAATCAAGGAACATATTTATTTGGGGCTTAGAATTGCTAATTTGGATTTTTCCTAAATTTGATTTCAACAACTAAAGGTAACTTACTGACAAAATTCAATAAGATTTATAAGTTGATTCTGCCTAAGATCATTAAGTCATCTATAAATATTTTACCTCATTTTCCATACAAACAGTAAAACAGTTACAGACCCAACAAAGGACATTGGGGCCGCAGACATGAAACTGCATTTCCAACCTTTTCTTGAATAAGTCTGTCACGTAAAATATTCCTTATGATATTTGATATATTATTAGAGAATCCCATCAATTCAAATATTACCATCAATCGGTAATGAGAAACATTATCGAAAGACACATGGGAATCAAAATTCAACAGGTCAATGTAATTTCCCAATGACGTATATTCGCTCGCTATGTCTAACGATTATCGAGACATAGATCGACAGGATTCCTACTGGATAGAACTCTCCATTTTATCAGGGATTACACCAACCACATAAGTAACGATGTGATCTCTTGGAATTGTTTCTTATAGTCCGCAGAGAATACATGTCATAGATACTGGCCTATAACTTTCAAGAAGATGAACAGACCCCCTTCTTATGTAGCGGTACAAGCAATGCATTTTCTGTTTGTAGGAAATACTCTTGGTTCACAATCCGATTCAATAGCAATGTTAGGGCAGACATTACCAATTTCTGCTAGAAACTTCAATAGTTCAAGATTCTGGTTGCCTGGGCACATAGGCTTATTTTCATTTGAATTTATCTATCACTTTTTAAAAAATCATACTTGTTTTTTTGCAAAACTTTGTTCAAAACATTTTTAATTTCAAAATATTTCGGGGGAGTAAACTGATTGAAAGAAGGCTATTAAAAATATCCCTTTTTCCAAAGCAGAGTTGGAGTTTTCACCACTAGTTTTTACTAATACTTATCCACTTCTAAATGGGGGGGGGGGATCATTGATATCCAAAAATGATTTCATATCTCGCTTCAAACTTTTGATAATCTTTTTTTCATATTTGGTTTTTCTTTTGATTTGATATTAGTGTACTCACTTTGATTATAGAGTGAGATTTTTAAAAGTAGCCATTTACAGGTTATCATCAAATGCTTCCTCCGAACTAATCTTGACGAGATCCATGGAGAATCTTTGAAAGATTACTGTTAAGTTAATGCTGTTGACTGACGGTGTAGGGTAAATTGTGATAAAAAAAAACAACTGAAAATAGATATAAGAGAAGATAAAATCGAAATTTTTTTTGTTCTAATTTGATCCTTCCATCAAAAAAAATAAATAATTTATAGATGAAAGGAATATTTTCTAAGCTTATCCGTCTGCATCATTATTATTTTTCCTTGATTGATTATAAAAACGTTGAATACGCCAACAATAATCTGCAAATAACATCTATGTTTTCAACAATATATTTCAGAATATTGTCATGAACGTGATAACAGTACATTGAATCTTCTTATCAAGACCTACATATTCTTGATTCATTTTTGAGATATAAGTGGTTCTACACATGAATTGTAAAATAAAAGTTTGACAATTTTCTATGTATTCGGCATTCCGGGGTCATAACTGCTAAATACGATGATATTCGTTTTCATAGCAATACTTCACTGCATAGAATTGACTTATGTAATTATATGACCCGATCTACCGCCAAAACAGTGGTCTCAAGGAAACAGAAAGCATAACAGTGAGCATGATTGTAAAAGATAAGTAGCATTTAAAGTGCCAGGCAAAAAAATTATGATAATTTTGGTTTAATGAAGCCGTACATTAGAATTGAGGAAGAATGAAATCATTACAATCATGGTACCGTTGTAATTTACTTTACATACCTTACTACGGCACGAAGCCAAAATGTGAGGAAATGTGAGAAATAATATCATTTCATGTAATTTTTCCCAGGCTTGAAGGACCTACTTACCAAGGAAATTTTTATTTGATATCCTAGTTTCTAAGTGAACTGGAATACCGAGCTCTACTGCAAGTAAGAAGATATGTAACTCTTCAAACCTTTGGCAAATCGTAGCATTTCATAATGAATGAAAGATTTTGCTGATTTGTGACTATTTACCGTTTTTTTATTTCGTTAGTTTAATTATTCAGATAAATTACAATTCACACAGTTCAAACTAATCAAATTTATTTCTCTCAGGATGGGGAGCTCCTTTTAAACCAAATGACCACCGTGAATGACGACGCTCGCCAATGTTGACCGTTGGTTCCTCGTGGAATTTAAACACCTGAACTCACATTATGTTCCATTTCGTTCATTTCCTGTATCCTTCCTATTTCATCTGGACTTTTACGATGGTTTTATATGCATGAAATATTTACTTCACCTCTAAATGGCATAAATGAAAGTAAGTTTACTAATGGAAGATTATATACTGACTGTAAATTTACGTACAATCATATATATCAACACATATACTGATACATTTAGTCTAATTTGGATTGCGTCATCTGTCTAGTTATCAGAGCGATATTCCTCAAAATGTGTAATTACTTTGATCTTAATTTTACACGGAACATGTATAATCTCCATAAGTTAAAATTGGTAAAGTTTGAGGCATGATAACAAATTCCAGAACAATTCCAAACCATATCATAAGATTAATTTATCAAGACATTCACTGAGAACAAATGGATGACATTGCTTTTTTAGTTTTCGATTGTTCTTCTGGAATTCATGAAAGTTTTCACCTCCATCGTTGATTGGCATTTGTGTAAAATCACCTCAATCCTAAGTATTCAACAAATCCAGAAATAATGTCAGTATTAACGAGAGGTAACAAAGTATAGAGATGAGACTATTTATATTACTACGTTGCTTGATCAAAAATTATTCTCCCAGCAAAGAAAATGATACTACGTATTAACAAATATACATCTCGACGAGTTGAATGCAGCAGCTATTTGTTAGGAACTATTTGAGTGGTGATGGTCAAAGCAAAATCATTATGGTCAGAAAACTAGGTGAGAACATTTCCATTGGGCGGCTATTACTTATAGATGCAAGAAGTGAACGAAGGCTTTCCTTCCAAGTATCATCCAACAAAAGTCACCTGTGGTGCAAACTGCAGAGAGGTTGAACTAAAGTGAAGGCTGAAAAGCACTACAGCACACATTACATCGATTGTCCTTGCACATGGGGCAACATAACTGCATGACAGTCAGATTGCTCATGCAAAACCATGTTCATCTCCTAAAGCGTCTGAAATGGGTACAGATTAGCACTGGTTTCAATGAGCCTTGTTTTCGCCCGATTGACAGATAATGTGTGCGTCATTATCCGAAAGAGGGAATTGCACCAGGATACATTGTGACCCGACAGCAAGCTGAGAGAGGCGTTATAACTGTTTGGGCAACATCCTGCCGGGGAATACTTGGCCCTATCCTTCATAAAAGAGGTACTTTTTTTTTTGTAAAACGTACGATATATATATATATATATATATATATATATATATATATATATATACACACTCAGAGCCGTCAACACAAGTGGGCGTGCACACAGAGAAAAAAAATGCACACACACACACTCACACACACATACACGCGCGCACCTGCGTGTACACACACACACACACAGTGGCACACACACACACACACACACACATATATATATATATATATATATATGTATGTTCAGGACAAATATTTTAAATATACTGGCCTTTATGAAGAGAAGTCTTCGTTACAGTGTTATCCGGGGTGTCCAGTTTAAAATGTACACTGAAAATAGAATTTAACCATCTGTAATGAAACCATTAGAATGATAACAACAGAAATATCTTAAGCAATATTAATAACCGTCTTTGAACAAAAGTTCAATTCATTCGTGAAGTATACTCAAATATTGAAACCATATTTTTGTGAAAAATATGAGAACCAGTGTATCTTATTACTGATACTGTCCATGTATTTATTCCTTTTATCAGCTCCATCATAAATATTTCTCCTATTCTCCTAAGGCATTCCCGCTTTATTTGTCCTTTCATTTCTTGTTTTATCAGGTCATATTCGAGAACCCTGCCGTACTTATATTGGTCTCATGAGGGTAATGCTCTAATCTTTTTTGTCCGGTTATTCAAAGGATATTATTTACTGTTTTCCAAGGTTTTGTTCAGTGGTATCATAGTTAGTACAACTACTAACAGGTACATTGATTCCCCCTGAAAAATCCCTCTTCATCATCATCATCATCATCATCATCATCATCATCATCATCATTTGCAATTTCAAACCAAGTTTCGTTAAGTCTCAAGCCCTCCTTTTCACACTCCCACAGTTCACAGCAATGCTGTATATTGAAGTTTCACACAAAATGCCTGGTGGTTATCGCTATAGGCTGAGTGACAGTGAGTCCATTCCGGTCTCTAACCCTTCTCTCGTATTGTTTCCATCTATCACAGCAGCGCCGTTATTTGCGCCGTCTCCACCCTAGCTTTTTCTTGGCTCATAGGCCATTACCAACAGCTCAAGATTGTAGATCTCATATTTCCAGTAGTTTTCTCAGTGTTTATATGGTCCCCAGTTGAGCTCTGGTCAATAGATACAGAAAGCACTGGATATTACTGTCACTTAAAAACCACCTAACATCTGGTCTGAATACGTGATTGCATGAAATTAAACATATAGCATCAAGACTGGCCATCTCATCCAAGCAAAAGGACTGAATGTGATAGTCGTAAACTGAGAAAGAGGACCTGTCAGATTTTAGATTTTAGACGTGAGTGTCATAGCAGATTGCATAAAATAGATATTGCGCTTGAAACAGTGCTAAAATACTAAAATTGTTCTTATGTGAATCATAAATGCAAAGAAAGATTTAGAATGGTTATTAATCTCCACCAATGATATCTGGTGTGAACGTACAAAAAAAGAAAAAAGAAAAACAAGAAAAAAAGAAAACATTTAGAATTCTGAAAATTTGTCTTCGGGAAGACAGTTGAACGTTCTTCAATTTTCTTGTTGCAATTGTATGCATCGAACAATACTCAGCAAATACGTCTCCCGAGAAAAGATAGGAGAGTGAAATTTAAAAACCGTCGATGAATACCTGCTCTGTTGTTGCATTTTGAATTTTGCAATTACTTACACAGACAACCTGACGGATGATCACAATGTAATTTCAAACGGGAGAGTCCTAAGGTTCATATGCTCTCATATACATAATAATAAATAATAATTATGTCGTCCATTGACAGCTGTTTCGTTGTGTCACCACTCTTCATTGTGGCTATAGACAATCCAGTATCCTTTCCAGTACCACGACGTAAGTTTGAAACTTTCGTTTCAGACCCAGAGGTAGAAATGTTATATATCTTATATATTTGCTTAAGCATAGTTCCCCATCTACCAAAGTGCTCCATTCCAGAGTTGAAAGAGCATTGCATATATACATATATGTTTGTGTGTGTGTCTCTCTAAGGTATTTGTTAATTCAATGCTCAATATTTAAGTAAATAAATGTATGAAATAGAGCTCACAACTTTTCATAATTATTTGACTAGTAATTTTTTCCAATGTCTTTATGTTCCTTCAAGCGAGTAAACGCTACAAAAAATTCGAACGACTATATGTTCAAATCATCATTTGTAGGCGTCACTATCTCATATCTTTCTCTTATGAACAATCATTTCCGATAATAAAAAAATTCTAGTTTTTATTAATATTTTATCATGTCTATCAAAGCGAAGTAGTGAAACTAAACGATATAAGCCAATGCATTTCCATTAGAAAGTGGTGTTCGTTGCAAGTTGACGCACAGCTAATCTGCAAATAACATAATTCATCAGATGTTTATACTGGATTGAAATTTGAATCGATACTGCACACTTTATTTTGAAGAATTCCAAAAGTCGACTTAACAGCAGTCATTTAGTTTCCTTATTCCTTTTAAGCATTGTCGAAATCGACAAGGACGCACAAAAGATATTTGGCACGAATTTACTTCTGCACTTTTCAACGGAGTAGGAAAGGTGCTCAAACATATAACCCCCAACCCCAAGAAAATATATTTTGTGGGTTGATTTTCAAAAAGTATTTGTTTTGAATGTATATTCATAAATAGATATTCAATATATTTCCGAGATTTCGGAAAAATAACATTGAAAACGAAAGAAACCTGTCCGGTTAGTCATTCAAGAGAAACTGTCAGATTTTTGGCAATCATGCAGTTAGAAGAAGAATTGGAGAAATAGGATGATCATTGAATACGTTACTTCTGCTGCCTTTTACGTGGCAAAGATTACTAAAACAGTCTAAATTTAAGAACAAACAAACAAACAAACAAACAAGCACGAATGCTACCGTGCAGAAACTAAGATATCAATTTGACATAAATTTACCTAAAAAATTGATCTCCCTCAAAAGTATTTGGAGAAAAAGCCAAAAAAAACCAATGATTCTTTCAGAAATGAAATGAAAAAATATCAGTCAAAAATTGATACTTGACAATGGACTATTCAATAAAGATAAATCCAGATCGATAGAAATGTCCACGTGACTATTTTTTGATATTTTTCAACAGCACGCTGTGTTGAGGATGATCAATTAGAAAAAAAGGGAAAAGGGTTATCTATCAATGAATGAGTTACTTTTCTGGCTTTTTTGTTGGGCAGTGATCACTAAAAAAGACTGGATTTAAAAAATAATAATAATAAAAGTGTCAGTCCAGCTGCACATAAACTAAGGGACAAATTTAGTTTAGATTTCCAAATAATAAGGTAGGCAGTTATTTTATTCAATAAATTTATAATATATTGGCTTGAAATAAATACTGTATCAATAGACATGATAATGCAGCTTACTTGCGTGTTTTCTCTCGATGATTTCCTTTATGCCCAGGCTAACATAAGCTTTGTAGCTAGTGTAATGATGCACGTTATGTGCAATCGTCCCCAAAGATAGACAGATAGAGAAGGGACACAAAATAGAGAGAAACAGTGATATAAAGTGAGAAGTGAAGACAGAAAGACATATATGAAGAGAGGGTAGAGAGAGAAAGAGAGACTGGAAGAGATATGTATATTTAATGACAGAAAGAATTGAATAGGATCGACATGGCCTTTTTAATATTTACTTACTCCCGTGAAAAGAAAATTGATTTAACGTGATTATAAAATTTACCTATTCTGCCGTCTAGTTTCACCTCAAACACTAACATCGTTTCATTTTTGTCTATTATCGTTTCCAAAGATAATATTGACTGTGCAGATATCTTTTGTCAGACTAAGGGAAACGACTAATGTTGTAAATTATGATTTTATTCATGCTACAGACTTGGTAAAACAGAATTTCATGCTGAATTAAGAAAAATGATATAAAATTAAGAAAAAAGATTTAAACAGAAACAAAAAATAATCTGTTTTTGGTCAACACAATGCTTTTTTCAATTGCAATGTGCACCCAATTACTGATGTTTATCGAAAGCAATCATTACATATATGCCGTCATCTTTGACGTCACAGGTGAAATAGTTTTTAATAAAGCTCTACTCTTTTTATGTTCTGTTATGTTTTAACTTTATTCTGATAAGAAAAATCGCGGAAGGCGTCTTTGCTCACTCTGATGTTTTGCAACTACCAATCAAGTCGTCAAAACGTTTATATCGATTTGCACGTAAAGCTCTCATTACAAATTGATTCATAGATATTATAGTGTTTAATGGTCCTTTGTCAAGAACGATTTATTTCCCCTACCGATAAGTCAGAAAGCGTGAAATTTCATCAGCTTATAACAACTACATCTGGGCAAAGGCTTTGGTCTCAGAAGATCTTTTTGGTTCGTCGTTGAATAATTTCGTATCTCAGAGATGCCGAAAAATTGGTCATTGAAACAAAATGAAGAATTACTTCAACACTGTCTCTAATACAAATCTATACATAACTAATTCTAGAATACATTCATACCAGAAATCTGTTAACAAAAACTTGCTCCTTTCCAGTCATCTTGATGAAAGATGTATCAACAAAGTAAGCTGCTAAATTATATAAACATAATTGTATGTATGTACATTTGCTTTTTCCCCGATTTCAGGAATTCTTCCCGCTTAAATAAATCAAACCTAAGAAGAAAATAACTTTATCCCGCTCCTGGGAAACTAGTCGAGCATTTTTGCTGAATGCACCATTTTATATCTATACTAATATATATATATATATATAAATATATATATATATACATAATTCTCCAAATCAAAAAGTATTCAACGATGTTAGAATAAATATACTGAAACCCAAAAGGACTGCAGTAAATATGATGAAAAGTAAAATCTAATAGAGCAAACATAGCAACAAAAAAGTAAAGGTAAGAAAATTATCTGGTATTCACAGTCATTCAACGTACGAATGGAAACCAACTTTGAGAAAATATTCATCCAATTATTAGAAAGACATTTCCCTCTGAGCAACCCATTGAATAAAATATAGGTCAAGGATAAACTCAAAATAAGTTGAAGTTGCATGGATGAATTTAATAAATTCCAAACAAAATATAACAATGAAGTGATTAGAAATAATACTAATGGAGGAATCATATATAAACCAAAATAAATAAAAACAGATGCCCTATGCAAAACAGATGTCTCAAATCAAATATTGTATCATCATCGTCTTCATCAGTCTTTCAACGTCCGTCGTTGGACATAGACCTTCTCCAGGATTCGCCACACTTCTCTATCATGAGCATCGCAGAGCCAGTTCTTTCTGAACTTGTCTAGCTCGTCTCTCCATCTAACATTCTGCTGGCCTCGGTTGCAAATGTGATCTTGGAGGATCCATGTCATGAGTTGCAATATACATAGGTTGTCCATCACTCTCGCAACATGGCCAGCCCACTGCCATTTGAGATTTTCAGTGGATTCTATCATGTTCCTGACTCTTATCTTTTTCCGGATGTACTGTGCTGTCATGTGATCTCTCCGTGTGAGGCCTAGCATAATTTTCTCATGCGCACGTTGCATGGTTCTCAATTTGCAGGATCTGTCTCCTGGTTAGGTTCCATGTTTCAGCTCCATAAGTGGCTAGTGGACATGTGGAAAGTGTTCACATCCAAAATAATTGAGGAAACAATAAGGTCATATAAAAAGGGATCATAAAGTTGGCAAACAGATTTAAGTGAGAATAAAATACTTGCAGAGAGGAAACATATCACAAAGAACTGATGGATTAACCAAATATATGATAAAATTGCCTACACCATACCCTCCATATTTATAATTCATAACTACCAACAAACACAGGCTCTTCACTGAATAAAACAGAAAAGCATAAGAAGATATGAACAATCACTAAATGAAAAATATTATAAATGAATAGAATGAAAGGAAGATCCTACTACCGAGAAGAAAAAAAGACACAACCCTGGAAAACGTCCCAAATAGAAAACTAGAATAAAAACGAATCATTCCCCCGAAGAAGCCAAAACTCTAATCGAAATTAACTTGTTGGATCCATCGAGCACTTTATGAAAAAAACCCAGCACACCCTGGATATTGTATTACATTATATTGTATGGTATTCCTGATTTGTATATATATATATATATATATATATATATATATATATATATATATATATATATATATATATATATATATATATATATTCAAGAAAACTAAAACTAAAGACACTTAATCACATACACTTTTGAAACACTTTTTTATGTATCACTCCAGTCACTTAATTCCCACAATCTGTTGCTCTAACCAATGTAATTATCTCTGGCGTTTTTTTCAAAGCCCTACACATACTTTGATATTACGGTACTATGTGTAAATTTTCTTTTCTTGGGATCATCAGTTGTTTTCCATGTAACCGTTTCGGAGATTTTAGAAAACAAAACAGTTACATTAACATGGCGCCCCTGCAGGGTTGAACAAAGACCACCTACCTTCCAGGTGTTTTGATATTTAGCTTATGTCATACCACATGTAGCTTGTTATTTTATGTAGGGTATCATCATAATGTATTGTTTATGGATATTATTTCATACTACACATCATTTAATGAGCATTTACTTACGTCACAAACTCAAACATATATATATATATATATATGATTAGTAAATGGTCAATGTATCACTCACCGAAACAATGTAAATTGAACAAACAATTAAACAAAACGTCGCTGCTGAATTTTTTAATACATAACCGTCGCATTGAAACAAGCAAGATCGAAAATGAACGAGATTAGAATCCGTTTTGAAAGAAGGGCCTCTGCACCACTGGTGGCTGTTTTCTCAATGGTAAGGGCATCACAAGATTTATGTTGCAACGATTTTGTTGGCAGGTTCGATTCCTGCTGTAGCCCAATTTTCCGTAGTTGTTTATTCTATTTACGCTGTCTACGGTGAGTGATACATTAACCGTTTAATGACGGGAGATCATCTCAATAATATTTCATATAAATAAATGCAATTTTCAATCATTCTGTTGGATCACATGTTTTTATTTCTTAATACACAACCGTTGCATTGAAAAAAAGCCAATAGACCAAAAATAAACGATATAAGAATTTGTGTTGAAAACAGTTATTTGGGCTTTTTCATCAGTGGCCGCTATTCAGTTCAATTCTAAGAGAATCGCTACTTTGAAGCAGCTACCCTTTCGATAGTACGTTCGATTCCTGCAGCAGCCCTATTTTTAACTGTTTATTTTATTTACGTTCTTTAAGGGATATGTTAACTGACAGGAGATCATTTTGAATAAGTTTCTCTATAATATATCACTATCTATATTCATTTTGTGGAAGCACACACATACACATATATATACATGTGTATGTGTGTATGTGTGCGTGTGTATATAAACTTACAGAACTGCAAATAATATAACAATAACAATACAAAAAAATTATAGGTTTGATAACATGAAAACTGAAAGATTGCCATTGCTCTGATATTAACATTATTCAAAAATGGTTATATTTGACTCAATTGTGATAAATTAAAAGATCAGACTCACGTGTGATAAAGTTCCAATGCCCGCATGACTTTAATTAGCTAATGAAGGATGACTTTCATGGATTCATTAGCCACTTGTTATTACCAGTTTTTCTTCACAAATGTGAAGTAAATGGAAATGTTATCATCCGACGTACTTTTATCACCAAATACAAGTCTTCTAAAGGGTATAAGCATCTCTATAGACTTGGGAAGGGTTGGGGTTGCTGATAAATATCTTAGTGTGAAGTATGGGTAGAAAAAACATCACCTAAAACCTCTGATTAGTTAAAGGCCTACCTGGAATTGTATGTAAAAAAAATATTTGCACATGTACACAGAGACAAACATGAATACACACATATACATACACTCATGCACATGCACACACACATAGATGCATACACACAGAGTCTTACGTGTGTATATGTGAATATGTAGAGAAATATGTGTTCACACACGTTTATTAATCATTGATAAGAAAAGTAATAGTGAGGTTGGTAGACAGTGGACAAAAATGTATGTATTCTTGTTCGTGTAGAAAAAAAACTGATGCATAACAAAATAGAAAGAGGCAATACGATATGACAGATAATTAGAAAATTAGGAAGTTAATGTCTCTATGTGTAAAAAATATGAATGAATCGTATCTAGGGGCCTCAGTGTATCTCCATAATTATCACCGACTTGAATGCAATTACTTCTTTCACATAACTCACACGGAAGTATACTCTTTGGAAGCGAAAGAAACCTTACGATAGTGAAAACACCTTTGAAAACGATGCATAAAATACATTAGTAATGAACGTAGGAGAATTCAGAAGATTAGAAATACGACTTTTTGAGCAGAAATATGAAAATGGACAGAGAGAAATCGAAACTACTTTAAAATTAATTAGCCTAAATCATATTGAAAACGAACAGAACATAAGCGATGCTTCTTGTGTTGTAGGTTCTGATAGGTTTAAACTCAACGTAAAGTTCCGAAATTTAGTAAAATATCTGACTTCAATTGAGGAAATATCTGTCTGTCTACATGTATTCAAGCACTACCATTACTCGACAACTAACCATTGTATAATGTTGACAATGGTCAGGTATGTGTCGGCACAAAAGGCGTAGCAGTGTAGATTTCAAGCTTCTTATGAAATTTAATTAAAAATTTTTTTTTTCTAATCACAAATAGTAGATCTGTTATCTCTAATCAAAGATCTAAATCTTGATAGGAAATATCCAAATGAGCAACAGTGAATCAAACATGCAACTTTGGAGCGGGAACTGTCCTAGTTCAATATAACAGGTCATAAATAATTTAGATTTCGGAAAAATCATCATTTGTATGAATTAATTCAATTGAATGCCTACTGGGTTTTAAATGAATAAATTTAATGAATACTGTTCTGATTATTCCGAAGTGGTATTTTTCACGACTTGTTTAAAATTTGATGACTCTACATATCAGCAGTAGTTCGATGGATGGAATGTTGTTTATATTTCATCCCGGTATATTTGTAATTGCTTGATAAAAATATTTATGATACGTGTTTTTTGTTATTTTTTAAGTTTTTTTTTGTCTGCTGATCAACTCTTTTAAAGTGCATATACGGATATTTGATAGGTTTTGCTTATCATGCGATGGGGTCTCAGTTATGAGGAAACAGTGAAGGACGAACCTACTAGTAATCATTGTCAATCTTCTTGTTAAGAAGTCACCAGATATTGAATTAATTTATCTCGAAAAAAAAATATCAGTGTTTTTTGTTTACTTATAAATTTGTTCTTTTTTTGGTTACTTTTTTTCAATAAAGTGAGGTCGACTCTTCATACGTTTAAATTGAGTTATGAAGATACCGATTCTGCAAAAAATTAACACGTTTTAGGATTGGCTTATCACAAATTTAGATTGGTATCTTTTTTTTTATTCAAGAAAATTATAACGTGATTTTATCATCTATAAATGTAATTATTTTAGATAGAAAAACATATTTTATGGAATAAGGATATATATATATATATATCAGTTAAACGAGTCGTTTCTATGTCTACTAAATCTTCTGCAGAGTCAGCATGGTCAAGTACTCCCTTCATATGTAATAATAGTGTATTTAAGAAACATTCATATTTGGTCTTACAGAATGATTATAAATTGCATTAGATTATATAGAAACTTATTTGAAATAATTCCCCGTCGTAACACGGTTGTTTCTGAATAATATAAGGCAATTTATATTTTATGTGATTATAAGAAACACAAGTGTGTGGCAGCAACTCTATACCTAATAGGTACGACACGTATTAATTTTGGTTTTGCTATTCCCTTGTTAGGATTTGTTATTTAATATACGCCCCAAAGTCTTCACGTTCTCTTATGTGACTCTGTTTTTAACAACACGTGATTCCTGGGTTCGCATGAAATGTTTGTGATAAACCCGAGCAAAAGTTATGAGTCAATTATAGAAAAGAAATATTGAATTATCTCACATTTTGAAAATTTAACGAAGCCAGAAGATCCCTGTAGATTCTTGACGACACTTTGCCATGCTGGGAATAACGCCAAGTAACTCGTATTCAGATAATACACAACGAGGAATTAATTATTAGCGCTTTATCAATTCAAGAATATACAATGGTAAGCCAAAATAGGATGACCAGCGAAGTGTGGCAGGAAAAGCAGCTCCTGTCTCCAAACAGCTATGGATGTTAGTACAGTTTAGATTGAAATATTATTTTATTGAAAAGACTTTTTGGACAGTGACTCAAAGTCCTATGACTTATTACCCCATAGGTTCCGTAGGTTGCTCAACATACCACCTAAATTGCGATTTTAGTTCAGTATTTTTAGGGCCTGATGGTTTATCACCGATTGACCGTGACATTTTGACACAAAATATCAATAGGGGCTTTCCTGACAATTACGAAGAAATAGAAGGGCTACTTTAGCATACATTACAAGTAGCTTTAATCAAAATGAATGATAGAATATGTTACAGCATTCTGTATATAGATCTTTGCTGTGTATGGGATGGCATAGCTCACTACACCAGCATTTTCAATAAGCACGCGCGTGTCAGAAATAGGTCTTGTATCAATAGGAGAAGGACACTTGGTTCAATGTCTTGCTTTCCCTTGAATAAAGTGAACGGCAGTGTACGCATGCCTAATCATCCAAGAGGAGCAATGATACCGAGATGCATTGTCAGAAAACAACATGCACATTGAGGTAGTATGATGGTTTGGACAACGTTCTGCTGCGGAAACAATGCTTCATATAATTCATGTTTCGGGTATTTTGTTTCATACCACCAACTTTAACATCATTTAAGAACTTAATCTGCATCAGTTCTCTCCAATGACGGTAACTCTTTCAACAGGACAATTCACTCTGCCACATTTTTACTGGATGATTTCAGGAACATCATGAAAACTTCAATGATTACCCTGGTTATCAAACTCCTGAGATCTCAATACTTCTAAGCACATTGGATGGGTTGATCCAATAGGTTTGCATTATAGAACTTCCATTGCATAACTTGCATAACTTGTTAAAAGACAAAATCTTGGCACTATATCCACAAGGAAACCATTACAAGTTTCGTCGGATCTATGTTTAATCGGATAAAGGGAGTTTTTCCCGGCTCATGGAGGGTCAAATCCCAAGTGTGCGAGTGTTTATAGTTTGGAGGATCATAAGTATATTTATATTCTTTTCTGATGTCTACTAAGCAACAATGATATTATATATATATTTGATTTACACCAGCTGTTTTAAATTCTAATTACCGAGGGGTGATAATTGTGTAGCAATACTTTTGATCCCATGTTTCGATGTGATTGTAGCACTTCTTTTCAGGCAGCGTATCTGCTGGAAAGTAATTACAGATATAACTCTTTTTGGAGTGGGGAAAGTCTTAAAACAAGAGTAGAAAAGAAATCCTGGGAAAAAGAATGGCTGGTTAAGGCGTGAATATGTATAGGGATGGTGGATGCACCGATGGTTGGCATGTGTGAGTGTGAGTGTGTGTGAAATGTATGTTTGTGTGGGGGTAATTTGAACGTAAAATTCTTGGTCGAAAGCTACTAAGTTCGGAAATTTTCATTGGCTGAGAGTGAATAAATAGGCGAACGGTAGAAGAAGCCTTTTCAAACTGGCAGAGCTTTGGCGTCCATGCTGTTAGTTGGGAAACGGCTTCTGTGAGAGGAAGACATGCATAATTACCCCATCTAAAGTCCCAACACCGCAACGCACAAAGAAAAAAAAAAGCCGATTATTTTCCATTCCGCTTTGTTTAGAGCACCATCAAGGCAAGATGTAAGAAAAGGAGAAAAAAAGGATAGGAAAGGGTGGGTGAGGTAGGCACTGCCTTCCCTAAGTAAAAATCATTATTTATTTGATATAAAAGAAACATCGAATATAAAAAGATAAATGAACAAAAAAGAAAAAATAGATAAATTAAAAAAAAAAAGATAGATAAAAAAAATAGAAAAACTTTTGATTGGCAAAAATTTCCTATTCATAGTAGATTCGTAACTTGATGCACAAAATTCAATGTATAATTCAGAAAATTTAAATTATTTTCCCCTCAGATCAGCATAATACTCCGTGCGCTCAAACGTCAGTATACATAATGACTAGTAACACTGAACAATACACGAGCTGTGATAGGCTGTTCCTCGTTATAAGTGATAACTGAGCAGATAGGTAGTTGAAAAAATGCTTTTGTCCACAAGCAATCGTCTCTCTGATTGCATAAGCAGAAGGAAAAGCACCTGTAACTATGTCTTTCTGTTGGTACTTGCTATGCAGTGTCAGATTATGCTAATGTACGGTATGTAGCATTAAAGGAGCCCTACCTTTAGAAAATACACATGAATATGAGGAACTTGATTTTTTCCCTGAATCGTGGAATATTTTTTCATTTGCTATATAGTTAGATAATATGAAAAAATGTCAGATATTTCTGTAATATCTCCGTATTCATGCATCGTATATCTATATCACATGGAAACCACAATCTTGATAAGTACTATGGTAAAATAATAACCCTGATGAAAAGTGATGAATGATTAAAATCGTTAACCAGTTCGAGGCGGTTTTCTGCTATCTCCATAAAAGGAGATGTAGGATCACTGAACTGGAGTTAATAGCTTGCAATCACAGGGCCATTGATATTGCAAGAAGTTTAAGCTCTATTGTTGGAATAAGAAGTTGCTTGAATTACTTAAGTTTGTGTTTAAATTTGTCGTCAAATATTCCTATGAAACATAGATCAGAAATTTTTTAGTATTTAAAGAAATTTTGAAATTCATGAAACCTTGTAGAATTGTCGTTATTCATTCATTGATTATTGATTCATCTATAAAAAGGATGCTTTGTAAAAAAAAATGGAATTGAATTTTTACATAAATATATTTGATATCATCACAACTCAAACAGCATCGAAGGGTATTTATATTTTGCGAAGGTAAATGTCGGAAAAATTGAAATCAGTTTGAATCTTTTCTCTAATTAATCAGATCAGGGTCATAAGACGCCCTAAATAACTCGAAACTGCAATATTAACTAAAGTGATGCTTTGTTTAGTAAGTTTTCAGTTTTAATTGCAAAAATATATTTGGCCAGTAACTTTTCGAAAAATATATGTTTGAAAGGGGATTGACTTTATGCTTTAATTATCATGTAAGCTAATTTTCCGTCTGTAGTTCAAAATAATGGCTTTGAAGTATTTCATTTAATTTTCTTAGTGTCACCAATTTAGATACTTCATTTTCAAAATTCCGATATTCTATGGAGCAAAAACCAAGGAGGTTATTTAGAGAAACCATGAAGAGAGATCGTTTATCGTTAGAATCAATTTTTTTAAAATTTATCACGAATTGCTGATAAGAAATAGCTCTAAATGCGCTACTGCAACACCTTGTGTGCTGATTAGTTTATCTGATGAATGTCAACTTCCAACTTAGGACAGTTGTCAAATAATCGCAATGCATTACTTTTTTTGAGAACCACAGGTAAAAAAAAGAAACTTCAAACTCAACACTGCACTGTTTTGTGTATCAGGTTATATATTTGGCGACTATCAACTTGGTACAATGGCCAGTTGTTGAGTAATCTGGGTACATACACACTGACCAAAATATCTTCAGATTGTAGACTAACGGTTGATTGAGTCATTATGTTCACAATTTACATTATATCGGTCGATCAGCTGCCTATGGTAATATATATATATATATATATATGTATATATATATATATATATATATATATATATATATATATATATATATATATATATATATATATATATATATATAAAGAGAGAGAGAGAGGGGTAGAGAGAGAGAAGCAGACGGACAGATAGACAGACAAACAGTAGCAGAGGAAGGGAGGATCCATTGGAAAGTATCTATAATGGTTTCTCACTCAAATTTTGTCATTCAGATTTAGAGATCCTAAGATGTAAGCTTTGTTCACCAAAAGCAGTTATTTTCTTCCGTGTTCAATGTCTCAGGGGCAGGTCAACGGTATTATCATTATTCACCCAAGAAGATTCTATGGTGCAAAATCAATGTCTGGCTTCTTCTGGAATTCATCACTCAGGTATTATGATGCCTCAAACGGGAAAGATCTAACTGGATTCGCCGATTTTTTTCATCAGCAATTCATTCAACCGAGATATAACCTCCAACATATTTCATACGATGTTGAGCTGTATGTATGCAACTCCCTAGGGTGCCGTCGTTAGCTTCACTATTTCTATACTAGATGACGATTTATCGATCGCCTAGGTTTACATTTGGGATTGTCGAAAATTCTTGGCGCATAGTAGGTGCATATAAATAACCACAGACACTATGCATCCTCAATGACTGAATTTACTGAATGGTGTGTGATCGAGAAATTAAGTTGAATACGGGTTTTAATGAAAATAACAAGTTTGATAAACACGAGTAACGCAATTACATACATTGAGATGTTTTTAATTAAGTATTTTTGAAATTGCAGTCTTTGTACCCGTACAAATGAGGAAGAAAAATTATGAAACGTTGGTAAACATTGTGAAAGTGGCGATATAATATAAAGTGGAAATACAGTTGTAAGAAAAAGAAATATCGGAAATATGACTACAGTTATTTCAGCTTTTTGGAAACTACAGGATTAATTGTGTATGAAAGTTTGGGAACCAGAATGCATACTTCTAAGTAATCGGAAAACGCCGCATTTCATCTCAACACGATGGGCAAAACTAGTAACTGTTTCATTAGCAAGTCAAAACGTTTAAAACAGCACGAAAAAAACTTTATTTCAATATCAGGCAGTGCTTTACGAGTATCCTATAAGGTGCAATACAGAGTCACAAGATGTAAATAGCCTCATACAATAAGAGAAGACAAGATTTAAGTAGCCGCTGTTGTGATGTTAAATATTATGACCTGTGAATCTGCCGGGGAACTACTTTCAAAGGTGCATTTATCGAACAATGTAATGTTGCAGAATCCTGCATGTGGCAGACGACATCAATGATTAATTATTTGAATGGATGAAAGGGGAGAAATGCAGGTTGCAGCTGGACGAGGCCACGGATAGTTTATAAAGATGCTATTTTGATTCGCTCTTTGTAAATGTTAATAATATCGTAGAAGTATGTACATATGGTGGGCGATTGGTATCGGAGACATATGGAGTGTTGTTCGAAACACGGCCCCGAAGGTACTGTGGACTCATTGGATTACTCAAGGGGAAGAATTTACCTCAAAATATGCAAGGATTCCAGGTGTTTTGAAACGCTTACTTTCATTAAAAGAAAAACTAGTCTAAGCAATTAAAAAAATGCAAAAGATAGCTGAAAACCCGTCTATTTTATTACTGCAGCTCGTGGAAGGTATCAAGTAGCAACGTACTGTTGTCTAAGCTTGAATTACGGCTGGGACAGTGTGCACATATTAAAGATGAGGGAACACATATACTTGATACTCAGTGGACACAGATTGTTTAAAGATTATTCAAAACCAAATTAGCATACCTATGTTATATCTTTGGAAGATTCATCCGTTAAATCTGTACTTGAGATAAAGTAATGTTCACAATTTGAAAGTAGAAGATAAGTCTACGAAAAATAGTATTATGGAGAAAAAATGGAAGGCAATAATGGCAAAGATCTCTAGCATTGGTGCAATATTTGTGACCTCCAATAAAGTTGATTTCTATCGCGATATAATAATTATTTTTGAAGAACAACTATCTTATATCAGTAACTGATTTCGGAAATATTTCAAATTGAGAAAAAAACAGTCACTTACACGCATCTGACAAAAATATAGCTCTCCCTTATGCATAACATTTTTTAAAAATGAAACATTCACTTACTATCAGAGAAAAGAAAACTTTTCCTGATTTATGGCCAAAGGTACCATCAAAACTCCAGACAAGGCAACTAAGATATATGTGCATCCCTCTCTAATGCCGGTAGTCACTGGCTAAGCCCAGTTGAACGTCAAAATCTTCAGTGCTACTTCCCAAAAAAGGTCACTTCCATTTGCCAAATTGACACAGCACAATTTTCCAACCACATTCAGTAAACCCTTTACGTGATTGGAATACTCAATCTACCAGGAAAACAGAGTGAGGTCATTGAAAGTCAAGGAATTCCTTCGATAAATGAACTATGGTACAATGAATCTACAATGTTTGCAAAAAGTATCTGATACGTTTCAAAAGGTTTATACACATTATACTTATCATTGCTTTCAGGATTGACAAAATTTGGACCACAGATTTCTGATTTTGAAATAACTTTTCGATTTTCAATCTTTGTTCGAATATCTTCTTCAAATTTCTCTCAAATTTTGAACAAGCATGTTGATATAATCCTTTTGAAATTTATCGAATACATTGTGCATTCACTGTATTATACACACTGTATGTAAATAAAACCATTTGAAAAATGTAATGCTGGAAAATTGTGTTGAGTAAATATTTATCATTCAGTATTTATTATATGCTTTTCTTTTCTAAAACTATGCATGAAGTTCAAAGATTATTACATTGTCAACTATATGTACGCAATAAATTCCACTTGCAGCAAAAGACTTATCTTTGATTGCTTACTAGCAAAATTTGAATGCACTTTGATGAAATTAACCTCTACAAAATGTCTTAGTGGATACCAGTGAGCATGTTATCGTGGTTATTAGATGAACTCTTTTCACTATGATTATGTTTATTACCAGCTTTACCTAATCTTATTATTGTTTTTCTTTATATCTCAACGTTCTGGGTCGATAAACAATTCAATCTCCCAAAAAGTGCAAAAGACAAGCCCCAGAAATTAATGATACGATACCAAGAAGCTATTTCTTTATTCCTGATTTTTTTCGTTGTTTGCTGTGGTGGTCGAAGCGTTAATCAACCCAAAATGATGCGATCAGAAAAATGAAAAGTTACACTTATAATATGTAAAGAAGCTAATGATAAAAAAACACGTAGGAATTGGTAGTTATTAACCTCAGCTTTAATTTTTGCGCTCTCAGTGAGAACTGAACGGGAATTGAAAGATATAAATGCAACTTATTTACACTAACAGCGGCCTGCGATATCAGTTTATTAAATGTCACTATAGCAGGTTCGTTGTTTGCAAACACAAAATGAATAAACTTGTTTCTTTAGACAACGTCGCTCCGCTGAAATTTCTGCAGTCACTAGTTTCTTCAATGCTAGGACAAGCACTAACAATTTTATCTATTTACTTTCACCATTTTAACAGTCACCAAAATATAATGAATTCACTGGGTTTAGCTCGGAATTTTACCGAGTTTCCGGATAAGAAGGATAAATTTTAACATTCATTCGTCTATGCCTAGAAACAATAGCAGAGCCATATAACTTCACAAGACATAAATGGAACTTAATCTACGTTTCAATAATGGAAACCGATCTAGTGTTATTGAATTTGCGATTAAACGATCAGAAATTTCAATAGATTCTTATCTGTTGAACATCAAACTAAAAATAGAATCTGGTCAGTCAGAGGCTAGAAATTCACCTTTGTGGCGTGTTTACATTCTAAAGCATTGGTCTCGTATCAACAAACGCTCTTCTCTGATTCACAGTTTGGAATTTTATCAGTGATTCAGATCGACTTGACTGTAAGAGCACTATTTGATGTGAATTTGTGGTCAATCCATTAATTCCTGTTACCCACGTAGAGATGGAACTATATGTTTGTGTAGTTCCTCTTTTTGAGAATGATAGCAAAGTCTGGTTTATATTCTGTTGCGAAAAGTAGATTAGTGCTTTTGTGACTCAGTAAAATTCCTGCCTTTGAGTAATCAGAGTGAAATGAGGCGATATTGTTTTTTTTTATACTTTTATACTTTTCTCAGATGACCAGTCCCACTCAGTCACAATCCCATTATTAACATAACACTTTTTTTCCCCGCCTATTTCTCTTTTTCTGTCTCCCTCACACTGTTACATATATATATATATATATATATATATATATATATATATATATATATATATATATATATATATTGGATTGATTAAGTGAATGCACACAGAGGAAGAAGGCAGTTTTGAAAATCATTTTCAAACCTTGCAGTCCCTTACTTAGAATACTGGATCACAGCGATCTCACTGTCTTGATGGGACCTTATACAAGACGAAACTAAATATCTCCATCTTTTCATATAACTTTATATGCTTATATTATGCAGAACTAGTATGAACTGGTATATATGCACGCATGTACATAAACATCTCTCTCTCTCGCTCTCTCTCTCTCTCAATCTATCTATCTATCTATATCTATATCTATATCTATACAAACACACACTCACATATATATTTATGAGTACGTATGTGGGTGCATAGTAATAATACATGAATTTATACATAGCTAAATGAAATGAACGAATTGAGATTTAAAGGAAGATTTACTTGGCTCAGCAAAATTAGATACTATTTTTTCAGTGCGTTATAAAAAATCATGTATTTCATCAGGAGTGAACCTCACATTATGAATCATATAGTCTGATAAGTTGACAATTAGGATATCAAATAGTAATGAATACACAGTGTAACGCATCATGTACACGGTACAGTTTTGTACTTTTGTCAAATAAATGGGTGGTTTGCATGACGCAGAAATATCCATTGGCGTGTATGCCAAGAAACTACATAAATCTGGACGATTCGAATAAAGGGAATCTGTTTTTGATGGCATTCAAACATTTCATTTTCATTCTGTAGTTGTTGAATTAGGATTCATGACCCTGGCACCGATGAACTTTTGATTTTCTGTTGACTGAATTGCCAGTGAGCGATACCTTCAAATATCCGACAAGGTGAGGGTTTACTGTTCATGATTGATTCAAATATTATGCTAATGGATGCCGTGTAGATCGATTTCCCATTCAGTTAGCTTTAACCATGACAATTCTTTAGGGAGAAATTAATGCTGCTGTTAGGATTACATGAACTGCATTGAGAGGAGACACTTGAAGAATAAATAAAGTCTCAGTGACGGCTGGTTTGTATATGAAAGAAATGAAAGGAGGTATTGTGGGGAGTTGATTCTATGGTCATTCTTGTTTTTTTCTGTGATCTGCCTATTTATATCAATCCACTTGCTCTAATTTTTTCCCGGTTTGAAGAACGATCAAACCCTATTCTGCACAATGATGAGGAGTTATTGCATTTGTTTCTTCTTATATTCCCCATACTAAAACCTTATGTACATCGGTGAGTCAATGATTATAAGCCCCTCCGTTATTTTTTTCTTTACGTTGATCTTATTGAGTTCTGAGCGTACTTGTTGAATTGCGATGTGCTTGTCATTGCTACATAGAACATCTGTCGTTGATCAGTGCGTTGCCTTTTTGTTAGCATAGAGTGAATTTGACATCTCTGCCCCCATTTTGCACGGAAGAAAAACAACAAGCAGTGGACTATTTTTATGTGCTATATGAGAACCATGGACAGATTTTAGCCCAAATAGGAATAATAATTCACGAAGACTGAGTGTGTACGAATCGATTTCGAAGTTTAAAAAAATACGTGGATATCCATTAAGCACGACAAAGGATCAGGACGCACACCAATATCGATGACTGACAATATCATTGAGCAAGTTTACGCCCTGATTCTGACGTGCTGAGGGGTTACCGTTGATGATGTGTTGAATTATATTCAGCCACTGAACAGTCCACGAAATCATCCAGACCAGTCTTGCCATTTTTAAAGACTATGAAAAATGAGTCCCAAAACAACAACTCACTGAGGGTCACAAACATAATGAGATCGAAGTTCTCGATACTTCGCCTTTTAGCCCTGACTACACTCCTTCAGATTACTTTCAGTTTGGTCCTCTCAACAAGGTCATCAATTTGCAACATGCAAAACTGAGGGGCCAACTGAAGACATTTTTTAGGGGGCATATCCAAACTGATTGACTTTGTGCACTGCTAGTAATACATTGAAAGATAATACATTTGTAAGTTATTTTCTGCTGTTATAATAAACTATTATACCAAAAGCACAAATGTTTTGAATCACCCTCGTATGTACTGGTATTGATTTAAAACAAGTATTCTGCTGGCCAGCGATGTTTATTTCTTTCGGCCAATGATTGACTTGAAGACGGCCCAATTTTACTTTGTCAGTGAAAATATATTATTTTTCTTTACTACACTTCGGTGTTTTTTTTTCAAGAAGAAAGCAAAAAAAATTTTTATTTTGGGATTTCACGTTTTTTTAAATAGGGTGTCAAAGACTGAAAGATAATTGCCTAAAATGTTCTCATTACTACATTAACATTGTATTGAAATGTCTACATACTTCACTTGAATTTCGAAGAACGCTACGGAAATTACATTAGTATATTTAATGTAAGATGAAAATTTCAGATTTGATATGAATCACTCAACAAACAAATAAACTGATCTTCATGTAAATAGCGACTCGAGCCATCCTATTCCTTCGAAGAAATATTTCTTGGAAGATTAATCTTTCAAACAAAACTGTTCAGTATCAACAAGTATTTATATGGAGACAAAAGCAATGGATTTCAGTTTATTGTAATAAATACAGGAATCTTATTATTTACTATAACCTGGTATCAATATAGTTTAAACTATGTTGGTAGTGAATTTTGGGGGATGGATTTTCCGTAATGTATGGCTATGAATTGTTCGAGATGAATTGTTGGGAACGATTTTTTCTTCGAGATGAACTGTTGTGGATAGATCGTTGGAGGAGGCACGGGATCCTATTCACAATGGGTGATTCTTACTTTTGTCTCTTCACTTGGAACTTTAAATCTCAATGAATCTCAATTACTGCATCAGTGCAGGACTAAAAAGACATGACAAGAAAATCGATACTCGATTATCAATAAGATGTTCCTTTTGGTTTAGAGGTGGATGCTGTGTAAAAGCATCAAATACAAACTCCACTTACTCTCTACAATATGTTTTGTGTACCACTGTAATCATACAGTTAAGAGTATTTTGTGTGACAGGCATGATATCTTATTGACGGAGATAAGGTCACTTGTCTGTGTATATTTACATCGAACACTACAAGATTATTTCAAGTATTTGTAGGAAATAGCTTGCACAAACAACTACCAGGGCATTGTTTTTTTCATGCTCATCATCTATTCAACCAGGCACCTCCTATTCAAAAGGACGGTATTGATCGGGAACATATATCCATATTTCATGCTAATAACTTATTTAACCTTTGATCCTACTGATCCCTGGCTTTTCCTCTTTGGCTTTTTTTTTCTTTGCTTATCTGGGAACGTATTTTTTTTGCTCTGAATGTTTTTTATTAGTTAGTCCAAAAGCTCATAATCAAACATTTGGTGTCTGAGATCTTTCCCAAAGAATTGATTTTAATGTGTTTTCGTTTGGGGAAGAGACTATGGCATCCGATAGTTTGTTTAGGTAAGAGCAGCACTTTTTCCTTACCTCGGTCGATAAATCCGTAACTTCTTGCTGTAACATCAGGTTGCATTACTTAGGGATGGCAGTAGCATACATCAACATTCTTTCTTCTACCTACTTTTTATTTTGTATCTGATTATGTGTGAATCAGCATTTTTCTCTTGTATTTTTGTGTTATTTTTCTTTCTATCTAACTGACATTTTTCATCCTCTCTCATCTCATACTTAATCTATTTTGCATTATGGTTTTCATTTTCAAACCCATTCTTTCTTTCTTGCCCTTTTTTACCTAATTATGTAGATCGATTACAAAAACGTACGTATAAGCAAATATATATGTATATATATATATATATATATACATATATATATATATATATATATATATATATATATATATATATATATATATATATATATATATATATATTTACCAATATTTCTTTGAATGTTACTGGCTCAAAATATGTTTAAAAAAGTGATATGATTCCAAGTTGAACATAGGATTGGTGATTATGACATCTGGCGATTTAGGAATATCAATTTGAGGTCGGGTCAGTTTTTGTTTTTTCGAAAAAAGTCAACTTTGGCATTTTTAAACCCAACTGAAGGGTTGCTATCCTTACTTTGAGGAGCGCTGTTGGAACTTACTGTATGACTTATCAGTATAGATTTTGTTCTTTAGGCAACCTCAGGCACCGCTCCATTCACTTCAAATTCAACTTGAATTAATCTGTTACACTCATTAAATAACCTCTAACCTACATCAATACTAACAAAAAGAGTTTCGTATCTCGGAACATGTCCTTTTTTAATATTCCCTAAAATAGGGCTATGGTAAAACTGTTGATGATAAAGTATGAAATTACAAAAAAAGTTGTAAGAACCCCAATTATATGCACCAGGAGCTTGAAATTATATAATAAACAATTATAAAAAAAAGCATTGACACTGAATAAAATGAAAGAAGTTTGCATGACACGAGCACACAAATACACGTGCGTATACACAAACACACACACATGCCCTCTCTCTCTCTCTCTCTCTCTATATATATATATATATATATATGTATTTATATATATATGTGTGTGTGTATATATATATATGTGTGTATATATATATATATATATATATATTGTATTTATTAAAAAAAAAGACTTTGCTCATGTAAATTCAATTACAGTGCTTCAACTTGGACCAAGTTGTGTATATTGACAAATAGATTATCATAACCAATCCTCTAAAGTTTCAATCCACTAGTAAAATTGATTAATCAGAATGTTGAAAATCATCAAAGTTCATTTGACGCGCCAAACTGTCATCATAATCACCTTTTGAGGAGCATCCAGATATTTTCATAATGTGATACAGAGGGAAATAATAGTTTTTTCCGTATGATTATTGTGTTAATATCTGATCAATACGTTGCATATTAATATTTTGGGAGCCTGTCTATGTATGCAATATTTGACTACCATATTTCACATTTGAAAGACCGAGGACTACCAAAACGGCAGTCATTATTGAAATGGCTGCCTCTTGGTTTGCTAACATTATTCAGAGAGATACCTTAGCGAATTTCGATCACCTGGTTTTAGTAACCTAGAGGTTTTAAAATCAAGTTCCCCAGATTGCCTAACCTTTATATTTGAGTCTCACTTAAATATGGAAACTAACCAAGGGACTGACAATCAAACTGAGAACTATGCAACGATTATATCAAAGAATCGTGCTCATATCACATGGAGACATCACAAGACAGTATATCGTATCGGAGAAAAACAGAAGTCGGAAATCATATTATCTATGAAACTCAAAGGGTAATGGAAAAGCCATGTGGCAAGAATCTCCGTCAACCACTATACCTCACAGCCCGGAACGTGGAGCCCCAACGGTTCAAATGCAAAAAATTAAAAAAAATAGATGGCCGGACGGTTTAGACAATTTCAGAAAATATCGGCTCTGCGACGCCCAAACCGATTGGCCTGGCAATTCTTGCAACAACGGAGGTTTCAAACCTGCTGCTGCTACTGCTGCTGCTGCTGATGAATATCGTTAACGTCCATGCAAGTCAAGAACCAGCTAGAATGTTCAAAACCAGAGAAACCGTCCGAAATGATCGACGACTCTGAGGCGCAATGATTGCAGAAATTATTTCTGTCGTCAAAGTCACGGTAAGTGATTGGTGTATACGCTTGTGTTTTGACCTACATAATTTTGGTCGCGTTATTTGACAGCAGGATTGCGTATATATATATATATATATATATATATATATATATATATATATATATATATATATATATATATATATATATATAATTGGACTCAGATGAATTTAGAAAAATCATGTATATGTAGATAGATAGATTAATTTATACTTGCTTCCATACATGTTTCTATATAGTTTTGAATATTCCAAAATAAGTATTTATTCACAGTGCAAAAGATATAGCACATTTTTCTTTCTTGGTATTTTTTATTACTAAAAATTATCGAGTAGAAGAGCTGAAAAAATACGATACACTTAATCAATTCTAAATAGATATTTATAAAAATAAAGATTCTATCAATTCTGTGTATGAAATTCGTTTCTGCTTCAAAAGGAGATACATCTATGTAAATATCGACCACTGATAATCGAGTAAAAAATATGACTTGAGTTGCCCGGTCTTCAATTTCGTTACATATACCAATTCCACATAATGTATTTTTTAAAGACACTTTTAATAATATTTTGAGAAATATGAGATATTCAATTATTGAAATCATACCCGCTCAAAATATGGCGTATTGATAATTGTTTTTAAAAACTGCACATCGCAATTGTCAATATCAACATAATCAATATAAATAGAGGTTTATTCAATTTTCGAGTTGGTCTATCTTGCTGGTTTGCCAGGTAGGTATGTATGTACATGTTACGCGTACAGGCCAGACTATTGGAGCTTGAGCTCTGAAAATGAATTCATTTAATCCTCATTATTACAAAAAACAATTTTTTTTTTTGGTAAAATTACTCCCCAAATAGTTTCTTTTAATTGATGATCAATTTACATCGTAATTTCATACAAAATCGGCAGTGCAGTTTTCACGGTTACTTTTTGAAAATCAGGACTTTTTAGTGATTATCGCCCCCCAAAAGACGAGAGAAGTAACTAATTCGTTGATAAACATTTTGGCCAATATTTTGGTGATCACCCCGAACACAGGGATGCTGCAGAAGCACATTAGTCATATTACAGATTCTATTTAGTGAGCAACCAGACCGATTTTACTCCACTTTAAATTACTCCGGGCAAACCTTTGCCGACTACATTTTTTAGAATGCTCAATTACTAATGAGAATGAATCAAGTCCGTAGCCTGACATGCAGTTATCAGCTGAAATCTGATCCGAATATCTTATGCATAATGTTCTTTGTAATGTTCGATCTATGTCATAAATAATCAACCCTTAATCGTGCATTGGTCAGTTAGGATATAACTGTGAAAAAAAAATTGTCGTTGAAAATGAATACTTTTTTCATTGAATAATATCTGTGTGTATTGGTGTACCCCCATCCCATACACACACGTCAAGGGATTTGTTCGGGAAATATTCAGCCATTTTTAAAATCTCGACAACCTGTGAAACTTATCAACTGATCAGAGAAGTGACATTAACAGCAGTTGCGTAAATAAACACTCCTCCATGATGTTACCCAATAAGAAGGGCATCATAAAGTCAGCCTGCTTACCTTGTGACTGCCTCAGTTTCGATGACCGAGCTTAGCCATTGTTCATATATCGTGTAGCGTTTTCAGTAAATCATCACATTATCCATGTCTATTAACATCCCTAAAATCCAGTTATGGCTCTCAGCCACTGCAACAAGGAGGTGAATTCAGACCGGGGGTAAGATCAAGAGGAACACGACGGAGCAAATGATAGCAATTCAAAAAAAGACCTTGCAGGCCGTTTTTAAGAGTTTAAATGGTATTGAGATAAGTGTGTGAGGTTCACTTAGAAAAGGGGTAAAGTGCCTTTTCTCTATCTACGCTATTTTATGTTAATAATAGTAGCTGGACATCTTTTAATATCTAGCTTATGTCGTTGGTTATTTTATGTAGGTTAGTATCATAAGTTAGTCATTTTATACAACACACACACACACACACACACACATATATATAATATATATATATATATTTAGAGAGAGAGAGGGAGAGAGAGAGAGTGAGACTTTTCTTGGCCCCAATACCCCACCATCTGTACCATCCCCAACCTACCCACACAGTCTGATATTAAACTGGCACCAACTGGGACACTACATAGCCTCTCCAAGACCTGCAACTGTTGCAATCATATCCTGCAACAGACCAACGCAGACTTCACCACAGACAGAACGAAATCCCACACATCACGATGACTCTAGCAGAATCCTCATCATTGGTACTCATTTTTCCTTCAGAGCAAAACATCTGATATTGAATGTATTTTTAACAGAAACCTTTTGACCACTGAAAGGTGCACACACAAACACACAAACACATACACACACACCACACTAAAGATCGGAACACCTCCGGAAACATACATAGCACACTAATTATTCATTCATGAATTAATCAAGTAATAAACAAAGTTTCCATAAACTCTTACTCCTGAGTCGGTCTCATTCCTTATTGTTCAAACACACAGACACACACAGACACACAGAGACATAGACACGCACACACACACACACACACACACACACACATATATTTATATATATATATATATATATATGTATATATATATATATATATATATATATATATACATATATTATTGAATAATAAGACAAGATTCAGTGGGAACAGAAAGGTTAATATTGAAAAGATACTTCTGTGAGATTCGGGTTTTTTCCCACGAATTGATGACGGTTGTGGAGCTCCAATGTTTGGAGCAAAGACAGAAACTCAGGTCGCCTACACCAGCCTAGACTGTAGTCGAATCAAATGGAGGGAGTGGTTCATCGTGGCCTTTCAACCAAAAAACGAATAAAGACTTGTTGATTCTTTTGAAAAAAAGATTCCTGCGTTTTCCGTCCTCAAGTAGGGCTACATTTTGTTTACATCCAGATGTATATATCAATATCCCTATCAATTTATTCTATCGATGTGTGTACACTGCTTTGTTTGTCCTTTGAACATATCCTTTGTTTTCTTTATCACTTGTCAGCGCGCACGGACGCTAAATCATTTGTCAACGTCTGCACCTCTGCCTTGTTTTTCACGCAGGACAAATATGTATGGGTACCCTTAGGGAGAATAATGACAACACCCTGATAATCATTACTAGCGATTAAACTCTCATTAAAAACTTCCACCTGAAAGATGATGGAGAAAAAAAGACAAATTTTCATTTCATTTCATACTTGTTAAATTTTCATTCAGTCATTGTTACTTTTTATTGCAACACCCAAGTCTATTTTTACATTCTTCAACAGTTAAGGAAGCAACATTTCAATTCAAATCGATTCTACTTGCTGTCAAGTAAAAAAAAAACTAGAAATATACCTATATCTTAATATATATAAATTTGTTTGTCTGTATTCATGTTTATGAGCACGCATGACAGCTGTTAAAGAATTTGCTTCCATGTTGTGATATGGTAAGATTTTGATTAGAGACTGATTATATTTGTAACCTTTGGATAAGTGTCACTTAAGCTTTTGGTTTGCACGATGGGGAGGGGGTCGATTCAACCACAACGCTCAACTTTCCTTTTATCCCCTGACTGTCCAAAGTCATTTTCAAAATACATATAAATCTATCCGAACAAAATCAAAAATTAAAGTATCCAAAAAAAAAAAAAAAAAAAATTCACCGTAATAAGTTCCCTGAACTTATCAAAATACTTCAAAGTCTTACTTTCGTACAACTGTTGTAAAGTAAGTGTTTAGGTCAGCATTACAGTTACAAAGGGAATGATGTTCCCCTGGCCACACAACCAACAAAAAAATTGTCTCGTACTGGAACAGTCACTTTCAAGAACGTAACAGAGATCTTATCGATTGAAAGCTATAGAAGTTTCTTCTGGGAAAAACAAACAGAAAACAAATCTTGTACAGTTTTCCACTTTTAAGGATTAAACAAATGTTAAACATTTTTAAATACAACTCGATTTAATCTGTGTATCTACGAGGGAGATCGAAAGTGAAGAATAAGCTATTGGTGTAAATATTTTTCCGATTGCTGTATTGCGTAGAAAGAAATGTATTGAAGAACATACTTTCTGTGGTGAAAGACTGTACATAAACCTGCTACAGGGGCGTGCGATACCAATAGTCGACTTGCAAACTTTTCTTTTTAATTTATCCATCTTGACTTTATGTATTCCATTTACTTCCCCATGTTCAGTATCAGTATGTCGCTCCATCTATTGAAATTTCTTCTTGCTCAATCCACCCACTAATTATACCTGATGAGTTGCATGGTACGCTTCACTCTGGTTCTCCCTCTGTTCCATGTTCATCTTGTGCTATCGAGTGTTACCATTGATCTTACCATAGCTTTCTGTATTGTTCTGTATTGGTTCTCAGTTTATTTGGGGAAATTTCAAGTTTTGCATCCATAAGTCATTGCTGTTATTACACCTCATTGTTTACTTTGCATTTGAAGCATATTTGCGTTTCAACGTGTCTCCATGTATACCAAATATTAGTCAGTTATCTTAAGGATGCTTTCGAGGATCATCTAAATTGTTTAGCTGATATCGTACTTCTCTGTCTCACCCTATTTGCTAACATCATCTTGTTTGTATATTTATGTAGTTTAATTATTGCAGTGCAAATTTCGAGTGTCATTTGGATGATCCGTATGCAATTTTCGCTAACACCTTGTTCTTGCATCGAAATAACTGTCAGATGTTCTACCAAGACTTGCTCATAATCTACCAAGGCTAAACAAAATGGTTCGTTGTATTCTAATGACCTTCCAATTAGTTGATTTATTACATGTAGGTGGTCTTATTGAACAGCCACTTCTGCACATTTCCAGTCGACACAGAGACTATTGAGGTTGGACCTTTAATAGACGACGTGTGATGTCTAACTGGATTTGGGTGGGTAAATCTAACTCACTCTGTTTTATCATTTTTTGGTGAGCGTTTGGATTGGTCTTACATTATTCGGTATAAGCAGTAGATCCTTATATATATATTTACAGGTGATTTCTATGACCCACATCAACTTGAACTGTACATCATATCTATGAGACCTTCCCAATGTGGAGACATGTAATGTAACTGAGAGATCCTATTCTCATCAGATCGTAGGCATTGAGCTTGAGGTTGATTGTGCCATCTTATTTGTTATATCCAGCGGCCCCCCTCAAATCTGTAGGGATCTCCTTGGTCTATGTCGTCTTTATAAGGTGCAAGAATTTCCGAAAGGTAAGGTACAAACATTTACTAATCCAATACGTTTATTACAATAGAAATAAAACATCATGACATCAGTATTACTAGGTAACTTTTCCATCTATTTGCCATTTAGATTGATGTACTTGTCTGATTGGTGCACAAGCGGCTAGATATCCTCCTAAGAGAACGTGGCGTCAAGTGACTGGAGCCATCCTTGCACTCATGCAACTTCTATGTGGAACTACTTCCCGGATAAATGTCGTTTGAGCTGCCTAAACACATGATAATCTCAAGGAGCCAGATCAAAACATCCAATATCGCTGGAGCTACTTTTGTGTCCGGTTAGCAATGTATGGGATGGCGTTGAAGCGCAGCAAATTGATACCCTCATGCAGACACCATTCTCTCTTTCAACGAGGAGTTTCCCTCAGTCTATCCATTACTGTATCTGATTGCTTTAACTGTCCGACAATCGGTGTCAAGTCCACGAGCAGCATACCTATTGTATCCCAGAACAGAATTGCCATCAATCTTTTCGCTGAAGACCGGACGTTGAATTCTAGGGTCGATTACAGTGAATCCTCTCAGGTCCCTGTGGTAACGTGATGTACCCTGGTCATAATGCCTGTAATCGTGTGCTCCAGGAAGTCCCAATCAGCTCCCCTATACCATTCCAAAAATGAACATTTATATTCTTCAATCAATTGCTTGGGGCTCCACGATGACAATTTTCAGTGCACGATTTCATGGACTACAAACTGAAGAAGATCAAATTCCATAGCCAAATCACGAAGTTTGCGCCCTCTATCAGCTTGAATCTAAGCTCCAACGCACACAGTGCTATGTTCCGTTGTTGATAAACACGGACGGATTGTACTAAGCTCATTCTGCAGGTTCGTTAACTCTGCTGTAAGAGCATGGATGCCTGTTTCCTGCTGTTTACATGTTCAACATGAAGAACGAAATTCACTGTTTTTGCTCTTGGCATGCAAAGATTTAATTACAACCCGCATCTTGTGTTTGCTAACTGATTTACTGTGTCAACCAACTTTGTTGTGATGTTACATACGCATACGATCAATACAAAAGCAGTTTTGGTTCTTTCAAGAAGTATAGAATATTTCCCGTTGCTTTGTGTTTACAGCATTTACAATGTTTCGATTATGTTCGATTTATGCCTATCTGTATCATACCCTTCTGACACCCACTGTAATTGTCAATTCATTCAAGGTAACAGAGAGATCCTGACCTCATCATGCGTACTTGAAGGAAACAGCCCTCTTAAAATTGAAATAGATTTACAGTATCAAGTATCAACTTATTACAAGTTCACATCCAAGCTATTTTTTTCTGTAGATATAGAGCCCAGCCCTTTTTCTTCTTAAAATCTTCAACGGATCAGCATCTGTTAAGGAGTGTTCATAATTGCAAATAATTAGTAAGAAGAACTAAGAAAATAATGTATTGAAGTAGACAAAAGCAATTCAAATGAATCATTTACAGTCCATATTACACATAAAAATCGAAGTTTCGTGAGTTTAATTTCTCATTCGTCTATCATCTTATGTTCTGCTTCCTTCAAGCTTAAGTCAAGGAAGAATGAATACACGGGATTCATCATCTTTTTAAGACAAGCAGAGGCAAAGAAATGATCCTCGCATGAGTTTATTGATTGTAAGATAAAACTTGCACGATTCATTGTTGTTGTGCCTTTCAGAATTTATTGATACTAGCCAATGGCTTATTTCGATTGATGGATGTCAAAAGGGAATAATGAGAGAATACAATTATGTAGCTCTATAAGAAGGTAGTGATGGAGAAAAGAGAAAAGATACTTTGGTAGTTTAACAAGGGAAGTAGGGACGTAGAAAGGAGGGGGGAAGTTATGTAGTTCGACAATAGGGTTGGAAGAAAGATTAAAGAAAAGAAAGGTAGTCTGGGATTTATATACATATATATATATATATATATGTGTGTGTGTGTGTGTGTGTGTATGGTCTAAATTAACTGAAAAAATATAGTGAATATTTTGAATACACGTTATTCTCGTCCACAGACGCCAAATAAGACAACAAATGTCATGGGACCAAATAAATTGATACATTTCCTATCCAATTTTGGGAAACAATGACATTAACTGTTTCTTCGTGGTCTGATGAATTTTTGTTCATCTGTTACTGAACTTTTATCAATATTTTCATCCCGATACTTTGTGACTTATAATGACAAATAAATTGTTATCATCTATTTGTTTGCTTGAAGCCCTGTGCCCTATGACCAATATGTCCAAACCAAAGTTCGTTGGTCTGTTATGATTCATCTGGAAATCAAACATTTTAAGCTCCTATACAATTCAGCTTAAGGACAGCAACTTTTTCATTGCTGTTGCAATAACAAATAAGTAAAGAACTGAAAGTCATCTGAAATAATTAATGGAATATATTGATTTTGATGTCAGAAACACAGACAATCAAGGTCTGCAAATATAATGGTACCATCAGAAATAAACATAGGCATAGTTTTAAGGAATGGTTACTATGGCAACTTCCTCAAAATACCGAAAATTGATGAATGATGAATAAGAAATGCTTGGAATCTTAATCATTTGATGTCAGATTATAGGTAATTGGAGCTTATGGACAGAATGGTGTCCTATGAAATAAGTTAAATCACAATTGAAGCATATGTTGTCTCATTAATGAACAAATATAGAATACGTATATGAGATATGAAATCATAAAACTACTATGAATATTCAATTCATTTTGTCTTGGACTTGATTAAAATCATATTCAATCGACACAACATTCGTGCTAGTCCAGAACTTATTCTACCACTATTGCTACCCCAGATCGCCATAAAAAAGAATCCCTTTTGTCACGATGTAAAGGAGGAGTTTAACATCCTGAAACAATCAGATGAATACCAACATGAAGAACTCGAGCAATGTCATGATGAGATGGCAGACATAATCCATATGAAAAGTCAAGAGTAATTTGAAGAAACCAAAGCTGCCAGTAACAAAATGCAACCTTAGTGGTTGTTCTGCATGAAAATGGCAGACATCGTGACGGTGAACGTACACTCTTTATGCAATCAGAACTTTGATGAATTTCTTGGGTCAACGAAGAAAATGTTACCCTGGTTGTGGGCCTATGAAGTTAGCTAGTATTAAAGATAGTTTCCATATCACTGGGCAACACTTGTCAGTTCAGAATGCATATATGATGATTCACTTTCCCCGGTCCACGACAGGAAATCCATAATCTGATTTCCCCATTACCAATGGATAGAATGCACTATGAACAAGAATTTAAAGGAGAAGTCAGGTTGGCACTTCATGGTCAAAAATGAGAAATAAAACTGATGGTCTAAATCAATAGTGCTCACCAATTGTGCAGAGTTCGTGCAGGAACTAGATAGCCACACATACACACATGCCTATCAACAATGTACATCTGCTCGGATGAAAGCAGCCGGGATAGCCGTACCCAAACCTATAAAATACATTGAAGGATCTCAATATAATCCATTAAACCCCCAAACACTTCAGTCTGGTATGCTAACCCCAGTGGAGTTGATAAAATTATCCATGAAGAGGCTTCCTCTCAACCGACATAATTTCTGTGAAATAGAGAGATAAAAAAGAATAAAATGAATCATTATAATAAGGAATAGTTCCAAAGATCCAGAAGGAAGCTTTTATTACAAAATCTGCGTCTATTCATGTGAAGCAAAAAGGAAAAAAACTTGGCTTCAACAATCAGTTTAGCCCCAGAGAGTGGTAGCATCACAACCGAGAGAGTCCTATGAAGCAGGGTAACAGAGAAGCGCTTGTGTACCTATAATCGAAACGAGATCAAACGGAAAGCTCAGTAGGACAACTTGCATTCTTGTATGACAAGGAAGAACGAATGTGAAAAAAATTATATTGCGCTTGAAGACAATGGGATGATATCACAATCAGCGATACCATCGAAAGCTGACCAAAACGAAAATAGTGATGAGTGTATTTTGAAGACTTTATGGATAAGTACATCAATATGGTATTCTCGTAAGACAGAAATTCTAAGTAAACACTATGGACAAATGATCCTTACAATGATGACACAGCATCTACCAACTTTCTGAGAGAGAGCAAAAAATCTGCCATTCATAATCCCACTCCTAGCACCAAGCCGAGCTCAAACGACCCAATAGTATCAGTATTATTTGATTCATATTGTCTGCTTTGACGTGAAAATTACTTACGCCAAAGGTGAGCACATGTACTTTTGAAAAAGAAAAAACTTTAACAAGGATCTAGATAGAAAGGGTTACATGGTGTACCAGAGAGACAGAGATAGACAGATAGAGAGAGAGAGAGAGAGAGAGAGAGAGAGAAAGAGATAGATAAAGGGAGAGGAATAGATTGAGAGTACTGATAGGGATGGTTTATAGATATTTTATGAATTTAAACAAAGGGCTGCGAGTGCACAACCCGAGAACACTCTTGAGCAGAACCACAGAGGCTACCTACTCTCTCCTAAATCTTTCAAAGACGATTTTTCTCGAGACTAAAAATGCATTTTCTCATCATTAGCAATGTATCATATGGTAATATTTTGACACACACATATACATTCACATACCAGCACATTAAGACACACGGGTGCATGCTCACATATACGTACACACGCAAACACACACTATCACACGCACACACACACAAATATACACACATATATACATACATACATACATACATACATACATACATACATATATATATATATATATATATATATATATATATATATATATATATATATATATATATATATATATATGTATATAATCAATATTGTCTTGCTTCATGACATAAAATATCCAGAGATATTTAAACAGAAATTTTACATATTCTCTTTTTTTTAAAAGTTCAAATCGGGATTTATTCTTGGATTTACGTAAAGGAAGATATATGATGGATTTTCAGTAAACTGTGTTCAATACAGAGCGAAGATTTTTATGGAAGTTATTAGATACAGACATTTTTCAAATATATAAGTGCTAAATAACTTTAACGGTCGATTTCAGATTTGAACTTATGCTAGCTTTTTCATTCAAAGTCAAAATACTCTTCACAAATGTACATGGATACCTGCAAAATTTCATGCATATACAAAAGAAAATCAATAACCACTGTACACAACAGGTTTTGGCATATTGTCAAATAGAAAGTAAGATGATTACATTGGGCAACCGTACAAGTGAAGACAACTTGCTTGTTTTGCAAAATAGCTTTCGAAGTCCTCTCATTATAGTACAACAGATCGTGAATAAAGTTGGATTTCATTCTTAGACATACTTATGTCTTTGGGAAAAGCATGCATTCATTTTCCCTATGCCTTTCCAAGCTAATTTAATAAAATCTTTTATCACTACAATGAACCAATGGTGGAAGGAAAATGAGAAGGACGAATAACCATTTTGGACAAACCACTTTCCCATAACTACAATACACCCACCGGCAGTGAAAAACCATCTTTGATAAAATCTGATCTATTTTCAAGGACGGTTGGGAATTTGTCCAGCCATTTGATAACAACGAATGAATAGTTTGCGTAGGTCGAAGATGCTTAAGTTCTTATCCCTTGGAAACTCATATTATCAAGAGAAATGGGAGTAAGAAGATTGTACTGTATCGATCTTTCAATAGAAAGGTTCTTGCTTGCTTGTCTGTCTACCTGAAACATCATATTCGACATCATTGCTTTTCACTTGGGTTCGAACACGGGCTACCGGTACCGGCGGAAATATGTAGGTATCACAGTTACAAGCCAGGACCATTACAAAGTTTAATTTAGTCCGTCATGAGACCACAATAATTAGACCACAAATATTCAACATACTTGTCAATAATAGGCCATCAATCTACGATCGACAAGATAATCACACATCCCAACGACAAAAAACAGGACTTGACGGGCGGTCTCTATCTGAAATTATCCATGGGAATAGCAATTTATATGTCAGGCTGGAATTATTCAACTCTTGTGTTGGGTCGCTAAAAATTCGATCAATCAAGGAACGTCGGGGTACTCAGATGAGTATAATAACAGTTTGATTAAAGACAGAAAAGTATATTGGACACCCCCCATGCGATTAGGAAGTCCTCTTTCGTTAATGGACATTGAACAGTTGTTTCTCTGATTTGAAATCTCTGTTTACGTGTAATTTATACAATGTCCTGTTCGTAGGTTGAGTGTTTTTAATTTGTCTCGGCAAATATCTTCTGTTTTGGATGATTTTTAGCCTGGGCCACTTTAGACACGAACTACAATATTCACGATAGTGTAAACAGGAAGATCTGAAAACACTTTTACAGCAAAATATTTACTGGTTATACATTATCCATCACATGACACAAAATGCATACGATGGTCCCCGTGTCGGATACATTTCTTTAACAAAAAAGTCTGTGTTTTTTGAAGTTAGATTCAATCTATCCATAACACTCTCAGTGAATAGAGATGTAAACATTAACAAAATCGATTATTCAACAGTCAATATAGTCGATAGGCTGATCTTGTAGGAAATAGATTTTTTTTCTTTCTTTTTCGTTCTTTACCTCTAACCTACAAGTTGAAGTGATATATGCATTTGGCTGCGTCTGTCTGTCTGTCCGTCTTCCTGTCTGTGCACATGGTATCTCTGAAATTACTCAACGAATTTCACTGAAATTCATGCACAATTACACCCCCTTGACAATAGCTCTGGAAGAGGTACACGCTCTCCGAGAGCTTCCTAGTTTTATATGTCCTTATTAAAGATTATAATTCTACAGCTGCATACAAAAATGCTCTCATCTGATGGGGAGTAGAGAGAATAGTAAGTTAGAGACATGAAATACAAAGCAGTTAACCACCCACTTGACGGACAGAGTCAAGTCTATCTTCATCATTTATCGATCGAAAGTTGTCTCACAGACACTGTTTCTTAGCAGCATTATTTGAGTGGACAGTTTCATTGGCTATGAAGGAGAAATTGATCATTGTGGTAAAGCTCTCTGAATTACTTAAAAGATATAACCTTCTGAGGGAAGGATACTAATTTTTTGTATTATATCTCTAGCACATATATACATCAATCCATAGAATCACACGAGCATATACACTATGCCAGAATATATGCGATACTATTGCGACACGGTTAACGAATCATGCAGATGTATCTGCAATAACTTGTGATTTGCATGTTGAACACGCTATACTTATTCATAATGTTCTTTCTTTGAAAGTTATCCAGAGGAGAAGGAAATTGAGTGGAAAAACAGAGGGAAAAGATGATAAAGAGAGTGGGAGAGATATAGAATGGAGTAATGGTTAACGAGCTTGCCTCGAAGAAAAAACATTGCTACTGTGCATTTTGCTTGGTGTCTGCACTTCAGCCAAACTAATAAAATTGGTAAATACAGAAATTTCTATCCCTGATATCTATCTAATGATAGTTTTCTGTATGTACGTATAGAACCGTAATCTAGAAAAAACGGCAACTAGTAGGTAGAATCAATTTAGCCCTGCGTTTTCAGGGTGACAAAGATATAATTTCATTCGTTACATTATGTTTTACTATAGGATCTCAAATTTGACGTTACCTAAGTGTTGGCCGTCTATTCTGATTCCCTTGTGTTCTCAGTTTAGTTTTCGGAAGATCATCTCAAGGCAGGCTGTAAAGAGTTTGGTTGAGCAAGTATCACGTTGTCTAATTCCATTTTCTAGTTGAAAAGGCACAGAGTCCATATGTTGCCTGATGAAGAGAATGCTGTGTCGGTAGTTATGTTGCAGTACTCTGACATATTTGGGGTCTACGCTTCGTACTTTTACGTCAATGACTTTCGGTGGTTCTATAAAGTAATATTACAGCTAGTAGCATCCTATATTCTGCTGTTTTGCCTTTCAGTCGTGTGACTGATTAGAGATAGTCGGTAGTTGAATATTTTTTCTGAAGCCAGATTGTTCCTGTGGTTGGTTTCCTTTTAGCGTTTTGGTGATTCCATTGGTGATCGCTTTAATGAAGAGTTTGTCGATGCAGTTGAGTGGGCTTATTGGCCTGTATTTTTCTCGGATTTCCTCTTTTATATAAGAGCATTATGATTGCAGCATTCCAATAATATGAGACTTTACATTGTTTGAGGCATAAGTTGAAAACAATGTTGAGTGGGTTGATAACGATGTTATCAGGTCTAGGGGCCCCTCTTTCCTTTGTTCGATGGCTTGCTTCAATTCCTGTGGAGAAACATCTAGGAAACCCTCGAATTGATTGCAATCTACTTGTATTTCTTGTTCATATTTTTGTGTCCTTTGTTTGGTGGAATGTAGGTTTTTTTTAAAGCTCCTGGGCACGTTTCAAATTTTCCTCCTAATCAGTCGTTAGGTATCCTGTGCTTCAAGCACATTAACTATTTGCTTTCTCCTTGTACGGAGAGATTCTCCAATCTCAATTTTCAAGAATTAGAAGATACCACTTGTCCTCAAAATAGGTATATGCGACCAATGCATTCTCTCGGTAGTCATCTTAGGAACTTAGATGTGGAACTTGACTGAAAGATTGACTCTCAAACTGGGAACCATGTAGCGTGCACGTTAGAATCATGCTCAACCTCACATAGAGAGGTGACATGACAGCACAGTGTATTAGAGGAAATATATGAGTTCAAAATATCATGGAAACCATAATAAGAACAAAATGACAATGGGCTGGTCAAGTTGCAAGAACATCAGACAACCGCTGGAGATCACGACTCACGACATGAATCCCGAAGAAATCATGTGCAGAATTGTGGCCAACACAAAGTGAGATGGCTTGACGATCAAGACTAGTCCAGAATTTATTGGCTTCAAATGCATCGGAAAGTGGCAGAATTATGTTAAAAAATAGATATTTGTTGTTTAAAATAAGATATTTTTCCATCATTGGGCTAGACACCTAGTATTGCACGGACACATGTGTAAATATACGGGCTACGAAGTGTTACTACAGCTAGGAAGTGTTTTCGTTCCGTTTCGACCATATAAGGAGAATTTATTTGATAATTCAATAGAAAAAAGCTGATTGATGGAAGCAAGATGGTATAAGACGTGGAAAAAATATCTTTAAGGTTAATGGAAAAATTTGATAAAATCTTCCGGTTGAATGCATTGGCAGAAAAATAACTAGAAAGAATTTTATGTAATTCGTATTCTTAAAGACGATATCATAGGTTAGTTTGCATGCAGTCTTTTGCATGCAAACATTAAAACTAACTCATCGGATTTAATATTCACATGGGTGAACCTTCAAAAAAGTGACACGGATAATACATAACGTCTACTTTTATATTTACTGATCTCCCATCCTTAAATACGTATTAAGGTTAGTCTGCCTAAGTAAGTACTGTTTCAAACAAATCAAACATGCAATATAAAATACCATCCATATACAATGTATGATAATACCCTATATAAAATAACAATCTATATGTAGCATGCCAAAAGCGATATAATGAAGCTATAGCTGAAACGGGAGATGATGTTTGATCAATACTGCTTGGTGCCATTTTAATATGACCGTTTGGTTTTTGGAATCCACAAAACCGTTACGCAGTAAAAAATTTGTTATGTATATAATACAAATCAGGAATGCAAAGTGATATGATATAATACAATATCTAAAGTATGATGGGTTTATTTCATGAAGTGCTCGATGCATTCAACATTAAAGTCGAGTTTGTAGTGTAATAAAGTGAGTATTCGATGGACGAAAACGTTTATGTTCTGCCCTGTTTGGGCTTCTTCGGACGGATTTTCTGGTTTATTTCAGATTCTCATTTAGGAAAACATTCTTACAGGGTTGTCTGTTTTTCTAGATGGTAGGACTTTCCTCTTATTCTATTTGTATATGTTTTTGTTTAGTGGTCAATCATTGCTTGTTATGTTATTTTGTCTTATTGAGTGGGGATGCTGTGTTTGTTGGTAGTTATGAATTATGAATTGGAATCACCAAGTGTACGTCAATTGTTTAACATCAATTGATGATTATAACTCTATCTTATATCACAATTATGTTATCAATCATGTATGAACCATCACCAAATCAAAAAGGAATCTAAATTGAGAATTGTAATAACTTATTTGTGTCTCAGACGAAGTTGAGATGTGTGCATTTTGTACGAAAATACATTTAGATGTATGGGTGCTTTTATATTGATGCACATGTGAATATACATCTTTATGTGTTAGTTAGTGTATATGTGTAGATGTTCATATATACAGGTATATAGTATGTAAATGTATGCAAACACCCACATGTATTTATGTATTGATTGATGCATGAATGTGCATCTGGGTATATCTATCTATCTATCAATCTATCTTTCAATCTACATATCTATCTATCTATCTCTCTCTCTCTCTCTCTCTCTCTCTCTATATATATATATATATATATATATATATATACATATATATATATATATATATATATATATATATATATATATATATATGCAGTTATACATGTATCTGTGTGTGGGTGTCCGTATACATACATATGCATACTCAATATTGTTGAATGTAAAACACTTCATGAAATAAATCCGTGATAGCAATTAATAAGAAATGTTAAATGTTCCAGCCTTGAGCCCCACAGGGGATATATTTTCAGTTCTACTGGGAAAACAATTTCAATATTAATGCCATAATCGATAAGGAACGTAAGTCTTCTTGCACGAAACTGTTGAAAAATTATGAACAGTTTATTGACATTGCTTGTCCACAGAGCGAGTGAGAAATTAACAATCTTTCAAGTATTGAGACACAAAATGGCACATTATTGTAATTTATTTCGCCAAGATTTATTTTAGCGTTTACGTGGTACCAATGGGAGCTTCGCTGGATAATAATAATATTAACATCATCGATAGAACTCATTTCTCAACCCCCTCTTTATTTCATTCTTTCCATCTTTTTTTTTCTTCTCTTGTCTCCCTTAATTACTTTTTATGTTTATGTTTCAGACGGTGACAAACGTTCGGGATATACGTGAGTACTGATATACTCACCATAACAAAAGCGTGTATAGTTGAAAAGACGTGCAGACGTATCAAACCCTGATCACGACGGATAACTGCAACCGAATCCTGGTCACAATATTTTCAGTGATACATCGAAGAAGACATAAACAGCTTTCAGACTGTAGTAGAATATGATTTACCAAGTAAACGCCCCTTTAAAACTGTGATACTTTTAATCTACAAAGACAGGAAACACTCAGTAAACTTTGATTATGTATATATGTCATGTATCTCAGATACTATACAACACATAGGACACGGTTACGGGCATATATACTCTCTATACTCCCAAGGAGTCAAGCTCAATATCTTATGTTGTTTCAGGACTCAGATAGTAATATGTTGGTCTGCATAGCTTGGCAAAGATTTGTGGATTGATAACATGTTCAAGGGACACGTCACTGAAAGACGTTATTGAATGAATGTAAAGCATGTAAACTTGTCAGGTGGCTATTAGAACTTATATAAAGTGATGATTAAACCACAGTGCTGAAAAAAGAGTATTTGCAAGACACTTGTTGATCCTTGTCTTTCGAGTTCCAGCGCTTTTATGTGCGTGGGATAGGAAGCTACGTACGTTCTTGGAGGTTAGACGTTTCGAAATAAGAAAACTTTGTCCTATGCTTAACCCAGACTACTTGAAATAAGGAGACTTCATTTTTTGTTTGATCAGTTTTCTCTTGCCATCCAACGATTAAATGAACGAAGTGAGAGTCCATCATCCATGACAAAAAACTATTTGTTTTTCTCACTCCAAACGAGTAGACAAAATAGTACTAATCGGTTCACGAGCTTTTTGTAGCAATTTTCTTGGCACCGTGACCGACTGTTTAATGATCTATCAAACCGTTATATTACAAAATGTATACACATCATGATGATGGTGATTATCACAATCATTATCATCCCTAGCATTTGCTCACTAGCTGTCAAGTCAGCCTGGATGCACCAGTTCTCGATCAATAGAGTTAAGCAGTGTATTGATTTGCATTTAGCGGTGTGATTGCTTGGAGACATCAGGAAATGTGGGTAGGGAAGTGTGTTTGTATGCATGCACGCTTGCATATAAACGTACATCAAATCAAAATTGGTTGTTATTCTAATAAATACCCACCCATTGTTTGTGTTTACTCGTGATAATTGTAAGACAAAAATGCTAACTTTGTTGCAATGACTGAACTCATCACAGACTGACTTTTCATCCGTGAATGCGATTATAATTGACTGAATCAATAATAATATAATTATTTTAATGAATGTTTAGTTTATTCCTTTCAAATAGGTAGCCCTAACAGCTTTAAGCATTCAGAATATGAAGAATTCTAAAGTTGGTATTATTATACAATGTACTTTTTGTCCCGAACTTCATCTAGTGTCGATCTTTTAAAACATTTAATTCGATAGCAAATTTCAGGCGTGGGAAGGACAATCATGCCGTCAAAAAGAAATATTCATTATCCTGTATATAAGTAAGTAGACAAATTAATGATTTTAAGTGTGTCAGGACTCCTGTCATTTGAAAGTCAAATGGCGGCCGCATCGATCTAGACTCATTATTTCTGACGTATGAATCTCTATAATTCAGAGTCAGCACGTAGATAATCGGGAGGGTAGAAACAATTTACGTGGGTATTACTCGAAAGTATTTTGGACGTAAAGTTACCTCAAAGTAAAAGGCCTTCAAATAAGTCAAATTACAATTTATCAAACATTGTGAATCTGTAATAGCGGGCAAAGTAAAAGTTTTTGGAGACATACACATCTTGCATTGAATTGATTTAGAGACGACTGATAGGAAATCCTGGTACTAAATTTTGGTTATAAGTTATATTTTATTCATTAAAAAAACATGAAACAGAAATGGTTGAATTGAAATTCAAAATATAATTGTAAATCATTGATATTTGGGCATATTTGGTTAAATTCATTAATAATCTTGTGTCTGTACGAAAACTCTTTACATCAGCGAGAATTGAATTTATTAAAATCACACTTGGCGTTCTCATTTGCTAATCGGTTATCTTCATATTTTTGTAGTTTTAATTTTGTTTTCATGTCGATCAGTTAATTCACAATGAATAAATATTTCACTATTGAAATCAGTTGAAATCTCTTTTCTATAGACCACACATTGGTCATCAATGGGTATGGTTTAAAGCGTTAATTTTTGCCTTTACTAAGAATTTCGACATTATTTCTATCTTGGGACCATTAGATTCCACATGATTATCGTGCTTTCAAGGTGTTGCGATGATTTTATCAAATTTCAAAAAAGTAGGTAGTGTTCTACGAGAAAATTGGTCAGCAGGATGGAAATATAAAAAAAGCTGGAATACTAGTCGAAGTATTTCAATTAAGCATAAGTGGACATATAAGTTTACGCATACATGCATGTATGTGTAAGGGGTGTTTATGCTTGTGTGTATACACAAACGCATGTATTTGTACGGGTTGTTTATATATACATACATATACATAAGGTGATACATGTAATTCTTTGGTTAATTTTTTCGTGTTTCTGTCCGCAAATTTCACTATAGTCACAGATACTACGAGCTAGAGTGGGAGTGATAGTATGATTCTGGACAGGTCACCGTGCATAGGTACTCTGACCCTAGGCAGAGTGCACATATACTCTGATTCTTGGCAAGTGTGCTGATCTATATGTCAGTCATCGAATCATACTTAACGAAAACTATACTGCAATATATATTCCTACGTTTTGGCCTATCCACTCACCAGTCTTTGTCAAACGTATAATCTATAAAGGAAAAAAGACATTTCCACAGGGATGAAATCGTGTTGGAGAACTCTCCTGTGTATAGTTTATAATCGCTGAGGAACATTAATGGCGGTATGATATCGTTTTTGTACTTCGTGAAGCTGAAATGGACAAATCTGTTTGACATACTAATAAAAAAAAAAACATTTTGTCACCATTTCTCTTTCAAAACAAGGTTTTTCCTCTTTCCTTACAGTTTATTCATTCGACGAAAGCTGATGAATGGATCAGATGATACATTGTTTTAAAAACATTTAGATGAATACGAAAATCAATTGTTTGAACAAAATTTGGAATCGTGATGTGTGTTATGAGATAGAACAATTTGAGATCCACAAGGGTAATAATTTGATTTGAAAAAATAAACAAAGTTATTGACAGGTTTGATTAAATATGCATCATGTTCAATATATACACGGACACAGTTATAAACTTGAGGTTTCACACTGTACTTGGTAAGTATTGATAAAACACACATTCGAATATTTGTCGAATAAACTGTATCCAGGGATGGTAAGCATATTCAGTTATCATATACTAAATTAATGTATAATTTCTAAGTAAATAAACCATTTAGTAGTCCCAGATTTGTTATTCAAAATATGCTAAATCTGTCGTTCCTTCTTACCACAGTTTGTTCACTTGAATATGTGTAAACTAAATAGAAAATCTTTAAAATGACGTTTTGCTTGCAGTTATTTATGATTACTCATGATAAATGTATTGCTATTTCTCTACGAAAATGTTCTGTCAGTTTTTTATACCCATCACCCACTCTTTCTCTGTCTCGGTCTGTCCGTCTGTCTGTCTGTCCGTCTGTCCGTCTGTCTGTTTGTCTGTCTCTCTCTCTCTCTTTCTCTCTCATAATCACTGAAACTGAGAGAAAAATCACCTAACCCATGTTTCTCGGTTCAGCCATTTGTTATAATTGTTTTTTGTTTAGTTTTTTTATAGTTTTAATCTCATTACTTCCCAAGTTATCGTTAGAACTCATTACTTAAAATTGACTTTAATAGATTTAATCACATGGATTTTGCTCATTAAAACAATGACAAGATGATATTGTCATGAGAATGACAAAACATTCTTGAATTATTCAACATTTTAGATTCAGTTGAAAAAAAAAACGCTGTCTCGTCATTCTCATGACATATATTCTCAAATTCTTGAGGGAATATTTTATCACTCATATAAGATAGCGTTAACATTATTTTCAATTCAGAATTAGATTATAATTGATTTATATATACATATATATATATATATATATATATATATATATATATATATATATATATATATATACTTTTGCAACTCGAAGTAGGTTTCAGGCTGGTTTTATCGTAATTAAACACTCAAAATAAACTCCGATTACATCATGCTGTCTATAGTCTCATCGCATGTAAAATATTTGATATGGTAATCCCTTTAATCATTTCCGTACACGTAAAATTAACGAATTCGATTGCCTTTTGATTGAATTTTGTTATACCCTAAGAGATTTCACGGCGATAATCGCAAATCCTGGATGGTTCCAAGCACGTGGATATGTCTCTGTTTCCTTCGTATCTGACACATGAATCACCAATGTGCTCAAATGTTTTGTCCTTATCGTGATCTTTGTATTTTAGACATAGCAGATTATTCTACGTAAAGCTATTAACCCTAAAATACATCAGCGATCACGTCGACACAATAATATTGTTTACGGTGAAAAAAAATATCCTGTTTTCAGATTTCAAATGAAATCAAAGGAGCTTTCTGATAGCTGAATGTACTGAAATGGTTGGCTCACCAATCTTGCAGTGAGCTTAGCCGAGTTTTAAAACTGGATTTGTTCTGCAAAATAAAATCAACCGCAAATAATTAACATCTAACGATCAAGCAATCGAGTGAGTTCTTTATCATGTAGTTTTGACGTCGTCCGTTAAGTTTCCCAGCGTTTCCAGTGTTTTACTCACAACTTCTCAATCTTTTCAAAATCAGTTCTCTAGAAAATAAAAATAAAAACTTCTTTTCTCTATCGATGTTCTATTTACTTTTGTCGAGCACTTCGTACACTTGGCAATCCTTTCAATCCTCAGTTATCAATCGATAAATATTTCATCTATGTCAAACTATATTCACTTAGCTTAGCCCAGTCGGACATATCACCACTGAGAGAAATACGCAATAGGAAAATTATGCAACGCTTTTCTTTAAGCAGGGAGAATTCGCTCGCATTGGAAATCAGCATTAAATAACCTATCATTCTACTGCAGTCCAAATGCCAACCACTGGTGTCGGTACAATCGATTATCTCAGGCACGAATCAGACCAAAACCAACCACTTATACCATGCTTTACAATCATAAAAGTTATTGTCAAAGATAAATTCAAGGGAACCTACAATCTAAGGGAAAGTCGTGTGTACGTCAAATACCAATGAGTGTTGGCTATGAATATCTCAGAATAGTGCAATGTTCATGATAGTGAGTAATTCAGAGGAAAGCTTGGCTAAAAACGATGGCAGTTTCTCCAGTCTGTTGTTTTTTGCAAGAGGAATGTTGATTAGCAAAGAAATATCATCTTGAACTATTGATAAAAAGCAAAAGCAAAAGTTCTGCAAAAAAGTAAGAGATAGAATCGTGTACAGATTTTCCCAGCTATCCTAAAGTGAGTTGTGTCCATAAAAACGATTTTGTAATAAAAAATGACGTAACGCGACGTGGCCATCATCATTATTTCGTTTGGAAAAAAAAGTTTTAAGCCTTCGTATGCCCCCCCCCCCAAGGATGATGATAAGTAACGCTTAGAGGTTTGGGTGGCTGGAGATACAGGAAAACGGATTGTAAAAGTGAGAGAGGAAGAAAGTGTCCGTTGTCTTTATAACGGGTCGTTGAATAACAAATGCTGATAGCTTCTTTCACTGCTTGCCCTTTTTTCGAAAATTGGCGTAAAGTGAACTTCCAATATGCATGAGATACGCACTCAAACACACACACACACACACACACACACAAGTATATACATATATATGATACGAAAGTATAGTTACATTCCATTTGGAGTAAAATATATGTACCAGCTCCAGCATTTCACCTGAACATGGTTGTAGTTTTATTAGTATCACAATCACTTCACAGATTAGACAATTTAGTCATCAGAATATTTCCCAGATTATATTATTAAACATAAGAAATTGAAATCGAGAGGAATAAATGATATATAATCCTTCTCCCTCTCAATATACTCAAACCCAAATAGATGCCATGAATTAATATGCTGACTTCTAAGGCAGGCACCTATTTACTCATTATAAAATTGGTCCATTAAATCTTAGTTGTGTACTGGTGAAGCCTAAAATACACACTTGGTGTGAATTAGATTCTGATTTCTTGCTCAATTGATGACTGAAATAGTAGGGAGTTGGCACCTAGTCAAAGTAAATAATTGTACATAGAACATTATTTTTCAAACTAGGTTATCTATCCTTTTTCGGGAGAGTTTCAAAACATAACTTTCCTATCGTCTAAAAGCTAGCAAATTAATATGCCTATGAGGTCAGCTACATTCAATGGGATATAAATATAGATATCCCTATGAATATATACAGCTGAAGATAAAGATGTAATGTGAAAGATTGCAGCGAATTTCATTAATATATAGGCCTCCTCAACGAGTAGGGAGCGATGCCATTGTCACACTAACTTGACCTCTAACTGGACCTCTTTTCTGTGAGTTGGACCATTTTTCTCTCCATTCAGGTCACTGATCACAAAAGTTGGAATGGATAAAACGTACACTCACGTATCAATACAAGCAGAGAGTTGAAAAGAGTCATGGTCTCTGCTAGATGAGCCTTTGCCACTAGGAAAAGTGGGCATGAAATGAATAATGATTACACATTGTAAAAGAAGATCGAGAGAATTGTACCGCTTGTCGAATCATGTGTGTTTACCAATGAGAAATGGACTTTTAGAATCGGGCGCGTTCTCTGTGAAGGAATTGGTTTTCTCAAGGACTCAATCATCTTGTAGAAACTTTTAAAATGTTAATTTCTCATGAGAATATCAAAGTATAACATGGAAACTTAAGAGTTTGCACAAAATTAAAAATGAGTATGAGGACATAAATAATTTTCCCAAATCAATGAACTTTATTTGGTCCCCTTTTCCTTTTTGAGTGCGCCAATGGTGATGGGTATGATCTATACCATAAAATTTCTCAATTTTTCTTTCTTCTTCCCACTTTGCCATATATATATATATATATATATATATATATATATATATATATATATATATATATATATATATAGTTTTTAAACTTCTAACTGCTTGAAACTTCAGTTTGTGCTCTTTCGAAACGGCTACATATATCGACAGACAGATTTTTGTTTAAACTGACGATGTGAATTATCCTGCACTTGTTTAGTAGAATTTTACTTGTTTCCATCCATCTGGATGTTAGTGGCATAATTTTTATTTGAATTTTCATACAACCAGTAACTTGTGGTTTTCACTGGAGATCGACTTACACTTCAGTGTCTTCGCCTATACGGGCACCTACATATGAGGGTACCCATATCAAACCAGGTTATATTTGCCCTCGCTGAATGGTAAGTGAATACCAGCTGTAGTTTTTATTCAGGCAAAACACAGCACCAATGAAACGTGTTTGTTTCTTGTAAATCCATCACCAAGTCAATATTTCCCCATTGGACTAATAGGACATTGTCAGGGGTAAGCAGTTGCAACTGGATTATTTTTGCAATCATCTACATACAAATGTTCTTTGCTTGTTTTTACGTTTGAACACTGGCCTTGTGTTACATCTCATCTCTACAAGAAGATGGTAAACACATTGTAATGGAGTGAGGCAACTTTGGTATTTGTATCGGTTATGCCCCTTCAATTATTTTGGTTAGCAGAACAACTTGAAAAACGAAAAAAAAAAACCGTTAGAAAATTGAAAGCCAAAGACGAGAAGTACATCCACATATATCCTTATGCAACAACGGAAAAAATCAAATCGTGAAAAAAATCCAAAGAAATAATACACGAATCGACGTCTCGTGGAGATTCTAGATTTCGAAATTGGCAGGAATCGATCCGAAAAAACCTTCACAACAAAGGAATAGAAGAATCAGGTGCCATAGGGACACAGCGTGGGCTAGCTTCTCTCGGAATAACAGAAAAGACGATCATCGATGCAGTTCCATGAAAATCGGTGATTTCCCACGTATAAAGAGTTCTTTTAAAAAGTGAGTTCTCTGTTTCAAAGAATTCTTTCAAAGAATTTTGTTTCTTTCTCACTGAATAAAGAATCCTTTGTAAAACAACCCCGCTGCAAAATACGGGGAATCGAAATCAAATTGTCTTCCCTCGGTCGACAAGGATTATTTTGAAAACAGACTTTTTCATCAATATTTATTTTTTAGTGACTTTTAGTTTTATAAACAGTCTGTTGTAGGTGTTTGTTTTTTTTTTGGTGCATTTTGGTTTTTACACTTGCAATCACAATCAAACACATATTAGGTTTTAATTAGCAAAACACTCCTTTCTTGGTTAGGTCCTAATGAAGTCTCAACGCTCAAAGCCCACTGAAGACGTAGGTTGTACCAATCTTTACCGTACATCTAACAAGCCTGGCTAGTCCAGGGTCAAACACTTTCTCCACTTCTATGCCGACTGAAGATGATCACCTCAATTTTTGTATTGCATATATAATAAGTGAGAAATTATATAACATACATTTTAGGATAAATACTGCATATGTATTTATTAGGCTGAAATAAGATATATGAGACTTGTCAGTAAGAGAATAGCCTACCAATCACGTTCTCGTGATTCTTAATCACGGTAGTGGAAGGCTAATTTCATGAATATTCATTTAGTAATATACAATAAGCCCTTTGACGTATATTTCCGTAGATATGCTTGATTCGTTTCGTTATTTCTAGGCACTCAATCGATGTATATTTTTTCTATTTATGGTGTTAAAGTTAGTGGTATTATAGCTGTAGATTTATACTTAATTATTTTGTAAAAGAAGTAAATTTTCGGGGAACTTTGCAGTTGTTTTTATTTTGCTTTTGTACATAAGCTGAATCAATAAATTAGCAAAATAGAAACAGCGATGCTAAAAACTTCTTATCAGATGTATAATTCATAGAAAAAGAGTAATGTCTACTTTTTCTCATGATACCTCACCTATTGTGCCAGAAGATAGTCGTCTAAAAACGATTATGTGAGCAACGAGTGCTTATAAGAGCACGATGGTTTCCTCTTTGCCTAATGAGCTTGTGGAGTGAGTTCGATCTTGATTGGGTTAGGCATGCTCATCTCTAGGATCAATACGCAAGTTTAGTAAATTTGAATCGTACTGGGTTTGCTAATGTTTTAGCCTTGTGCCATAGTCTAAGCTTAGCAAATATTGATTTTTTTTCTTTTTCTCTTTGCTCTTAAGATTCGAACGTAAGCTTTGATAAAGTACTTTCTATAATGTAATCAGGCACAAAATCTCGTATTTAGTCCCACAAGAATTAATGCGACATTTTTATCTACAGTAGATGAAGTATTTTGTGTTTTCATTTGAATTTTGTTCTTAGACGAAGCGTTTTAATCATTTATAGAGTTTAGTTCGGAGTAATTTCCTTCATTTATTTATTTTATCAGAGTTGCTTACCCCATAGATTTCCTCGGGTAACTATCAGCATTCTTAAACGGGGAATATTTCTATGAGGAAGGATGTGCCTCCTTTCTCACACATGTAACATCCAGTGTCCAAGCTTGGGTTTTCTTGGGATTGTCGTGTCGTGGAATGACCCATTCACTATACCTGTTATCCTCCCATGAACTAGTTGAACTTCATTAGCACTTACACCCCTTGGTTTGCTCTTCTGGAACCTAAAATCTATCGCTAATTCTCCCCCTGATTAATGGTTCCCTCAAGTATTAATGCCTACACTCGATCTATAGGGCACTATTCGTCATTCAATTAATGACACGGGGAACTTAATCGGCGTTAAAATATATGCAATTATTTACATCCATTGTTCTAATCTGATGCCATGTTCTATCTATGTATACTGATTAGGATTCTCTCTCTGGTGTTTCATAACTCTCTACGCCATCTTCGTGAGTTGAGCTTCAAAAGCTTCTGTTTTTTTTTAAAGGTACTATCGATTATACCTCGATACTTGAAATAATCAGTCTTTTTTTTGTTTCTATATCTATTTTTCATTTGAATCCATCTCATTATACAACACAATGTCAGCAAATCAAATTACAAATCTCAGTAGTATTTTTGTGATACAGACAATTAGGCAAAACCTTCAATGCCAAGAATTTTTTGTGCTTAACGAGTAAGGTAGTGGTACCGTTAATTAACGTCCCTGTCATTGAAAGTGTCAAGTCCCAACCCTTACATAGAATGTTACACATTATTGCAGGGCGCAGCCGATGAATATTCATCATGCCTGTTTTTTTTTTGTTTTTTTGTTTTTTTAATTCAAAAATACTGGTGTGGGCCATTAGTAGCTATATTGGAGATCAACAGTATCGGCATCCTCTTTATACATCGATAACACAGAAAACGTAACTTCATCCAATCTGTTTCATGATATTTCTACAGGAGATAGGATTTTTTTTAGTATCTTTCGTATATGTTAAAAGAAGCGCGTTTAGAAGGATGCATAGACTAGCATGAACGTTGTTCCTATGGAAAATGGCTCGAGACAATTTTCAGAGCCATAAACGATCAATCTGTCTAAGAAGTAAATATCCCCCGGTGTCAGTGGTGGCCATAACTAGATATTGGTCCGGTGGATTCTTGACACAGTACGTATCCAGAATAATTGCTTTGTGGGAAATAAGTATACCGTTACAGCAAGTTTGAATAGTCCAATAAAATTCAGTTTCTAAGAAAAGAAGCTGAGAAGGTCGATATCATTCTGTTTCTAGTAAGATCATCATACACCTCTCAGAGTAATATCGATAGTGTTATAATGGTATTAGATGTTACCAAAGATTCGCGTCATATGGGATCAAGGGGCATGATGGTGTCTGGTATCAGTATAATTACAGTAGTTAACGAAAGATTTTAAAAAAAGACTCAAATAATTTTTGCAGTCTCTATTTGACTCTTTGACTTCCAACTAAGATTGTTATTCTTCATGTTCTATGCCTAAAGTTTCAAAGCAATTTTCCAAAATTCCACTGTTTGAATTGAAACTGTGATGTAAGACGACAATTTTCGTCATTCTGGTATGATAGACTCAATGACATTGTCACCTTTTGTCGTGATCTACACGAATGCACTTTCCAAAAGTAATAGATGTACTAGTTTTAAGTTGTCTGAATTTTTCAGATAAAACATTGTCGTTGTTGATAATTTTCGACAAGTATTCTTTTCATGTTGCTTTCGTCGCTTTTTATCGAAACACCCAGGTCACTTTTACATTCACTCTACAACACTTGCGTAGTATAGATCTCAAATTAGGAATTATCTTACGACAAGATACTTATTATCGATCTATTCTGCTTAATTAACGGTCGCGTGACGTAAGAGGTTCGGGAAGTTTAAAAGTGCGCTTGAACTGAGAGGAGTACAGAATTAGCTGGTACCCATTATCAACACTACCCTTCGTCAACTAGTGTGCAAACAACAGGCAGGGAGGTCACGTCGGAGCAAACAATGGGTGCAACCTGTTAAAAGAAGTCTTTTTGATGAAGCCCTTACAATTTGTTCCTCAGATGTTTTTCATTTCAAAAGTTTCGATTGAGCTTTCATTTCATTGCCTGCGGATTTTGTTAATTCTTTCTATTTGGTACGGGGCAGCACACTGAAACCAGTCCCTGCTATGACGAATTAATGAACTATATTGATCTGCATCCTAATTTAACAGAAATTACCAAAACCAAAGTGAAAATATTTACTTATCTTACATATATTGAATGAATTGGATCCTTATCTTAGTCGCCTACACTCTTTCCATATCTTTTCAAAATTATTTTCTCGCAACGTTTCGGCTGAGGATTCCCCTGGCTAATTTCAGGTGATATATTCAATCAGTAGCCTTACTTTTACGTTTTTTGGTCTGTTTTGAGAATCTTACATTAGTTTATATCATTGACTAGTATGTCAAAAACCAGTTTTTTTACATTCCTTTCTCTTCTACAGTTTCTATAGTTTCAAGCTATCATGCTTATTTCGTTGCATCCACCTGTTTTTATACAACGTTTTGATTGGTTGAATGTTGTATTCATATGCTTTTTGCATATGTTCATCTTAAGCTCAGATAAAAATGCACCGCTCATCAAGTCAAAACTTCCTGCTTAATTTTCAGTAAGATTTTAATTTAGCAATATTATCCCGTGTCATCATTTCGTTCTTATACATTGAGTCGATGATTGATCAGATTTTTTGCCAAAAAATACTGGGATTCTAAGTTTAACGCATATCGTTGTGAAGATTATAAATAGTGTTTCTTATCCTGAAATTTTCTGAATATTACATCATTTTTTGACCAATAGCAAGAATGCTAAAGCTATTCAAATATTCCTATTTATCAGATAACAAAAAGAAATATGGCTCAAATATCTGTATATCAAATTATATATACTTTTTTAAAAATCCAACAGTTCAAAATAAGATCTGATTTATTAAAAATATCGACACAATCTTCGACAGAATGATGGTTTTAGTTTTCTTCTATGTCAATTATCTTGGTAAATGTTGTTTATGTTATTTTACTAACTATTCAAAAGATGATATCTCGTACCTAAAAAACGTAACGAAACAACAGAACTCTCAACAAATTGTTATATTTTCTCTTTTTCTCGTGAACAGATTTTGATGCCTCGGTAAAAAAAGTTTGCCCAAACGAGCAAACAAGTTACTGCTGCTCTCCGGAAACTCACTTCTGGAAGCCCGGGGTCGGAAAATATAATCAGTTTGCCAGTGCCTCCTAGCGACTGTATGAAAATAACTCCTTTGTCGAAGATCCAAAGACAGCTTTATGGAACAGACTTCTGGGTGAGATCCATTCCTTTGTAATCCACTGACTGTCGCTACATTAACGAAATCCGATTTTTTTTAGCTGTTTGTGCTCAGCTTTTGCAATACTATCTATACCTGATAATCGCTGTGCACCCTCAAATCTAAAAGTAATTATATATTCTGTTGGCATGGATTTTGCACGTTTATGAGCTCGTCTTTAAGATATGACGAACGAAACTTTCTCTCTCTAAACTAACTCATAGAATAGAACACTTAAAAATGACCATTTAAATAACATCATCCTCTAGAGAAGCGAAAATAACATCTGCTAAGGTAATTAAAAAAAAAGATAGAAATGAAAATATTTCTATTCGATATTTCCAGGTGCCGCCTGAAGATTTCAGGTAATTTGAGCATGAAAAAAATCATTTACACCGATACCAACAAGTTGTTGCTATCAAATTCTTGGCAGGTGAAAGTCGAATCACAGTGCACATGCGCGAACTAAGTTGTATACATCGATCGAAGCACAAACAACCAGCCGAGGGAAGTTTTCATCCGCTTGGCTCTTTCGCTCACTGATACATTTTACTTGAAATAGACATATTCCTCTGACAACACGTAAGAGTACTTTTTACTAAATGTCCATCAACGCACCAATTTGAACTTTTTTGTAAAATTGAACCTAAAGGCTACCGAATATTTTTGTATGCTAGCTAAAGTCTTTTGGGGGATTATTGCTTATGGCACGCTAGTATTCAAGCAGCACAAGAGATTTTTGCAAACATGGTGAAGGTTTTGGACGTCCAGGTACGTCAAAAACCGATGAGAATGTTCAATAATTTGAAAAAAAAATCGATGGAGATACTGGAAGGCTCCTCATTTGAAGTATTGTAGAAATTCTCCTGATCAACATTGAGACTGTTAAACAAATGTTGCACGAAAACCTTAACATGACAAACATTTTTGCAAAGATCTCTTCCGGTAATTCGAACACACGGAAACATGACAAGCATTTTTCCGCATAAATTTAAATTGTAGGGGAAATACGTTTTCATGAAAATATTGATTTTTCTGAGCTTTTTTAATCCTGGTTCAAAGTAACAGTAATAAGACACATTTTATTTGTTGCAAAATACGTTTATGAATTTCCTAATTTACAATCAGAACTGATGGATTGGCCTTTGTTGTTTGTATCGCTCCAACGGACAAACTGACAAGCTAATACTACTTAATTGGTAAAGACACCTCTAAACTGTCCATCGTCCAGACTACTCAAGTGACTAAATGACTGCAAAATGTTCTTAAAATCAATTAAAACAGCATATATATTACACAGGGATTGTGCGTGTGAGGATTTTACTCCTCAAGAGGACGTGGCACCAATGTGTACGTGGCTCTTCATCACTTAATTGAACGTGATAATTTTTTCAAACCATGCAGCTTTCTGCATGATCATTATCTTAAGTGGATCTTGGGTAGCTAGAGGCTGCCGATACATTAAAGCAAAAGCGAACTTTCAGTCAGTAAGAGTGCGTTCCCTGGGACTGTTTTCATAGTTGTCCTTATTTTTCGCCTGGGAAAGCAAGCCTCTCAATTCCTGTCTACCAGTTCAAATTTCCAAATTCCACTCCAAGTTTTCCCCTTGTATTTACCTGAACATCACGTCTAACTATGGTACGCCGTAGTGCCCTGAGTCCTTTGCAGTTTGTCAAGAGAATAGAAAGTAGTAAGAACTATATTCTTAACAACGGTGTTTTTCTTTTCGCTTCATAATTTTTTGTTTTACCTCAAGATTCATTTCACACAACACAATGTCCTATTTTAGTTACTCGTGGTGGGCAAACTATCATATGACAGGTGTACTTTAAACTCAGGGAAAGATAATCAATATTTTCTTTGTCTCTGGGAACATAGACATTTGTTTGACTAAGGCATGTTTGGCATTTGGCCATATATATTGAGCATCAAATGAGGAACGAAGTCACTACATAAAACGTCAGTCAAAAATATTTTCTCACAGTTTTATTTCCAAGGCTAACCCGGGGACAAATCTGAGCGGTGAAGGGGGAATAAAACTTATAGAAAACCCAGTTTTTAGCCGAAATCAAAAATTTAAAAAAAATTGCATCGTAATCAAATCAAATTTATAGCGTGTCCCAAGAAGAAAAGTTATTTTATACTTATTATAGAACCAAACGTGAAACTGAGACCAATCAAATATGACTGTGATTATAATATGACTAATGTAATAAAGACATTCGAAAATCTAAATTTACCTCCAATGTGTGGTCTTCATACGTACAATGTCATTGATACAGTGGAATAAAGTTTCTGTAAGAAACAGGCAATTGAATACCACTCTCATATATGATGCTTAAACTACATACTGGTATTTGACATGTAGGAAATTAAATTCTCGAGGCCTTCTTCATATTACAATGGAAGTCGCTGAAGTTGCTACGTCGAACTGATTGTTAATCTCCACTACTTGTAACTTGATATATCAGATTTTGATCCCCCTGTCCTCTCTCTCTCTCTCTCTCTCTCTCTCTCTCTCTCTCTTTGATTATGTACGTTTTATATATATATATATATATATATATATATATATATATATATATATATACATAGGAACATTATGTTCACTGCTGATAAAAAATTGCATTTTTTTCACAGCATACATTAATTCCTAAATATGATGTCGTTTCTTGTCAATGTACTTAAGCCAATATCTTTACACTATTCACATAGGTCGAACATTATACAATGAACCTGAATGCAGTGTTTATTCAGATTACTTTTTGGGACTTTTTTTTTCTCGATATGTCTATTTTACTGGGCGGAGAAACTTCCTCTTATTCTATCTATAAATCTTTTCTCTTTTTTTTTTCTTTCCCTTGTTTGATTGTTGGTCACTACTTGTTTCGTTTCACATAGTGGAGATAAATTACTGTCCAGAGGTAATAAATTAGCAGTTACGCCGATGACATTTTCTTTATTAGTGTTTTGTTAAACCACCCGCTCTTCGTGGTATGTTTCTTCACAAGAAGCATTCTATCCTTACTTGTATCTGTTCCCCAGTTTTTGGGTTGATTTTTCCATGACTTCAGTTGTTTGTTTGATTTTTTAAATATACTTTCTGGGTTTTGTTTTTTTCTAAACATCTTGAATAGTAATGAAACGTTTGTAGCCACGAAAAGTTATTAACTCAATATTGATCAGAACTTCTTACATTAAACTGTTCAATCTACTTGATTAATATTAACTACGAGTGTAATATTGAAAAATTGATATCTATTGTGTAAAAGAAATGTTTTTCCCTTAGAGGGCCACAGATAATCTGAAATACGTATATATATATATATATATATATATATATATATATATATATATATATATGATAACAAGGCAAGCTCAAATTCAAGGGATGGAAAAATCCAGCGAGTGCTAAAAAGGAAGGTATACAACCGATGTATCCTCCCAATAGTCAGCTGAAACATGGTACCTTCTCAAACGATTCATCTTGAAACTGAAAACCATGCAATATGCTCAGCATAACATGATGGAATCGCAATACAGCACAAAATATTGAGGGAAAGACATGAGTCTGAGATATCATAGAATCCACTGGAAAACTGAAATAGCAAAGAGCTGGTCATATTAGGAGTATGGCAGACAACCCCTGGACATCATTACTAACAACATAGATCTCAAGAGACCACATGCAAAACCAGGGCCGACAAAATATAAAATGGTGTGATGAGCTAGATGAGTTCAGAATAGAATGGCACCGGGGCTTTTGGATTACTTTGACAATAAACATAAAAAGCTTTTCGCTCAATAGAAATCTACTGTCAAGGTATAAATGAGAATCATAGGAAAGTAATTGAAAATGTGTACGAAAATACGGCTACTATAATTAACCTAAAAAAGGCCATAATAATACAGGGTGAAACCTTAGAAGATGTTATGGAATAAATATACTTTGGCCAAGGAATAAAGCTAGAAAAACACGGAATTGAAATAAAGCGGTGCATTACAATTGGCGGAAAAGCATTTGTCATGAATAGACACACACTGAAAAGCGAATTAACAACGTGTATGAAACGTAAAGAATGAAATAAATGCATAATACCAGCTAATGGCATATGAATGCAAGACATGGAAACTTACAAAAATTACTTAGAACCAACATTGAAGGTAGTGGAAATAGCAATACTAAGGATCATTCTTCGTAATATTATGAAACCAAAATAAGAGACCAGCAAGGTACTCAGCAAGAAAAGGTGACAACAGATGTACCAAAAAGCTATGTAATTTGACACCCTGGGACTGTAAAAAAAAGATGAAGAAATCAGGTAGAAAAGTTTGACAGCAAGACAGCAGTGAAAGTTTAATAGTTGATCACATATATGTGCATATATATGTATGACTGAAATGACACAAACATTTTTTAATGTTTAGTGTTTGAAGCCGTAAAGATTTCTAGACATATATATATATATACATATATATATATAAATATATATATATATATATATATATATATATATATATATATATATATATATATATATATATATTACCCTGGTCCGTCTGAAAAACCGGGTGCTGCATGTAGTAACAATATTTTCCGGCAGTTGTCTCAGCCAATGTTATTTTATATAAATAAGATAAGCAAAACAATTGAACTTATATGTTCCAGAAATGACATACCTCTTATAGAAATGAAGTTTTTTTTCCTATCACGTTCCTTGAATTAGCTGTAGTACCTGTCGTGAAACAGACAATATATTGGTATCTCTGTTATGTTTTATGACTTTTCATATTGTTTAGCAAGTGATTTACTTGTGTATTTGTGTAGAAAAGGTTTGTGATATCTTTGACCTTGGTCAAAATTCTGAATATTATGCTGTGTGTTTGAATCCTGTCTCCCTACGAGCCCAAAATTAGTCGTCTTTCTTGATGGACAATCGCACGGTTGGATATTGGTTGCGTAGGCGGGGAGAAGCGGGAAGTACTTCGAATAGGATAGGCATTCAAGAGGCATTACGCAAAGAGATCTTTGGCGCAAGGAAAAAATCAATAGGGAAAAGATTATATATCTGATGAATATACAGGTGCACTTTAAAACGTTACAAGAGTTCGATGGGTAGAAAGTACGTCTCAGAAACCAATCTCTTAGTATTGTATGTTAGATGTTCAGTAGGTTCCCTTATATGTTGCCTTATGTTAGACTAACCTGAGCTTGAAAAATGTTAATATTCATTGTTTGAGTTAGTTCAGCGTTCAACACATGAAATTATTAGATCAAGATCATTTTTTTAAAAGTACAATATCAAGAATCTCCAATATTAGTCTCGAGTCACGTGGCCGGGTGAGAAAAAGATCCAGTACAATTGCACTTTGTTGTTGGCTATAACATGATATTCGGAGGAGACAGTGATTTGCTTAATCGATAATGACGTGTATCAAAAAAGATCGAACGTGATGGCGAAAATGGTTAGAAGAATGCGTAAAATGAAATTAGATTCGGAAATTGATGACGAACTAGGGGCACAAAAAACGATGGTGTCGGACTAAAAGACAAAAAAAGTAACAATAAAATTGGAGCTTGGATACTATAAGAGAATATTAGAATAATTGAAAATTGTCTGATGGGATAATTCATGAGGAAACATCGGGGACGAGAAATGATAGTGCAATAGAAACGATAAAAGTAACACGATGCCAAAATAAGTGGAAGCTAATAACAATGATTATGATGGTGATGATGACAATACTAGCAAAGAGTTGAAGTACACAAGTACTCCTCCCAGCAATAATGTTTCGGCTCTGGTGGTGTGAAAAGTGTTCATGGGCAAACCAAACTTTTAAAACCAACAATGGTCCATAATCGCGTGGATAGCAGCAGACCCCAAGGTCGTATGTTTGATAAGTGTTTCCTTCTCCTTGCAGATTAGAGAGCAAGATATGTGGCTCAGCTCCCTTAGTGGGGGTAATTCCGACAGGTTGTCCAAACTCAGTGGTTAAACCCCAGATTGTGAAAACCCCGAAATTACCTGAAATAGAGGTAGAATACTACCGACCTTCTGGAGGAAAATCAGGACGGTACGTCCGTGCAACTTTGCAAGAGATCTAGACATCCCACCGGAGTATATGCAGCTCTGGCTGTTGGGGTCTGCTGCCCTTTCTGTAGCGACTGATCAGTTTCCTGCCGTCATGGTAATCAATGAAAAAATATTTTCTCATATTTTTATGTACCACTTGGGTTTCGCTTTCATGGTGTGGATGGATAATCTTTTATTAATCCCTTTTTCTATGTATTGAGGTTGGTAGTTAGGCAAGGGATTGTGATTCCCTGTCATGTTACTTAGGTTTCAGGTTAAGGGAATGATTGGAAAGAACTCTGCTCAGGTAGAATATTCTTTAAGTGATGGTGTTTATTTCGTTTTCTTATCTTGGTGAGATTTGAATGAATTTGATGAGTTTGGAGTCAGGTAACATTATTAATAATTTTGGTAAAAGGGATTTTTGTATTATTATTATTATTATTATTATTATTATTAAATTATTTGATAATTAGCCTTGCAAGTACATTTCATGTCCTTTCTAGCTTGATGTTATGATATGACGGGTGTGTAAGCAAATGTAGCGGTTTGGGGGATGTTATTCATTTTTTATGTCAGCAGGGGGAAAAAAAGAGAATAAAGAGTAAGTGACTGGAAGAGCGCATCAATTGACTCCCAGGAGAAGTTGGTATCAAAATTTTTTCCCTTAAGTTACTAATGATGAAAGATTGTCAGCTGCAGAAATGTGGTAAAAAGAGAGGAAATCGGTGACCTCAAACAAAGATAACAATTAAGTTTGAATCACATTCAATTCTCCCTTGGTGGGAGATTTTGTTCTTTCTCGTTCAAAACTTACACAAAACCTGACTCGTAAGGAAAAAGACCACCCCAGCTTTGGGATGTGATGTGGGATAGAAAAAGAAAAATGATAGAGAAAGTCAATAACAACCGTTTGCAATTGCACCTTTCTTTGGATGATGTCTTAATCTGTCTCCCCACCGCAGTCCCCTCCTTGATTGTATATACATTGATGTTTATATCTTATGTTTTTTCATTATGCAACATTTAATGAATGAAAGCATAAAGATATCACGACCGAATTGGTCTATCATTTGATGTACATATTCTCTATGCATTTTGTCTGCTACTGGATGTACGATATACTATCAGTGCAGATCTTTGATTAGTGACCGTGGATCAGAGATCTTAGAACATGGGATCAATGGTCGAACTTTGCGTTGATGCAGTTGCAACTTGAATTCCTGACCCCCTAAGCAACAACAAGATCATGGCCACGAAGAGAACACAGGGAAACGACGTGGGCTCTTGCATCTCTCAAGACCCACAATGTAGCCACAATAACACATTCAACAACATGATGCAACAAAAAAAAAAAAAAACAGAGGTTGAGACCAACATCAGAAAAAATAAGGGAGAAAAATATTTTAAACATACATACACGTATATTTCGTTTGATGAATGGAAAGAAATGAAAAATACTGAAAAAATATTTTACATATACACATTTGTATATACAAGTATACGAAAAATATTTCTCACCCAAACATGATCACAGGACATAAGGTTGTTTTTTTATGAATATTTCTTATGCATTGATTTGTCTAACTGTATGCGGTTCTAGATGCTTGGATGAACAGTTTCATTTGTCTCTATAGTGATTTGTTATAAAATGAGAAGACCTGGAGGGGAACAAATTGAACTGAACAATAAACACCTTTTGTACAACAATGGATGGAAAACAAAGGAGAGCAGGCTTTCTAATCAATCAAAAAACTCAAGGACAATGTTGTTGGATTCAAAGTCATCTGAGACCGTGTAGCAAGTATCGCTGTACATCGCTCAAAAAATTACAAACTGAAGTTGAAGTCATTCAAGTATATGCTCCCACTTCACAATCAACTGATTGAGAGATAAATAACTTTTACAGTGACTTAAATTCTTTACTCCGAGAAACAAGAAAATATTTCAACACCGTTATGGGAGAGTTCAACACCAAAATGGGACAAGCTACTGAAAATGCATTAACAAGTACGGATAAAGATAACGAAACATGAGAGGCGAAAATCTGATATATTTGGTTGCTGCAAAAAACTCAGAATCAAAAAGAAAGCCAATAATAAGTGGACTTTGAGGAGACTCAATCATGAAGCCAAGAATGAAATGGACTATATCCTAGTGGATAAGAGCAACACTGTTAAAGATATGCAAGTCGTAAATCAAGTCACTGTAGGATATGACCACAGAATGATAAAATGCAAAGTTCAAATTAACGCCAAGATGGAACGTAGGAAAATATTGAACACCAAGCTGCAACCACTTGTCGTTCAGAGAAAACTTACCCAACCATCCAATCTGGAACCGAAGAATATATATATATATATATATATATATATATATATATATATATATATATATATATATATATATATATATATACATACATATATATATATATATATATATATATATACATATATATATATATACTCAGAACCGAACAAGAAAAAATGTCAATGGGCGCAGCAACAATATAACAGCCTCCTTAATCGAAGTTGCCGGTATATTTAAGCCAAAAAGCTCAAAAGCCATAAGCCAAGAGACCAAATATCTCATTAAAAGATACAGGAACCTCCGGCCACCACCAACAACCATAGAAATGGAAGAGGCAACACAGATGAGCAAAACCATCCGAAAGAAAGGAAGGGAAGAAAAAAGAAGATTCACGACAGCAGTCATTGGGAGCATTCTTGAAAAGGTTGGGGATTCAAAACTATTCAAAAATCCCTCAGTACAGGACGTGAGCCAATAAGTAGAATGCTTGAAGCAAATGGACAATCGACCACGGTTAGGGGCAGAATTGTCAAACGTGCCCAAGAAATTTACAAAGTCCTCTATTCTATCAAACAAAAGACGCTCGAACATGAACAGGAAACACGAACTGAAAGTAATCAATTCGAGGATTTCCCAGAAGTTACTCTGCAAGAAATGAAGCAAGCCATCAAACAAACAAAGAAAGGAGAGGCCCTTGGGCCCGATAACATGATTATCGATTTACTTTGAAAAAACTGAAAAGCTATCACTAGAAAACAAACCAACCTATTCAACTTATGTCTCAAACAAGATGAAGTCCCAGAAGAGTGAAACACCGCAATCGTAATGCTGTTATACAAAAAAAAAAAGAACAAAAAAAACCCCGAAAGATCTCAACAACTACAGACCAATAAGCCTACTTAACGGCATCTACAAAATCTTCGCCAAAGTACTCTCCACCCGAATCGGCAAAAAAACTAGATGAAAACCAACCAAAAAAAAAACAACTCGTCCATAGACCATCTCCATTCAGTAAACCAACTGAAAGAAAAAAGCAGCTGAATTTAGAATACCACTAACTGTAGCATTTGTGAACTTTAAAGAGACCTTTCATTCAGTGAAAAGTCATAGATGCAATATTACAAGTATAAGTACTGCAACATATCTACCAACACAGCAGTTCTTTCATCAGGCACCAGCTCACCCAAACTCTTAACAGCCTGCCTTGAGATGATCACCCCAAACTTAAAATGGGGACAGAGAGGAATCAGAACAGATGGAGAGTACCTGAGTATCAGCAATTTTGCTGATGACATTGTCTTTTTTTTCTAAAAACTTTCACGATCTCCAAATAATGTTAGACGAAGTAAATATAAACAAACAAGAAAATTGGCCTCGACACAAACAACTGTCATGTACAACAAACTTGTTTGGGACCGAAGCACAGCGATTGAAATCGAAAATGCAGAGCTGGAGAAAGTAGACCACTACATACACCTAGGACAGCAAGTCTCCACGAAGTCATCAAAAGAAGGAGAAATCAAGCGAAGAATCACACTAGGTTGGAAAACTTTTTGGTAGACGAATTTTGTCTTATAAGAACAAGAAAATGTTTAAAAAAAAGGTATGCAACCAATGTTTCCTACTCATGGAGCTTTAATATGGAACCTGATCAAAAGATTGGCCCTTAAACTGAGAACCATGAAGCGTGTACATTGAGATATCACAAGACATCACAGTATATTAGGGAAGAGATGGGAGTCCGGGATATTTTTGTAAAACTCAAATGGCAATGGGCTGGACATGTTGCAAGAATCACAGATAACTACTGGACATCACGACTAACAACATCGATCCCCTGAAATCAGGTGGGAGCCTGTGGCCGACAGTTAGTGAGATGATGTGACGAGCAACGTAAATTTGGAATGTACTGGCTTCGCGTTGCGCATGATACAGAGGTCTGGCAAATCTTGGGAAAGGTCTATGTATAACAGCGGACACTGACAGACTGATGATCATGACAAATATGTTAACGTCCATGTGCGTGAGTTGAGAATGATTGAATACTATCATTAAAAAGTGAACGTATACAAAAAAAAAAGAAGTTCTATTGGTGGAAAATGGGTGAAGCAAACCGTACAAAAATATGATGTTCTAACGTGGGATTTTGTACATAACGTAGCAGATTCATAAGGATTGGAATGAATGACGAAGAGACTTTATTTTACGTATTGTGAAATCTCCATGAGGGGGTGCAATAAGAAAAAAAATAACTTTATGCGTTCCATGCTATGTATTGCTCTTCATACATGTCTTTGCTTTATTTGGTTGTAATATCGTCTCTAGTAAGACCCTTACCAGTTCATCAACATCGTATATCCTCGGCATATTTTATTTTGATTTCATTTTAAACACAATTCATTTCATCAATAAATCAATCTCATCCCATCCAATCCCATTTGTTCAATCACACGTATGATAAGCAAGAGAGGACAGGAAATGATGTAGTAGTAGTAGTAGTAGTAGTAGTAGTAGTAGTAGTAGTAGTAGTAGCAGCTAGGCCTATTGGTAAAATAATAATAATGATAATAATAATAATAATTTTACAAAATCTCATTAAGCATTATTATTAAAATCTAATTCGAAACTTGACCTCATTTTACAAATAAGTTTATTTACAACTCACTAAGATAAAAAACAAAAAAATAAATACACAACCAAAATATGCAACAAACATTCTATCCAAGTGAAATTCTCTTCAATCATCCCCCTGACCTGAGATCCAATCGGTATGGCAGAGGACCATAACCATTTCCATAAACACTATCGCCCATACAGAGGAAGAGGGATGAGCAGCAACAAAATCAAACACACACACACACACAAATTATAGAATCAGCGCTAATTCTAGAATATAATACAATTCCACAACGCCCCGGAAAATGCACGTATCCCCAAGATTAGCATGAATGATATTAAAAGAAAGAAAATACCATCAAGGACAAACAAGGAAAAGGATACGAAGAAAGATTTCGGTCATAGAAGCCAAAGATTTCGAAGTATCCACGAGAAAACCTGAATAATCCTGCTGAAACGCAATACTATCAATTGGCTCCTATTACAACATTAGACATTTTTTTTAAAATTATTTAAATTCGATCCGACCACGCCAATGACTCCGAAATGCATTCTCGAAAATAAAGAATCTATGAAAAATTCATATTTTGGGCACTTTTTCAAATTGTCAAATTATTATATTACACATTGTCAGAAAAAACTTTCAATTTACAAAGACATATATATATATATATATATATATATATATATATATATATATATATATATATATATATGACAAGCTGCTCCATGACCAGATGCTCCTGTCTCTGGCTAATGCACTAGAGCATAATATATGTAAGAAAAGGCCAGTTGGCATGGAATTCAAGATGGCTATCATCTTTTTCAAGGAGGGAGTTAGACCCTTCTCAACCAAAGGCCAATCTACTGCGAACTGGGAGATGAAAGTCATCATGGCAAAACGACTGCTGTTCCCGAACGTGGTGAGCCCAACCTTTCGTCTGAATATCGTATGGTGGTCTAGCAAAGGTCAAAAGATTATTCTGGGTGGCTGATTGTGCCGTGGAAAAAGGATCGTTAAGAGGGCCACGGGAGAAAGTACCTAAAATACCAGTCCAGGAATGCAGGAACCAAGTATGGCAAGCATGGTAGCTCCTCGTGGAGATAGGTAGCAGATGCTTCCGGGCGAAATCAGTGTGGCACAGGGCCTGGACCAAAAGAGACAAAAGCAAGCAGCTCATAGGATAAGATAAAAAGTAGAACACGCTGGAGCAGGCGGGAAGATGAAAATTGGAAGCCCAAGACAGACAGTCAGAGATATGGCCCCCACTGCTTACCTTCCAACTGAAGGGCGTTATGGTGTAAGGGTCGTAAACCCAAAACAAAAAATTGCTTCATACGGACTCTAACAGGCGTTTTACATGAGCATATATATATATATATATATATATATATATATATATATATATATATATGTGTGTGTGTGTGTGTGTGTGTGTGTGTGTGTGTGTGTGTGTGTGTGTGTGTATATGTGTGTGTGTGTGTGTGCGTGTGTGTGTGTGTGTGAGAGTGGTGATTGAAGTTATTGATAAGAAAGCGCGACAACTTATCTGTGATGAAGAGTTTTTCTAACATGGAAGGTATTAATTATATAATTATTATAAACATTTTAGCGAAATTATGGTAAAAAGCGGAAACTGGCAATAACTATATTAATCAATGAATGGTGATGATGGAAATAGAAAGAAGGGAAAGATGTTCAATCAAATTGGAATTGTAAGAAAGTAGATAATGGATAGAAAAGATAAACATTCGGGCGAGACAGTAAAAAAGGCATAAATAGACGATGAACGAAAGAAAAGAAAAATAAGGCGAGGTTTTAAAAGGTGGAAATAGGAGAAAAAATGATGAACAAAAAACTGAAATGATGAAGCAAAACTTTCTGAAAGAGAAGAAAAAAGATGATAATGAAAAGAAAAGAGAAGCAGAGATGTGAAACTTAGTGAAATATAAATAATCGTAAACAAATAAAAAGAGACCAAGTTGAAAAAACAAAAAAGGTGACGAAAGAGAAACTATAAAAACAACAATGAGGAATGATTATTGTTTGGCGACTAGTCTTTCTTTCATTGTATTTCTCTTGCTTTTTTATCGTAAGTACCAGATTGTCATTTGTGCAAAATAACTAAGCTCCTGATAGTTACTTATGAAGCTGAAACATGGAACCTAACGAAAACATTGGCCTTCGAATTGAGAATCATGCAACTTGCACCGGAGAGAATCATGCTCTGTATCACACGGATGTATCACAAGACTACACAGTATACCAGAGATAAAAAGTTAGTGAAAGCATATAGTCTATTAGAAAATTCAAATGGCTATGAGCAGGCGTATTGTAAGAACGTCAGACACCACCTGGACATCACGACTCACTGCACGACTCCCCAGAGATCACATGTGAAACTGTCGCTGAAAAAATATAAGATAGTACGCTGAACTAAACAAGTCAGAGACTATTGGCTTTGCAGCACTTACGATAGAGAGGTCTGGAGAAAGTCGATAACGATGAAGAAGAGAGGAAGAATATTATACTATACACCTAAAGAACAAGAAGAAAGTGAAGTAAATGGCAGACAAAGGGTAAGATTAGCAGAAAAAGAAGACCATCCCAGCGATTACGCTCGCAGCACAGGAAGGACATATAAAGTAGAATACAAAGACGAAAAGCACAAAATTCCTCCCCAGAAATGGAGAATGTCAAAAATGATAATCCTGAGAGCATCCAAGTGAAAAACTGGAAGCAAAAGCGGAATGCCCTACTTGCTTTTAATAACCACACGCACAAAAAGAAAAGTATTATCAACATATCCTGCAAACTGCTGAGAACAGCTGTTAATACTATTTACCATCCATTCAGTAGAACGAAGATGGAGACAATTTTATTTGGAGTGAGAAGCAGAAGAAACGTACAAAAACAGCTTTAGCTTGTGTCTCAAATAGGTTCGCTTTGAGTGGTTCTGGAGGACAGCAGCCGTAATGGACTCTATGGGATCCGTAAAGTTTTATTTGTCAGAATTGAATTGTTCCGCTTGAATTTGTTTTTGTTTTTTGGAGGGGTATCCTGTACCCTAGCTCGTTTGCCTATGAGTTTAATTACTTTATGAAAACTTACAAAAATCATTTTATTCTTTTTTTTATGTTCAATTGTTTAAAAAACAAATTCAGAGTATCTTGATCCGTTCGTGAGATGAACTAAAAATTAGATATTTATAGGGTGGCCATTTCAAAATTTTTGAGAAGTATATTTCAGACCACGATCAGTTCCCAACCTAGGGTCTGCAGGGGGTCCGTTCATGGGATGTTTTATCAATTTTAAGGGAATCAAAGGGAAGGTATTTTTTTCAATTTTAGGTGACAAATTGAAGTGGAGATTTAATTACAATTTTGGTGGAAGAGATAGAAAGGGTAACTTTTATTTTCTATTTTTAGGGTTCAAAATCTTGGAGGAAAAGGACTTGAACTTCAAAAACAACCCCTGCAAGCTGGGGTCCTTTTCCCATTCACAATTCCTGTTTGAGGAATTATGTATACTTTCTTTATTTATAAGAACCTCCAAATTCTGATATGAAGTTCATATAACTGGAGAGACAATGATAGATTATCAAAATCTGCAGAAGATTTTTCGCAAAAGAATGTTTTTCTAAATACATTAATAAATTGTCCTTTTCAAGGAAGGTTTTAATTATCTGAAACAATGTTCTGTGGATATAAACGCTGCTTGCAAATTGCTGTTTTGAAAAAATGGTCGAAATCTCTTCCTTCACTCCGTCATCTGATAAAGAAATATTTATACAATACTTTGAATTGAAATTTGTTTGCAGTTTCCGTTCAGAGCTAAACATTCCTCGACATTTCTGACCTCTTAAATGATTCATATTCTATTGCTAAAGACGTACCTTCGACCTAGTGACTTGAATTGAGTGTTGGTGGTTACAATGGGATACAAAAAATCCAGCAAGAGCAAGGTCAATTGCCGGCATCAATATCTTTGAACTGCGCTAATAGCTAACTAAAAACATCGTATACCCAGATATATCAGAATGAATTATAACCCACGCTGTAAAGTCTTCCTTTACCTTCCTAGTGAAGCTCACATGGGCAGACACTATCCTGCCATGAAGGTGTTTATGCACATTGTATATCCCTACTTTTCCCAAACCAATGGTTCGTATGAATCTGCCTTCTACATAAGAAACATGTGCATATCCACTTATGCAGTCCAAGTTAGGCCTGCTGTAAGGAACCAGCTGTAAATCTCGAACTCAGAGTTTTATGATTAAATTTTTTTTACGAGTATGCCACATCAATGTATACACGTCACACGTGCTCATACGTCACCCATAAGGATATGAGAAAACAGACATGCACACGCTCTACATGTCAGACAGATACGACATTAGCACATATGACACATGAAAAATGGAAAAGAAAATTAATGGTAAAACCAAGATACAAGTACGTTGCATCTTCTCTTACATAAATATAAGCCACATGAACACAAACGTATTGATAGACATTAGCACATACATGCACACACCATATATAGATGCATTCCACATACGCACACACGTATGTATATGCAAGATCAACATACACATTACAGACACCTGTGTACACACATATCACATACTACACCCACACATGTGTCACATGTATACGTGTATGAGTGTTGTGTATCTATATCATTTAAATTCATGTGTGTATGTATTTGCCTATGTTGCAGAATGTACTTTGTGTGTCCGGATATTGTATGTGCACTCGATGCACGTGTGTGCATGTGTTGCTTGCCTGGTCCCGGTAACATGTGCATAGGAGTACACTGCATGTGTGTACGTGATATTTGTGTTCGGATGGAATGTGTGTAATCTTGTGTGTATGCTGCAAGTGTGTACAACCTATGTGTATTTCTATGTGTTTTCATGGTATATGTGCGGCATGTATGTACATGCAGAGCATGTGTGAGTATATATGCGTATGTTTATATGACTCTGAGTATGTGCATACATATGTGGCATGTGTGCATGAATGTATACATTTGAGTATGCATCATGCATGTATATATCTAGGGATCGGTACTATTTTGCTCTTCTTTCTGTCTTTTTTTTTTCATACAACTTTTTGTGCTATTTGTATACGTGTGTAGTTGTGTGTATGTGCATGCATAAATACATTTGCGAATTATCATGTGTGTCAAATATGATGATTGTGTATGAGTGTGGTCGTTTTTGTGAGTGTGAGTACGCCTCTACATATGTGGCATGCATGCACATATGATGGGGATGCATGTGTACATACATGTATACGGCTGCAAACGCGTATGTAGTACGCGTACATCCCTTTTTTGCATTGGACTTTATTGCAATTGGCATTATTGCATTGGCTCATTTCGCTTTGAAAATGTTTTCATTATTATGTTGGCGACAGTTGAGCGAGTGACTGTTGAGTGCCGACATCACAGTGGGGGCAGTTACGCGTGAGATAATTGAGCATGGGGGCAATTGACAAATATATATTACACCCGTCATTTCTGTTTTTAAACACATCATGATACTGTTGATAAAAATGTTGTTTTTTTTAAAAAAATAGTATTTTACTTATGCTTTGTACTCTTAAAGTACGCTTTCATCGACTTATTTTTGCTTCGTTTGCCTGTTGTGCAGGGAATTCGCTCAGGCGCCCAAGTTCAGCTTGCCTGATTAACCAAGAATCTTGAGCATTTGCTTCATTCCCCTGGGGTTTGCCGAAATTTTTTAGATATTATCATGCATATCACTGAAGGTGCTAGGTCCGATTGCACCACATGCAAATTGTTAAACCTTGGAAAAGTAGGTCTGAACGCTTATTCTTAGGCTTGAAAGTTCAATTTTGATTTTGAACTTTTAAAAAATACTGCCATATTCAAACTTTTTGTTTTAATTGTATTCAAAACGAAGTATAATCCAGTCTTATAAATACAGATAATGAGGTCTATTGAGTACAGTCTTGGCAGTTTTCTTGGAATAAAATACTTCATTTTTTTCTATCTTCAACTTGGAAACATCTCTTTCGGGAGATATACATGACACGTTTACTTGCATCGATTGTTTTTACAACGACATACCGAATGATTTGCACCTATAATTAGGAAAAAAGAACCATCCATAATATCTGACAGAATAGCAAACATCTCTTTCGAAAGTAATTACCGTGCTCTCATTATGTAATGGGGTAAAAAGAACTTTGCAGGTTATGATAAGAGGTACCGTCAAAATTATTGAATTTTGAGAAATTATGACTGGGCTCATATTGTGAATTTAAAAAAAATAATTCATATACATAAGGGGGTGCTTGGTAGGGACAGGCACAGTCGAGCCTGGCGCCGTTGATGCTGCAACGAAAGTAGAAGATCGCAGAAGAATCTTGATGAACAAATGCGTTTCAAGGTTGTATGTACATTTTGGAAGTGAATTTTAAAAAAAACAGTGGACAAATAAAAAGAAATGGATGATTCAATGAAAAACAAATACGGGAGTATTCTTATTATATTTGAATGATTGGAAATAATAAATTCTTTTTGTGCGCCGTTTTCAACATTCAATCTGATATCGGGACCGCCTTCCCGGCATTTTACCGTTGCTCAGCATCGTCTATAATTGATATCATATAGGTGACATGTGCGTATTTGCTGTGTGTGTATGTGGTATGTGTATAGTATCTGTTTGATATGTGTCTGCATGAGGTTCGAAGTTATCCGTGTGTTTATGCGTATATGTGGGTATGTGTTTCCATCTATGTACAAGTAAGAATGTGTGTACGTTGTATGAGTGTATTTGATATGTGCACCCATATGCAATGGTGAGACGTGGGTATGTTTATAAGCATGTGTCTGTATCTATGTATCTGCGTATGTGTAGGGGGGTACGTATGCGTCTGTCTGCATGTGATAGAGCTGTGCATGGATGTATTTAGTATGTATGAGATGTACTACCAGTGTATGTATAAGTGTGTTAGTTTATGTGCGTGTGAGCATGGGTTAGCAGTGCCATAAGTGTATGAGTGTATTTATGTGGCATGTGTGTATTAGGTATGCATCATGTGCATATGTTCATATGTACTACGTGTGTGACATGTAAAGTGTGTGTGTGTGCATGTGTGTGTACTTATGCACGTGTGACATGTATATGTATTCATATGTGTGTGTAACAGAGTTGAAATATCCCATACACATATGAAATATACGTAAAAACAGGTATATACTCATACTCATAAATACACCCGCGTATTATATGGACATATATGAATGCACATATATGTACGCATATTATATGTACGCACATAAAATATATCAAATCCACGCAGATACACACGCAGACACATGCCAAACACATACTATATACCTACCACATACAGACACAGCAAATACACACATACCACATACACACATACCACATACACACATACCACATACACACATACCACATACACACATATGGTGGTGCATATATAAGTATGTGTGAGTACATGTACTTGTGTGTATGTATGTGTATATGGGTGTAAATATGCATGTGTGTGCATTCACTTGCAAACAATCCTACCACACAAACCACAGCAACGGAGGCGTTTTAGTGATCATGGATAAAAAATTCTTTTGATATATTTACCACCCTTATAAATTGATGTGGAAACATATAATATCAAAAAGTTCCAAAGCAAAATGTCCAATGCAGAATGTAGATCAATGCAAGAATATCCACAGCAATAAAATGGAAAATTTGAAGACGTCTAGTGCAGAAAAGGTCATTGCAGCAAAAGCCATTGCAATAACGCCCTATGCAATAAGGTCCAATGCAAAAAAGCATGTTTATACATATATTGACAAAACATACGCACATGCTACATGCCTATATGCACACATATGCGTACTACATACCTATATGTAATTGCACACCTATATATACACATTTCTCCCATCATACGTACTCACAAATCAGCTATGTACATACATACGTACACTCACTTAAGCAAGCACACAAACACATACATACGCCTTACATTCCACACACATACAAACGTACGCCCATACACATATGACATAGAAACCACGATACAATCGGTTGATACATATATACATGCATACTACATATTCAAATGTACCGTGCATACTCCAAATACCCACACGTACACATATGCACATACTCAGATACACGTACACACACTTCATGCACACACGTGCCACATATGAGCTACATTACCTCATAAATACACACATAGCATGTTCACCGGTTCCACGTACACACACATCACATACATTATATACACTCATGCACACGTGAACACAAATACGCACACCCACATACACCATATACACATATGCCATATACGCAAACATACACAAACTACATGCTGACTCATGCCAAATATGCACCTAGATACAAACATAAGCTTAAACGCCACAGACACACGTAAACATACTTTATGTTTCTATCTTCATTAGTTTCTGAGTAAATAAGCTTCATTCTTTAATATTCTACTGTTTAGTGGAAACATAATCCGAAAATATTTATCGGTTTCTGCGATATATTAAAAATGAAATCATCGTTCACATTTATAATCAATAATTACCAAAAATGTTTTGCTTCAGAAAAACACCATGAATACTCAAATACTGAAAACCACCATACTTGGAGGAACCCCAATCCTAGAACCGAGACCAAAATCGACTACATATTTGCAGACAAAAGCGGCAAAGTGAAAGGCATCCATGCCTGAAATCAATTCAATTAGCGACCACAGAGAGATAAGATGAAAAATTAAAATTAATATTCCTGGAAAAAAATGTGCAGGGAAATTTTCTGCGCAAAATTGCAATCACTCACTGTCCAAAAAGAATTTGCAAGCTTCAGAATACTTGACGAAGGGAATGGGCCAGTTTTTTAAAAAATCAAAACACAAGTTATCGAATGGTGAAAACCACATTCCTCTCCAAAATATGGGGCAATTCTGTGACCAATACATTCGATAAACGACTCTACTTTTGGGGGGCCACATAATAAATTATTGAGAAGTGGCTAAGGTTGATCTCAACGTCTGTTTTGCAAGGTATGTGTTAGGCTCACGTTGGTCAAGGCTCTTATAAAATAACAATTTTACTCATTCAGGAGGGATTTTTTCAGTATACTCGGTTCAGTCTAGCACAAAGCTATAATTGCAGATTGAAAGCTTTAATTATTAGATCTGTATTCTAATCATCCCTGTAAGGCATGTGCCGACGGAAATTTAGATGGTACTTCATCATGACACCTCTACATCCCAAAGATAGTTGGTTTGCTCTCGTCGACAACGACTTCTTCGACGGCTTTACCAAATATAATATTCATTTTTCAACGGCTGCATTATTCATAACAGTATTCAGTTTAACTTTTGACGACAGTCTTTCAATATCTTATTAATTATTTGAATGAAAAAATAATGATAAAACTCTTACTTGAATATGAAATGCCTCATTGAATGAAATTTATTGGTTCAGATAACATTATTCCCCGCGTAATGCATGTCATTTTCAGAGTTCTCTTGCTGGACCTGTGCCAATTGTCTTATAGTGTCTCCCTTTCATTGTATTTCCTATAATTTGCTATCTGCTGCGGCAGTCCACATCTTGCATATAAAATGCTGTTTTAATGGGATTGTGATTAGAACTATATGATAGCAATTTCATTTAAAAGTCCGGTTCGATCATTAATTGGTAATTCAGTTGTATACTGCATTGATTACGCAAAGACCTCAAATATGGTTTTGCTGTTGTCATATGGCGTTGTCATACAATGACCTCTTGAAATTCCGTGTCCCTATTGGAATTGTTACTTTGTCCAGGATATTTTAAGAATGACCATTTATACATGGTTTCTAAAATGACACTCCCGGCTATCCGATAACAACAAAGGAAAGATAATTGCTCACGGTTGCCTAGTGGCGTGTCGGTACATTAACTATATCTTATGAGAGGGCAAAATGTTAATCACATTGCATTTACCAACAAAGGGGATTATCAGAAAATTTTGTTGAGAAGCTTCTGAGAAGTTGCTTTTGGATTGTGATAGTCAAGTTCCGACATTCATGACTGTGTCCTAATGAGAGTTTACACACTATCTTCTCAAACAAAGGTAAAATGATTGTGCTTGTAAAATATGCCATCTGTGCAGGCAGTGAAGAACAAGAAGGTCGATTTAGAATCAATAGATCTTTTGTGAAACTGTTTGCACGAATTATATCACGGAATGTACTGCTGACGCATTGGTATATTTTCTTATTCATTGCAAGAATAAATGCACCCATATATTGCATTGTACGGAAAATATTGCTTTTGTCTTCAGATATCATTTGCAGCCTTTAGCTTTGATCAATTCCATCAAAACATATTGCACATTATAGCATTATGCCACCTGCCATATCAGCGTATATACTTAGAAAATAGGTAAAGACATGGCATATTTTTGGAAATTGGGGATATAAGCAACGTTTTAGGCATAATATGCCTTTTTTTGTTTCGAGAAAGGTAAAAGTGCAACTGGAACTCGGAACAGGCTTCGTGCAGTTAATGCATAGAGCACTGTGTCAAATCTAATGTGTCAAAAGGGGTTTGCGAAGTTTCGTGCTGGAGATTTCTTGCTGATTATACACAGCTGGGTAGATTAGTTGAAAATGATAGCGATCAATTCAAATTATCACCTCAGGATAATCCCCGTTCATCATCATCATCATCATCAGTCTTTTATCGTCAGTCGTTGGGCATACACCTTCCCTTGGATTCCCCATACCTCTCTATCCTGGGTGCTGCAGAGCCAATTCTTTCTGAACTTGTTCAGTTTGTCCCTCAATCTTTTATTCTGCCGGTCACTGTTTTGCATGTGATCTCTGGAGAACCTTGTTGTTAGTCTACCATTCTTGCAACATGACCAGCCCATTTTGAGATAATTTGTGTTTTCTAATGGATTCTATCAGACTCCTGTTTTTTCCTAATATATGGCACTGTCTTGAAGGGTACTCTCATTGTTGGGTTTCATGTTTCAACTCCATAGATGACTATCGGTAGGATGCATAGTGTGTTTATTCTTTTGGAAAGTGATGAAAATGTATACTTTACGAGAGCAGGAAACGGAAGTACTCATTGAGCAAGAGAAATTAACTATCACTAACCGAACTAAATGTCAATCTTCATTGAAAAAGATTGTGTTCACAGTGGGATAGGAATGAATTATTCTACTATAAGCCTTTGCTAGGGAACCAAATGAGTGCATCCAATTGGATCAATTGAAGGCAACAATAGACCAAAAACGTGTGGAATTCGTTCTCAGCAGAAAGAGCGTAATAAACCATTAGGATAACGCGAGAGCACACATTTCTTTTTTGGTGATAAGGCATAATCTGCTACTTGTACGCTGGAAAACTTTCAATAATTCGACCTATTCACCGGATATTGTACCTTCCGATCACTCCTTTTGGTCGTCACAGAGATCTCTTAATGAACATAATCAAATGCCCTGAAGATTTGCTGTATTTTGAGGGGTTTCTTCTTCTCAGAAAAATGTAATGTTCTGAGAGGATGGAAATATGAAAATACCTAGAAGGTAGCAAGAGATAGTGGAAGGAAACAGTAACGATGTAATCCAATAAATCTGATAAAAGTTTATGTTGAAAATAATTCTAAAAGATAAATTGTCAATTATTTGATCTAATGAGCTGAACATCCTTCTTGGTCAAGCTAATAGTTATTTACTAAAACAGCTAGCACAGAGGGGCAAAAATTACCGACACTGGGTATGAACCAAAATCACTGCACAGGTAGATAGTTAGTGGGATTATCTTGTCAATGTGTATCAATGATAGAGAAACAATGATTATCTGTTGCCGGGAATTTTTGCAGCGTAATAACCTGAAACATTGTGGTAACCGGAGGTATACTTTGTAGATACTGCCCTATAGCACCTGCCTCAGAGTCATGGACGTTGTAAAATTTGACACTCTGACCTTGTACCAGACTAAGGAGCATACATATCTTTAGTTACTATTGCAATGACATTTCGCAAATCTATTGATAATTCTTAGGCGCTGGGGATATTATGTACAAACTGAATATTATGAATATTGATTTGTACGCAAGAAAAACTCCCACGCCTGATAATACCCCAAAATATGACTATTATGATTAATAGAGTAAGCATGTGGACTCATAAATACGACTAATAATAATATAGTCCTAGTGATCATTATGAAAGAAAGACTTCAAGTATTTATACGCATACTATCCTTATTTCATAAGTAAGGGGTGCATTATTCCAGGACCACTGACAATTCATTTTTCCTGATTTTCATTGGACAATGTAAAGATTCCTGGCCTACAGACAGCAGATATACACAATACATGATGTTAATACCCTATATAAAATTCAGAAAGAAACATAAGCTTTATATTGAAACCATAGCTAAATAGGGGTTGATGCTTGATCAACACAACTTGGTGTCATTATAATATAAATGTTCTGTTTTCAAATCCCTAGAACAGTAACATAGTAAACAGAAAGAAATAAACACATTGTACCATATTGACGATATATATATATATATATATATATATATATATATATATATATATATATATATATATATATATATATATATATATATATATATATCAAATGCATTCGATTCTAAAATACAATAGTAATGATTATTACATTTTCCCAAACCACCAGAATTCGCTTGTTCAGCAGAATCTCGTTCTTACAATCGGGTCATAGTCAAATATATTCTAATTATTGGCTCCCTATGACATGGGTGTATATTTTCTTCTATGTCCAAATGGATGTCTATTTGATATCATATGTAATTTTTTAGAGTTCAAAATCTTTTTGACTCGATAAATGCAGAAAGTATTAGCTCTGCACCGCCCGCGAAAGAAAGGTGAGACAAATCCCGAGGAGGGTCTATGTCCAATGACGGACAATAAAAGACTGATAATGAATGCCCTAAAAAAAACGATGTTTCGTATTCTTCACATACAGTAATAATAAAAGATATTATAGTATTTCGAAAAAAAGATTTTTCAAAGATTTTTTCAGAAACAAAATGTAATGAAATGTTATTCTATGCTCTTTATCTGTTTAGTGAACAGTGGAGAGCAACATAGACCACCACTCAGCAGTTGGATGCTTTTGACACCGTTAAAGAAGCAGCGAAAATCCACCATTTGATAAAGACTAGAATAAGGAACCATTTACGAGAGGATATTCCAACTAAACGACTGAAAATACCACAGTATTTACTACAAAAGGAGAATCGGTTCAAAGGATATGTGCATATATCGGACTACCAATAAGCATGAAGATACAGAGCTTTTTTTATGCTTATAGGTTTGCTGAGAACAGATTAAAAACACGACTTTAAAAAGAATGGGAAAACTCTTGAGTACAGCTTCCCTAAGAAGAAATCCAACGGAATCATATAAAGAAGCATAGATGAATCGTGATCGAATTCATAGACACAAACTAATACCGATATGTTTTATCTATGCTGATATTTTCTCTCGAGCCATGAAACAAATTCATAAAATCGCTTTTTAAAGTACACAGGGTGCCTATATCATCTCTACTAAATTGTGCCGATATTGGGGTTGCCGTATATATATTTTAAAAAACTGATTTTATGAATTGGGGTGAAAGCTCCGCAGCAAATCATCAACATAAAAACAGTATTTGATTATTGGTCTGCAGCATTTAATTTAATTTTCTGAAGTTACTTTGAAATGCTGCAACCTTTACCTTTAAAGTGGAATTGTTTCTGTTTAACGATTTTTGTTGAAAGAATCAAAGCAAGTGATCACTGCCTATCGTTGTGAACACAGATATCCGATTATTATTGTTAGATAAGACCCTTCGACTAGCAACGTGAATAAATCAATTTGAATGTTTCTAGTCCCCTATCTCCAGAAACTTTAGTTAGTTGCTACTAGATACCCCATAAACGCTCTTAGTGTGGTAATCTTGACAATCAAACTAGATAACCCTGACTATAAGTGAAGCTTCAATACTGTCCTTTGCGTAGAGGATTTTAAAAGCATTATTCTAATCTATGAAATACTTCAGATGGAAAAAAAAAGAATGGGAATTGCAGTGCTCGGTGCTGTCAGAAAATGGAGTAAAAGACAAGATGATATAAAGTTAGAAATTTACATGAACGCTTTGAAGACGGATAAAAAAACCGGTGTAAATAGAGATCTAATGCAGAAAAAGCAAAGACCAAGTGGACTAAAATGGACAAGCAAATTAACGAGGCCAGGCAATAAAATGAAGAGACGAAGATAGAGAGGGAGTAAGAAATATAAAGGGCAACAAGTCAAGTCATACGTGAATAAAACTAAGGAACTCATCGACAAAAATAGTTGACACAACCTAAAGTCTGTTATATTGACGACTTAAATTATATTGCATATTTTTTACAAAAAAATGACCACGTATACCCATTCAAGAGTTCTTGCATATGTACTGACCCTTGCATTCTTGAGATGCTAAAGTATCTACCGTTGCCGACAGAAGAGAAAGTATCGATTAAGATAAATGGGACAATCGATACTTTGGCACTTTTCAGAAAAGGCACAATTAAAACAATGGGTAAATAAATGTCATTTTATTCTCTATGCGTATGTGCTTCTCTTTTTCTCTCTCTATTTATCTATCTGTGTGTGAAGAAATAATTGTATATGATCCGTCAAAATGATTATAAATTGCGAGATATTATATAGAATCTTATTTGAAATAATCTTCCGTCATTACACAGTTAATGTATCATCCACCTTAGACTACATGAATAGAATAAACAGCGGTCCCATTTTCTTTCATTGTTTATGTCTACGGTGGATGATACATTAACTGTTAATATATATATATATATATATATATATATATATATATATATATATGAATAGATAGATAGATAGATAGATAGTATATATATATATATATATATATATATATATATATATATATATATATGGATAGATGGATAGATAGATGGATAGACAAAAATGTAAATATATTTATAGATATCTATGTTCATGTATCTATATCAATCTACATGTATATATATATACAGATATAGATATCTATATTCTTATCTATATTTATCTATCTATATACATATATATATATATATATATATATATATATATATAAGTATACACACACACACACACACACACACACACACACACACACATATATATATATATATATATATGTATATATATATATATATATATATATATATATATATATATATATATTAGAAATACCCAAATAATTGCTTCCAACCCAAAGTCTCATCTCATTCATTCTTGGTTGTTTCTTTCCTTTCAATGCGACAGTTATGTATTATGAAATTGATATATGTTATCTGACAGAATGATTATAAATTGTGTTATATTATACAGTAGCCGATTTGAAATGATCTCCCGTCATTACACAGCTAAGCAGTTATTCATAGCTATATATATATATATATATATATATATATATATATATATATATATATATATATATATATATGTATTAATATCTTTCAATGTAATCAAAGCGAATTACCAATTGCGAATAGCCAAAACTTAGACAAGCTGTTACCATGCAACGCTACAAGCTTGACTGATGTATTTGTATAAAAACTATCCTTTTCTGGGGAAGGGAGTCAATCATTTTTCTCGACAACATTCGTTCATGTTTTGCGTATGCAACTCCTCAAACGACGAGATATGATGGAAAGCGCTTCACCATTCGGCGTCATCTCTAAACCTGTCACCATTTTATTGTGTCACTATTTTTGCTCCATTTACTTGGACAATGATTCAAATGAAGGAAAACCCCTAAATAACAGGTCTGTTTAGTCACTCAATAATAATCGTCAAGTGATCAACGTATTTTTTGCCTGTACGTTGTTTTGGGGGTGATCAAGTAGAAAAATTTCAAACGTGGTGACCGATTGACAAATTAGTTCTTTCACTTTTTGTACAGTTGCAATCTCAAAAAAAATGTATGAATTCTCAAAAGAGAAAACTTGAGAGCTGCCGGACTCAAAATGAGTGACTAAACCTGCATTACGAATTGCACCCAAACTGAAAACTTATTCAGGAATGAATCTTCAAGAAACGATTATTTTTCTTCCTTTCAACATAGGGAGTAAATGTTTAAGTTTTTAGCCTTTCAACTTAATTGGTACAGCGTATACGTCCAATATATACATAAACAGCCAAACCCAGATTAAAAACTCAACATACATACAAAGATGTTGACAGTTTTAGTTGACGGTTACTCATAGATGGAATGCAAAACTGGGTTATTTTCCCTCATGGAAAAGAACAGAATTTAAACGAAATGTACCGTAATGTCATACAGACAGAGAAAATACTTTGATAACAAAAATAATGCTGCTATGAATTTATATGAATAGAATATAGTCGAAAATGCTGGGAGTTCTACATTAACCTAATGATATCATGCCCATTTGTCAGGAAATGCGTTTTTGCTTATATTCCACTCCCTTAAAAATAATCGATATTCTTTTCTTTTGTTCAAATATTGATTTTACACAATAAAAAATTGCAACCAGCATAATGCACAATTTCTTTTAACCTTCATCTCTTCAAGAATAATCCAAATTATTTTGTAAGAAAAGAATTTCAAACTATACTTAGTCATTTTAAATGCTATTAAAGAGAGTTTAAGTGAAAGGAAGAAGCCGATTTGTTTTATCTTTTAAATGTCTTTCCTTATAAAAGAATTATCAATTTTCAAATGCCGTATTTGATGGTATTTCTCTAAAAAAATGACCCCCAAATATTCCAAACACTGCAGAATACCAATATATGTACCAAGCTTAACTCTATTATGCTGTAATATTATCTACTCAAATATCATCATCATCATGATCGTTACTATTGCCACCAACTGTACAAGGCCATGGTCGAATTTCAGAAATCTAAAATGGACGGTGTGGATATATTTGCTTCCCTGTAATATACAAAATATTCTCCTTTACCTTCATAAAAATTTGCGAAAAACATTAACGTGCAAAACAAATATAAATATTTTCTGAATGTACTATCAATAACTCCAAGTAATGGATATTTTGACATTTAATGAGTTCAAGTTTACTTGAAGACAGCTGGGAATTCGCTATCTCTAAAGGTAAGAAAACGACTCCTTGTGGAAAAAAAAGAAGTCATTTGACTTATTTTACTTGTTTTTCTGGTTTGTTTTTTGTGAACACTTTTATCTCTTCATTATTATACAGCAGATACGTTGATGTTTTGCCTTTGTGCAATGGTTAGGGAGCTGGTCTTGCTGATCATTACGACTGTTCGATCCTCACTAAGGAATTCATGCTTGAAGACTTTGGCAAAATCTAAGCTACATATGTTATGTTTGTAATATAATCATCTATCATCAGCATGCCATTTTCCTTCATGCAAAGTTCAAAGTGAGACGAATATTTGAATTTTCCATCTTTTACTGCAATCTCTTGATTTTTATTTAATTCTTTTTGAAAAAAACAATCTTCAGTTTTTTTCTGTCCCGGGTAATTCTATCACATTTTTACATTAGTTAGAGAAGAGCCTCGATTTAATTCAAATAAATTTGTGATCTGCCTATCAAGTAAAATTGTTCCGATTCCTGACAATACAGCAAAAGCGTCTGTCGTCGTTATAAAAAAGCCAAAAATCTGACTAACCAACCCAACCCATATGACCTGATCTGGCCAACCCTACCAACTGGACAAATCTAATTGGGTTAAAACTGTGAAGTGGTTCAACTCTAATTACCGGGTTGATGTAATCCGTTTTTATTTTCTTGCCGAATGATCGAACCATGTGATTTTCTATCGCTACATATGATCAGTCTATCCAACAATAGTAATGAAGTATATTTGTAAATTAATGACAAATTGTTTTTGAATACATTCATTGTGAAAACAAGGCTTGTGCTCCGGGGTGAAACTCTGCTCTGAACTCAACTATTTTACCCACTCATCTGAATTTTCAAAGAACAAAAAATGCTTTTTTGTGAGGATTGTGTGTGCAAAATCTTAATTTTTCAAATATGGACGGTTAAAGCTGAGGAGATGAAAAGGAAAATGATCATAAAAAAAGAGATGGTATCAAATTCTAATTAAAAAAATCTGTTCAGCATTAAGAGATAATTCCATCTAACATCCATAGCTCTCCATTTTCACGTCCCTTCATTATTCTTATTTTCCAAACTCTCTCTTTTTCTTTATATTTCTTTCTTTCTTTCATTGATTGATGACGTAGGAATAGTATCTCTTTCTTTGCCTTTCTCTATCGTTAAACCATTTGAATTTTCTAAGAATTTCTATTTTTAGTCTAAAGCGGAAGTCTGAACTTGTCACTGTTGTTAAGTTAGGAAAATAAAGAAAACTGAGTAGGAGTTTGACAACAATTACAAATGCGTCAACGTACTCCATTGACGACAAAACCACAGAGCAAAAGCCAAAAATTTAGAAAAGTGTGCAATCGTTATAAAATATAAAAATTGTTATTTAGGATAGATAATGATTGGCTCTGGATAACACGATCAGAGGCAGGATATCAAATTAGTAGGGTTAAATAGATGAAATAAAGATATTTCAACAAACAGCAAGGAAAGATAAAAGGCTGCTTAAGAGTCTAAAATGGCAAGTCTCCGTTATTAGAAACTATTGACATTTAGATGCATTGTGTTTCAAATCTGTGTCCGCTATTTCCAAAAAAAAAACAAGCAATCTCAGTTGACGTTGTCAGAGGCTTGGCGTTAGAAAACAACGGTCTCAGTAGACGCCATCGGAGTGTTTACGTAAGAAAAGAAGGATTTCGGTATATGCCATGACGGATGGGGATGGGAGTCAAAATTAACACTGTCTTTACAGATCATTAGAGAGTTGTTGTCAGAAAATAATCTTTATTGGCACTTTCAGAGAGTTGGCGTGAAATTATTATTATAATAATAATTATCATAGAAGTTATTAGAAAGCCGTTGATAGATCGTTCCCATGAGAAAATAACGATCTCGATACATGGTATTGAAGGCTTGCCGTCAGAAAATAACAATCTTGATACATGGTATTGAAGGCTTGACGTCAGAAAATAACAATCTCGATACATGGTATTGAAGGCTTGACGTCAGAAAATAACACTCTCGATACATGGTATTGAAGGCTTGACGTAAGAAAATAACAATCTCGATACATGGTATTGAAGGCTTGACGTCAGAAAAAAACAATCCCGATCCATGGTATTGAAGGCTTAACGTCAGAAAATAACACTCTCGATACATGGTATTGAAGGCTTGACGTAAGAAAATAACAATCTCGATACATGGTATTGAAGGCTTGACGTCAGAAAATAACACTCTCGATACATGGTATTGAAGGCTTGACGTAAGAAAATATCACTCTCGATACATAGTATTGAAAGCTTGACGTAAGAAAATAACAATCTCGATCCATGGTATTGAAGGCTTGACGTAAGAAAATAACAATCCCGATCCATGGTATTGAAGGCTTGCCGTCAGAAAAAAACAATCCCGATACATGGTATTGAAGGCTTGACGTAACAAAACAACAATCTTTATACATGGTATTGAAGGCTTGCTGTCAGAAAATAACAATCCCGATACATGGTATTGAAGGCTTGACGTAACAAAACAACAATCTTGATACATGGTATTGAAGGCTTGACGTCAGAAAATAACAATCTTGATAGACGTCATCGGTCGGTGTGACATAAGAAAAAATATCTCTATAGATGCCTTGGAGGGGCGGCCTGAGAAAATAACAATGTTGGTAGATGCCGTCAAAAAGTTGGCGTAGGAAGAGAACGATGTAGAACGCCTTCGTCGGGTCGGCGTTAAGAAATATGGTTCCAGATGAAGGTCATCGTATAATTGGTGTATGAAATTAACCATCTCTACAGATTCCATCGGAGTGTCGGCGTAAGAAAATGACAATATAGATAGACGTCATCAATGGGTTTCCATTTGAATAACAATCTCCCAAGATGCATTTAAACACACATCATAAGAATGTTGACCCAAGGAAATAACGATCTTGATATACACCGTTGGAAGGTTGACGTAAGAAAAGGAAATTTCGATAGACGCCATGACAGGGGGAGGGTTAAAAACATCCTCTATACAGGTCATTGGAGAGATGTCATAGGGAAATAATCCGTGTAAACGCCTTTAGAGGGTTGGCGTAAATGTATTCGCCATTAGAATGTAGAGACTTTTCAATACACAGCGTTTTATCTCAGTGTATGTATAGAAAACAAACTCAATAGACGCCTCGCGGGTTTATGCAAGATAATAACGCTCTCGATAAACGATATCGGAGTTTTGGCGTGAGGAAATAACAACGAAATTATATGTAGATATTTTTCTATACATTTTCACGAGCTACCTAAAAAGATTAGTTGAGCTAAGGGTTTGTGCAAGAAAAGAACAATTTCGATTGACGTCGTCGGAGAGTTGGCGCGAGAAAAAAATTCCCTATAGACGCCATCGGGAGGGGGGGTCAGCGTAAGAAAACAAGAATTTTGATAGACACTATTGGAAGGGGGGATATCAAAAAGAAGTATAGATATTTTTAGTGGTTAAAGATATAAAGATCTAGACTATTCTAGATATATTCACATTTTCCAAACATCCTCCTAACTGTTCATTGGTCTCAGAAAAAGTCCGACAGATACTAAAATGCAGAGAAAGTTAGGTCTAGGGTCACTCCTGAGATTGATCAAAGTCCCAGTGGCGATCCTGTAATATTCAATTCTAACGAAAAACTATTGTCATCCAATCACACAAATGGGCAAAGATAGTTTCATCTTCTAGCTCTTTTTTTGATTACGTCAAGGTTACTGATACTGCTAACAACAATAATAATGATGTATTTGAATGGCTAATAAACCTTTATAAAAACCTGTAAAAAAATATGAATAGAATATAAACGTTAACAAGCCCGGTTGCTTCAGGGCCAAACTCCATTCCTATCCTTTTCAGACTTGAGATGATTACTGCAACTTCTGTATTTTACGTATGATAAATTGGAAAAAATAAGAATGTGTTTTTTACTTCAAAATATTTATTTATCAGAATGGGATAAACCCTCATGTTTCTGTTAGATATATTTCACAGAGAAGTAAGACTATTCCCAATCGGTAAAAAAGCCGGCTACCTATCACTTGTTCGTAATTTCTAATCACGGTAAGGAAATGTAAGTTTCATAGAAGTATTTATTAATTAGAATGAAATCAGCCCTCTTTTATTTCTTAGAAGTTTTGACAATTTATATCATTCGGTGAAAGACACGACTGCCAATGTTCTAGTTGTGATTTCGAATCAAGGTTGGCCAATGTTAAAGTTTACTCCTCTAAATTTGGTAAGGATTGTTCTTGTTGTTTTTGTTACAGTAGAAAAACCAAGTCAATGTCAGGTTTGGACTGAAGTCCGACAATATGCTCGGATCAGATTATATTTACCAAGCTTAACCTGCTTAATAGTTGCTCAGCTAACTATATTCGTACGATGTGACTGTCTAGCATTGCCTCTTAGTAAAAGAAGAGAACCCTTTATATTCTAATACATCTTGCTTCTGACGGGTAGCTCGAGTAATCATGCATTAGCAACTGGTGAATTTAGCTGGTATGTGAGATCAAACTAATACCAAAGTTTCAAACAATCATTTTTGAAGCAGTACGCCCTGATTGGGAAAATTAAGGTAACAGGAACTTCATGGATTGGAAAAAAGAGAAAAAGAATTCCGGTAATTTGATAAAATTATAGGAAGGGAGTGGAGCTGATTGCTATTACTGCCGCTATGTGTGACAGACATGGCAACACACACACACACACACACACACACACACACATATATATATATATATATATATATATATATATATATATATATATATATATATATATATATCCAGGGTTGAGCACTCTTTAAGTGAGGTAAGTCATCTATTGTAAGCTTATGCAATGCTTTTCCATAGGAATGTAGCATTCTGGTGGATGAGGAATATCTTTGTAAATGGATATATCGCTTAAATTCAGCTTTACTGACCGTCCAGTTTCGTAGTTCAGAGGTAGGATATCGGCCTCCGGGTCCGAAGTTAAGGTTTCAATCCTGCCCCGCGGTACTGGATGGGATAATGGAAAGTCTATAGCCACCTGTAATGTAATACATCGAAACAGCTCACTGTGGACGACACTCTATATATATATATATATATATATATATATATATATATATATATATATATGATCATATCGCCAAGATATGTCGTTTATTTATCTAAAAAAGAATGTGAGCGAACGGTGAAAAAAATGTTGGCTAATGTACTGACTCAACTCAACACCATTCATAAATTGGACGTCTGAAACGTAACGATTTTATCATCAACAATACAAACAATGATTTCAGTCGTCCAAATCTCTTTTGGAATGATAAGATTTTAGAGAGTTTATCCTTTAATCGTAAGTTTTGCCCTCCAGTATCACCAGTCTAGAAACTCAATGTAGTCCCACACCTATAATCATTATCTTTGCTTAGAACATTGAACTACTCAATGGCACTGTATCTTCAACTGATTTCTAGAAGATCATTCAACAAGTGCGGTACGATCAGTCCAGGATGAAAACACTCGATAATCTTCGTAATAATATTATTGTAATAATAATATTCAGTGTGATAAAATTATTTATTGATAATGGTAACTTTCATAAACCCTCTCATACTCTAAAAAATCTTAGAAACACTTAACCAAAACAATCAACATAGATCTCTTCAGTTTTTAAGTTTGCATGGCTGGTTGACTAGCTCGTTATGTATGCATCACACATACATACTGCATCAACGGGGCTAGAGGGTGGAATATTTTGATATTTAAGCACCTCCCTTTAATAGGTTTCTGTTGCGAAGGGGGTTCAATCAGCAGTGTGATTCTAACTTATAAACTATATTCATTAAATGGGCAATTATACAATGATAAAAGGGACTCTTTGTCTTGGAGTAATGGTTAGGAAGCTAGTATAGCAGATCACAAACTGTAGTAACTTTGAAATGCATTTAGTGCTCCACATTTGTAGCTTCACGCTTGACTAAGACTACCGTTTTATAAGTCAAATGTAAAATCACAATTGTTTTAAAACTCAATGTCAATCTTTTCCATTCAAAGAATTGAACTAGTACCAATCTTTGTTGTTCCGACCGCTATAATACTGATCAAGAAATCCCGTTAAAAAAGTTGATGCTATAAATATTCCGGTCTATTCCCTAAAATACGAAGGTGATGTATTTAATTAGAAGTATCAAGATATGTTTCCAATGGTGAGGTACTGTTTCATTTAAAGCCATACAAAAAGTTGAGTTTAACAAGCATTAACCAGTGGCCAATTCTCAAGGTTGCCTCTCATCAACGAATATGATAATTGAAACTGCTTGTCTAACTGGTCCTACATTTGTAATGTGATGATGATTGTTTTTTCTCCGCTGTTATTTAAAATGAAACGAGGTTTAAGGCACTATCTGAAAGAATTGTTGGCTAATTCACTGTTAGTCCTTGTTATTAGTTAAATGGTTTCCTTTGATGTCTCTTTTCTAGTAGGAAGCAATTTGAAACTCAATTTAAAAGATATTTGTTGCATCTGCTTTGGATAAGAAGGTTTCTAGTTCCATGTAATTGTTTGAGTGTATAATGGGAAGAGAAAAGAAAATGAAACGAGTCCAGGATAAATAGTCAGATAAATTAATGAGAAAGAAAATCAGAAAGAAAACATGATGACAAAAAGGAGAGCGCGATAGAAGAAAAGGTATAGGGAATATATGAGTTGAAAAAGAAAACGACCAAAAAGACTTGGGATTGAATGAACTAATGATAAAAGAAAAAAAACTAAAAGGAAGTATAATGAAAATAAAGGGAGACAGTGTAAGACAAGTTGAACAGAAAAAATCAGTCAAAAGAAAGAAAATACGAGGTGCAACTTGTGATATAGACGTTGAGTGATAGACTCATTGCCTGACACTTAATTATTAACTGAATTTCGATCTGAGTGTTTATTTCATAATGTTCGAGCTGTATGATAATTATTCACAATAGAACTAAATGCATAGGAAAGGCGATTTCTTTTTAAATATTGGCTGCGTAAAATAATTGCTTTCTCTTTATTACGCAACAGACTTACGAATGTACCTACGTATACTGGAATCACTGCAAACTGACTTTATATTTCATGGTGTTTTCATTGAGTTGCCAGAATGCAAAGTGCAGCCAATCGTGTCTTACCAACATTTCTTCCAAGTGAATGTGACAGACGATTGCTCGAACAATCGATTATTACTCAGTGATGTTGCCTTCTAACTCAAGTAACGTCGACAACCAATGTATTACTGAGTAAATAGGACTGTCAGTGCCAAATTATTTAAGAGTATTGACTAATGATTATTGGCATTTTTTGTTGCTGGTACACTACGGACTCGTGTGAAAGTGGTTGTTCCATTCGAAACGTGTAATGCCTCTTACAATATAATTGCTTACTGAACAAATAGTCAAATGTTGAATTGCCTTATATTCTTGAGAATTCTCTGCTATTTTCTTAGAACCAGGATTGATCTAATACATTCCTGCAGTGCGTGTCAGAATAACTATTTGTATTCCAGACATGCAAGCTACTGTATCAAAATCAATTCCCCTGATATAAGTGATTTCACCCATCCATAGATTGAAATTCTATTTCTCGATAATTTTATCGTTTACAAAATAATATTGTTGATGCAGGACAACTGCAAGCATTTCCACCCACACCCTTTATTTGACATTGATGCTCAACAGCAAGCACCAGATTGAATTTGCGTTCAGTTTCAAATTTGTAGTTACCAGATTTTATAAGCATGAGATTCGTATTAAAACCAACATTCTGCTTTGGCTGGGTTTATTAATTCTGGTTCTAATAAATAGCTACCTATATCTGGCGCGTTATTTATACCACATATTGTTAAACCATGGATGAAAATATCAATGATTGACAAAATTTAGCAAACTCCTGAACAATTTATTACCATACTCAAACTTGTTTAAGATTTCTGACTCTCTTTTGTGTCTATAACTAGTTTATCTTTTTTGTTTAATCGGTTGTCTACTTATGTTTTGCTTTCTGAAAATAGCCAATTTCGTTTCATTTGTTTGTTTGTTTTTTTCTTATGCTGCATACGTCTGTCAAATAGAATAATTATTTGCTAGTTTTCTACGCTGAGGCTGCCAGAGTCTTCAACAAATTGAAACGAACAATTTCTTTTATCAACCTCTGTACATTTATTCCACTTCGGCAGCAAGCTGTCAAAGCCATTCCGAGAGAATTTTCACTTTCGAAGAACCAATAAAACAAATCTGCCGTGTCAATCAACAGACACCGTAACGTGACTAACGTTTTTTGGCAGAGTGTTGCGATTTGGAGGAACAGTTGAAAAAAGGGGTGTTCGATAGTTACCACTTCTCTTGCCTTTTGTTGGGCAGCGATCATTAAAAAAAGATTCAGAATTTCCTAAAACGATTGTGAGTGCTGCAGGATGAATTAAGCATAAATTGACATTGCAGATAGATCTCCTAACAAGAAAGCATCCGTTGGGTGTTAAAAATACACACAGGACTTTTTAAAAAGCTAATGAGGAGAGAATGTTTAAATTTTCAGCCCTGTAGCTCCATTGGTCCAGCCAGTCCGACCAATTCAAAATCAAAAGAAAATCTTTGTTAGCAGTCTTGGTATGCACTTTCTAATAATTAAAAGCTATTCAATTTGATTTTGATTGGAGATATTCTTGCAAGATGAGATGATTTTGAATCGATGACCCGTAGGAAAGACGCTGGATGAATAGACAGAGAGCGTTGAATCCACTCCAACTTTTGTAAAGCCATTTCTGCAGCGTCTGCACAAATATCACTGTGCAGCGAAATAATACACTTTCTATTCAACAAGGTGGGTCCTTTGTCTTTTCAATTCGATTCAATTAGGAATCACTATTTGCAGATGAATATATTTAAGTGTATTAATTGTTTGGTCACTTTGAGGAAAGTTACGTCGTATGAAAGTACTTCTATTCCATCGAATGCTTTCCATAACCTTCTAGAAGTTATATTGAGTTTCTGTTGAAGTTTCCGATCATCACCTGCATCCAGGTTGTGCAAATGCGTTACATCTAAGGATAATTGCAAGTCTTCCATTGTTTTCTTACCCTCTGGTGTGTTTGTCACGTTTTGAAAGTCTCTATGGAAGATCAGGAAAAGAGGGAAGAGACAAATAGGGTATGTGTGTGAAAGAGAGAGAGAGGAAAAATCAAATTTATTGAGAAATAGGGAAAGAGAAGAGGGAGGAAGGATGATGTGTCAGATGTGATATATAAGGAACTAAGGATTAAAGAAAGAAAGAAAGAACGAAAGAAAGAAAGAAAGAAAGAAAGAAAGAAAGAAAGAAAGAAAGAAAGAAAGAAAGAAAGGGGGACCTAGCAAGAGAATTGAGGAAGATGTGGAACGTGAAAGCGAGGGTAGAACCGGTCATAGTGGGCGCACTAGGAACTGTCCCCAAAACGCTGAGGGTGAGATCGGGATAAGGGGAAGGATTGAGACTGTACAGACCACAGCACTACTGGGAACTGCACGGATACTGAGGTAGGTGCTAGAAATATAAGGACTGCAACGGTAACTGTCAATAGTGACCGAACAGAGGAAGGGAAATGAAAGTGGAAACTCAAATTGCTGCACTGACGTGATAGGCAAAAGAGAGAGTCGACGTTGGCTGAAGACCTGAGGAGACTCATTGTCACTCAGCCTTCAGCGATGACCACTGGGCAACCGATGTGAAACTGTAAATCGCACTATTACTGCGACCTATGAGTACTAGGAGAGAAGGGCTGGAGACTTGAGGAGACTTGCTGTCACTCAAACTCCAGCGGTTACCACCGGGCAGCTGGTGTTAGATTGCAAATAATAATAATAATAATAATAATAATAATAATAATAATAATAATAATAATAATGAAACTTTCCTTCATAGTCCCATCTTTGGCATTGCATGATTTGATAGGTCGATGATTGTTGGACGTTTATTTTCTTTGTTTGATATGTTTAATATTACTATAAACAAATTAAAATATTACTTTAGAAGTGTCACTTATTTTATTCAGAAAAGAGCCAGTGGAACAATCACAATAGTAATAAAAATTTTTTTAAAATTTCCATCTACGTATCCCACTTATAATGAGGACACATTTCCCGCTTCCAAGCACATGATCAGGCTAAAGCAGTTTTTAACTCAGTGAATAAGTATACTGAATTATGAGAAAAACGTGTTCGGCAATTTTTTTTTACCCCGTTTACCATATTTCGGCATCGGTGGAAATTCGGCCCCTGTCTTCGATAAGCTAAAAATTTTAATAATTCCTTGCATGATCATGTTATAAATCATTGGAGGGGTATTGATGATCATTTCTTGCAGAAGATGTCAACAGGAATCGAGTTATAGTCATTTCATTGTATTCATTTACTTACCAACGTAATTTAAGAATAGTCGACCATCTACGGATTATATATATCATCATCGATATATATATATATATATATATATATATAAATATATATATATATATATATATAAATCTTGGTGGAAGTGACGTTTGTGAAGGTGAAGAGAAAATCTTGAGAGAAAGCAGGTGTTACATCTAAAATTATTTTTATTATCACAGAGAATGTTTCGTTGCATTTTGACGGATGCTAACCATCTTTTTTCCAGAGGAAAAACGTTTCAGCAAAAATTCTGCTTTGTACATGTTTGAGGTTGAGGAAAAAAAGCAGGTGTTCCTGGTTTGTTTTTTTTTTGTTTGTTTGTTTGTTTTTTGTTTTGTTTCTTTAGTTGGGGCGGGAGGTGAGATGTTTGTATCTTTGTAGGAGAGAGTCAAGTTTGGTCTGAAATAAGAAATGTCAGTGAGAGGAGTGGTCAGAGGGTGTAAATACCCTGACCCTGTGAATGTTGGGTCTGTCTTAGATGAGATAGGGCATTGAGAAGAATCGGGTCAGGGCTAAAATGATCACGTTTCACGAAAGCGTTTTTTTTTTTGTTTTTTTTTTATCATAGGATAAGTGGTGTCTAGCATTCAATGGATAGAAGTTAATACATGTAGAACAGAGTGGAAATTCTTTTTTTTCTTTTCTTAAAGGGGTTGAATGTGTGTGTCGCAATGGACCATTGGCTCTTCCTATACTTCGTATGTTAGTGATGTAATGTGTTGTATCAATGTGATTCTGATTTAAAATCAATGTATTTACAGGTTTTGCAATCTAGGAGTGTCCATACCTCTGCGTTGTATTGCATTGGGATCAGGTTGGTTTCAATACATACGTATGTCGAGGAGTCATGAATATTTTTGATGATATGGGCTTGGTGAAAGTTGTTGTTATGGTTGTATCTTTCTACATGCAACCAGGGCATTCGTCTTTACATCAAGTTTTAGGGCTCTCTTATGTTCGTATATTCTTTTCTGGAGAGGTGTCGATGTCTCTTCGATGTGAATTCTGATGCAGTTCTTGCATGGAATTATGTAAACGCTGGCACACATTGAAATGCATCAAAACATACCAATGTGATGATAAAAGAGAATAGACATGTAACACCTAATCACTCTTAATTTTTTTCTCTTCACCTCCCAGTTATCACTTTCATTGACATCTTGTCGGATCACTTCACATCTGCAATACAAATATATATATATATATATATATATATATATATATATATATATTGATTTATTGATTTATTGTGGAAAAGAGGATTTTATCCGCTTTGCAACACTATATTATATCAATTTGTATCTGTTGGACTGGACAAAACACAGCCAAAAACTTAAACCTCGATATTTGGCATATTTAGAAAAAAATCAAGTATATTTGGATCCCATATCCGACAATCAATGGATTTTTTAAAATTTCATCCTTGATGGGTGCATATGCAAGAATATGTAATATGAATTTCATCAGCCTGCTAACAACGTTTGGCATGAAGAGTTACAGCAAAAAATGTAAAAATCAAGCATTTGGCATTTTTCAAGGGCATTTCAAGTATGCATGGTCTGTGAATTTGATTTTTGATGGCATTATACACATTTACATATTGTTTATGATGGGATTTCATCAACTTCCCACCAGGGTATTTTGCCAATTTGTATCCGTTCAGCATGAGCAGCTACATCCAAAAACATGAAATTTTTATGTATCTTTGAATAAAGTAAAGGGTATTCAAAATATTATTTTAACTTATCTGTATCATGAAACAATATTTCAATCAAAATGAGTAATGAGAGTTGAGTGGAAATGTTGAGGTCTTATTACATGGGAGTTGTCAATGGTTTCAACATTGGACTGGCAATGATGGAGACTAACTGCATGAAAATAACCAAATGCTTAGTATATCGGACTGAAAATGATGTGGTCTTACGACATGGTAATATCCCAATGGTTATAATATAGAGTGAAAATGATGAAGATTTCCTGTATGGAAATTTAATCCATATTTGTATAACAATTGGATGTAACCATGAACGGGCAATGAAGATTGGTAAAAATAAGGGAGAGATTAAGAAGAAAAGTAAAGAGGCATAAGATAAGAGATGATCTCAATGGTCAACAAACTTGGGATTTCCACTGGTAGAGCTCTTCCGAAATCATAATACCTGATTCATTTTTCATTACATGAAGATATTTTGGGGAATCATGATCAATAAAGGCACCCATATGTTCTATATTTTTTTGGTTATCGTACATTTCAGAACATATTCATCGAACTAGTTTTTCGTGCGTATTGCTCTTAGAATGATTTAAAATGATTTCAATCGATTAATTAACGTTGCTACGAGTAATCAGGCTTAGGTATTAACATCACCTTTCACCAAGGATTTTAAATTGGGCCGATCTCTTTACTAACTTACGAAAGTCATTAATGATAAAATCTCCCCTCATAATTTTTGGAAATCAATACCATGCTGTTATTTCACAAACTGCGGATACCCTTAATAAAAAATAAATGATTCTTTATCACAGTTTCGGCAGCATTATGACGCAGTTTGCACTCAGATAAAAACAAGGGTTGCCAATTCAGATGTGGATTTACAATTTCCCGATTCTCAAAGTCACTTTCAAATTAGTAAGAAAAAAAAAATAACTCAGTTGGCGACACTGTATCTTAATACATGAAAATTATTAGAAAATATCTGAATATTGTCAACACTGAACTTACAAATTTGAGATAAACAACAGAAAAATATATAGATTGGTAACTCTGGTATACACTGCAAGAATCATAAATTGTGATGTTTACGTAAAATGTTGTAAAATGAATGGAATCAAAAGTTATATTGGATGATCAGCTAATGGGGGACAACTATAAAAGATTTGTTCTTAAAAAATCCTGTTTTCAAAACAGCCAGAAAAAAAGCCAATCTCAAAACATATTAAGGAATTCAAAGCTTCAGAAATTAATTCAATAGTCCTTTGGTTTCCTGAAACATTGAACTCATAAATCTGTTGAGTAGTTTTTTGAGCATAAATGTTGTTTATTTAAACAGGCTAGACATTCAATAAATGTGCAAAGTTCTGAATATAATATATTTCTTCCAAATAACAATCTGTTTTGATGATATTTACTTGATTTGCTTGCTTTCCAAACTACAACTGGGTAAATCGTACAGAAAAAAAAAAGATCAGGACACACTTTGTACAGCAATGATCAAGAGACTGAATCTGCATGCCGATGTCAGGATGTTTAGTTCTCTTTTGATCTCCAACTATTGATGATCTGATAGTAAACTGCCATGTCAATAAATATGAAAAGAATGGTTAGGATGCACGTCATACAGCAATTATCAACCAATTTTAACTTTTCTGACAGCTGTTAATGGAATTGGCCCTGGTTTGATCTCCCACTGTCGATGGTCTGATTTTGTGTGTTGATGAATAATACTTAAAAAATGGACCCACTCGCACGTCGTATAGCAATGATAAACAAGCTGATCCAGCTACATGCTGTCACCGGGTTCAATCCTCATTAGATCTCCCTTTATTACAATGATATGAAATAAAATCAGAACGGACGGAGTATAGTAAAGATAAACAAGCTTATCTTGATCACCATTGTTAGTTGGTTAAATCTTCATCTTCCTGTGCAAATAGTCTTATAGCAACTCATACTTAGTAAATATACTTATGTAATGAGTAGGGTGACCGTTTGTTCTTTTGTCCGAAACACTCGAGGATGAAAGGAAATATTCTCTTATCCACTATTCGAAACTGTGGACATTTCAATAGAAACGAATTCCCTATCCCCTTTTATTTCAAAATCGTTTCATAGGGATTCAAATATATTTATAATTTTCACAGGTATTTGATATTAATAGTTATGATTTCCTGCTTCACCTTGAGGCAGGATTTGGCACCGTGAGTTATTCTTGTGAAATGGTTTGTTAGCTACTGAGGTCGCAGTCTACTCTACAAGCAGAAAGTGAAAGGAATGAAGGCCATGAGTGTGAGGTCTGGGATTGTTTGAGCCACATTAGAATAGTTTGGGAATGTTCTGGGTCAAAGAAACCAGGAGAACGTTTTTATTTTAGGATGGACGATATGAGATTAAGGGAAATCTAAATTTCTAATGGGACTGTAATAACGTTCAGGTGTTTTAGCATCTCAAGCATCGATTGCCGTCACCGACATACATACTGAAAAGTGAGTTACGTCCCTTCATCAAAAAAAGTATTTTTCATCAAAGTCTAGATATTTTCGGTTGTGTAATATTATTTGATAAGTGATATTTTTGATAAATTTGCTAATTTCAAGATGAAACAAATATTGAGGATCAAAGTCACATTTAATTTATCGATGACATGTGATACATGTCCAGGATTTTTGATATACCGAGAGAATCTGGATGTTTCTCGGTGTTTTGAAATATTTTTGATTTGATTTCAACTGTAAACTTGAAAAAAAAATAATAATGAGATCCCATTAATGCTAAAGAGAAGGGTGTATCACTAATGCATCCTCCCAATAGTCACTTATGGAGCTGAAACATGGAACCTAACCAAGAGACAGACCCGTAAGCTGAGAACCATGCAACGTGCACATGAAAGAATAATGCTGGGCCTCACATGGAGAGACCACAAGACAGCACAGTACATCCGAGAAAAGACGAGACTTAGGGACATCATAGAATCCATTAAAAATCTCAAATGGCGTCGGGCTGGCCATGTTGCAAGAATGGCAGACAATCGATGGACATCGCGACTCACGACATGGATCCCCCGACACCACATACGCAACCGAGGCCGACAAAGTGTTAGATCGAGAGACGAACTAGACAAGTTCAGGAAATACTGGTTCCGTGACGCCCATGATAGGGAAGTGTGGCAAATCCTGGGGAAGGTCTATGTCCAACGACGGATGCTAAAAGACTGATGATGATGATGATGATGATGATGATGATGATGATGATGTAAACTTGAAAATAAAGCTGGCTAGATCGTCACATAAGGAAAAAACTACAGGAACTATGGTCAGTGTTTCAGGCTTCTATTGTAATTCATATTTTTTGTTTCTTTTTTCAAAGCAAAGTATTAATTTCAAAGGTTAAACTGCCGATTTGAAGGCAATGCGAAGTAACTGGTCATTCTGATAAAATTTTTGTAAGGACTTTGACATAGAATCATTATTTTCTATGTTTTCAAATTTTACGCTGACTTATACGTGTGCTTTCGTATACCTGTGAAATCTTTCATAATCTACCACATAGTATTATATCATGCACCTTAGCACATTCGCGCCAGATGTCTGATAGTTATCACCGGTCACTGAGTAACAACAACCCTCGAATCTCTGAGACAATTTTTTGTTTCCTTGAAGAAATCAGCCTTGTAAATCCGTTTAAATTCATCCGTAAATTCTCAGTTCATCCTATCTATATTATACCGTTTTTTGGTATGGTTTTAACTGTATTTCTAACTATGGGTAAAGCCCCTATATCCATGTACCTCACCTTTCTCCCTTCCTAAGTGAGGCCTTTTCAAACTTTTCATCTCCTTGCAACAGCATACTTTATAAAGCCTCCGGCTGTTCTTGTAATTATGCCAAATGATAAATGTCTTTAAAATGCTAAAATCGATTTTCACATTTTGATATTTTCAAAGATGATCATCAATTTTAACACCTTTATTCAGGATGACTCACAAATCTCACTCAGGAAGAATAAGGCTTTCAGCAATCTGCCATCTGAATATCGAACGATTTTTCTTCATTTTCTGGTTATTTAAGTAAAGCTAACAAACATAAAAAAACATCAATGCATTTTAATAAAATGTTTCTAAATGCAAATTTGCTTGATAAACGTTGCATATCAACTGAGATAGAGACACGCTCTCTCGCTAAAAAGACTCTGTGGATTTCTCAGCTTGGAAATGGCTGACTAAATTCTCATGGGAAAAGAACGTAAAACAAATATTGCCCGACATTTGCAAGACAAATCAAGTTCTTCTTTACAATAAACGAATCTAGTTTAAACCGTTTGAAATATGAAAAATATTTTCAGCGATTCTCTTTACAAAAGGTATGAGCCCAAATTCCAGTGGTTCATAAATTTTACGATTCACTCATTATCTGATTTCTCTCAAGCTAGTAAGTCTGTAAAGAAAAAAGGGCGATGAGGAACGTGGTTATTTTGAAAATATCATAGGAAAACAGACACGTAAGCAGTTCTGCTCATTCAGGTAGAGACTAACTTCCAGTCAGCACCCAGTGAGGATCAAACTCTCTATATCTCTTCAGTGGTATATAATGTTCACTGACATCTGTGCATGGAAGCTCCAATGATCCAGAATCAAGTGTATTTAAAAGGAATAAAAGAGGAAAATTCTTTAGATGGTTGATCAGTGACTGAGAGTTTCATAAAACCAAGTATTCACAAATTTTTGAATGTTTGCTTTACGCCACTTATTCATTTTTACGGAAAAATATGAAAAATCGGAAATAGTGTCCAACTCTTATTTTGCAGCAAATCGTTATAAGAACAGTGTGTACCCCTCTCCCTCGTACACCACAGTCTCCTGTATCTTTTTCCAGCCGAAAATCTGATGGCTCATTTTTAACTTACTTTCATTATATCATGGCCTGGGACGCACGGAGTTTTTCCTGTATAAATCTATGGTAATGGCTTTTTCTGTTTACGCCTTTTCGTCCTACAACAGCTTTTTCGTAGGAACGCTCTACTTTCGGGTAGCGAAGCGAAATCACTATATATAAACTTGTTTTTCATTTTATAGCCTTGATAGGATCATCGCTGTGCTTTAAAGCTCATTTTCTGTTTTCATTTCGGTGAGAGATAATGTCAGAATCGGTTGGTGCTAACTGTTTTTCTCTTTCCTGAGTGTTCTTCCAAGCTCATTATTGTTTTTTGATTGGAAATTCAAGAATTCTATCAATACCTGTTAATAATAATGGGTACTAAGAGTGGAATCTTAAGTGGCACTAGAATGCCTGAATGAGCTTAAGGAGTTGCCGATTTACTGTTCATCTACTTTTTAATATCCTTTGATATCAACCAACCCTCACATATTTGGCTTTGTTTAACATAAGATTATAATGTGTGGATACCAAGTTACGCTTGAGGTCGAGATATTAAGATGGTTGCCAACAAAGGACGTTAGCCAACTATTGCTCTGCGAGAGACATGGTGGACATTAAAATGACTATAGAATGGCAACTACTTGTTTCAAGAGAACAAATGGACAGGCTGAACGAATTTTCTGAACATTTGCTTGGGTTACTCTCAGAGTGCATGCTGCTTACTGACAACAGAAATTATACCAACCAAGTGAAGAATTGCAATTTAATAGCTGATTTATAAAACCAATATATATATCAAAGAAACATCAGAAATCTCAGAGAATATGAATACAAGGTAGTTGTTTGCCAAACTTAACATACTGAGAGAGTAAAGCATATATACATTATTCCTCCGTCGTGAGTGGGCACACAACAGTTCTTCAAATGATTATTATAGAACTTTGGTAATATCACGTAAATACGAATGCCTGTACGATATTTCTCAACAAAAGAAAGGTATATCTTCGTTCACTTCCTATCATGCATATTGACATATCTGTGCATTATGCAAACATTTATACATAATCGGTCTCTGTCAAGGTTGACAATTAGCTTAGCAGCTTTTGGCTGCTACTCTCTGAGCATGTGAGATTTTTTATGGGAATAATTGTTAAGGTGTCACCTGGAAACTCCTCTCACAGTCAACCGTCGAGATACTGTAAGATTCTTTACCAAGAGTATCAGAACCAGATGAACGTAAACAGCCTATTCCGTTTACTGTGCTGATGAGCCTTTTCTTAAACAATATGCACATCTATTCGAATGCATGATACTAAAACATAAAACTAGGGTGTAAATGGTACGTGTACATTTAAATTCTCACAAAATATGTCTTTATATGGAAAGTACATGCCTGAATTTGTTTAATGACATAAACAATCACATAATAAGACTTTTTTATGTGGGAGGGCCGCTGGTGTGTCTTTATATTTCTTTTTAGCTCTATTGGCTATTTTGCATCAATAATTCAAAACGTAAAATCTGTCGCAAGACATTAGGCTCACACTGTAATGAAAGACTTGAAGTATTTAGTGATTAATGATTTATGTAAAACTTCAATGCAAATCTTGTTCATAGACAACCCATAATCACTAGTGCATATGTACTCACGCACACTTCGAGATGAGATATAAAAACTCACTACTTGACCATGAGAAGCATTTATACTCACATATATATTAGTTTTTAGCTGTAGAGGTGCAGTTAATGCTGTTTGGTGATGTGTTGCACACCTACAAATGGATACAAAAATACCTTGAAACATGTGAGGCAAAGTTTTTGAGTATGGAAATTCGTCTTTGCTAGAAGCTATGTATAGAAAAGAGTGAATGGTGAGAAAAAAAAAACGTGTATCCATTCCCATTTTCCTGCATATACGTACATGCATTGATAACATGTATGTACATATACATGCGAAATGAATCCGAAACATTCCAGTGGGTTGAATTTTTCAGGGGTATGAATATGATAAAAACACTTTTCGAAATGTATTGGATTCTTTCTGCACACAGTGTAAAAAATCACTCACACACACACACACACATATATATATATATATATATATCATATCAAAGTCAATAGTATGTAACATCAAAGCATATATATATAGGTGTGTGCGTGTGAGTGTGTGCGTATGTTGGGATAGCATTATCACATAAACACACACTCACACACAAATACATACATATATATATATGTGTGTGTGTGTGTGTGTGCATTTGTATGTACAACATATTCTTGTAATCCTCCAGGGATCTTTTGCATTGCATGGTACTGTCAACTTAATCGTATATCATATTGGGGTACAGACAGTCATGACGGAAGTTGAGCTTTGTAGATCTCACTTAATCATCAGTCTGTTGGATAGTAATGACATCAAAACCAAACACGTTTTGAATAACTGATTTGCGCACAAATATCAGAACTTGATCAAAGAATACAACGAAATAGAAAAACCTCACGATACAGCACAGGAAAGAGACAGAGACAGACAGACAGACAGACGAACAAACAGACAGAAGACGACAGACAAACACACAGAGTCAAAGACAGAGAGAGTGAGAGAGTCTGTCTATGCATGTTTCATAAACCATGTGCTCGTGCGGTGAAGCAATGACGATCTTGATTCTCAGTAAATGTTGTGTATTTTAAGCAGTGTGTCACACGAAGTAAAACTTAGCAAATATCTTCAAATATTTGCGGGATATCTAACGTAGAACAATAATTCAATAGGTAAGTTTACAGGCAAATGCTATAAAATTCTTGTTGACCAATCATTGTTACTCTGGAGCAGAGTATATATGTATATATATATATATATATATATATATATATATATATATATATATACATACACTTGTGTGTGTGGGTGTGTGTGTGTGAATAAATAATGTTTTTAATGGATCGTACCACAGCAGGCTTTTCATTCGTTGTTGATGATTTTTCAAAGGGTTTTTGATTATTTTTATTCATTGTTAGTTTCCTTGAATATGTGTCATTATCTGGTATTTTTTTTTTCTTCGTTTCTATTCTAGAGGTTTTGATTTGTGTTGTAACGCTTGTTCGTAGATTTTGAATTTTTGATTTTTGACTGTAGTGATACTGCTTTTATTTGTACTTATTTCTTATGCTTTTCAGGTATTTTCGCTTCTTTGAATCTTTTTTCATTCATTTAAGTTGTTCTGATTTCAAAATTATTTTTGTTCTTTTATCTATTAATTTTCCATGTTTGAATTATATATATATATATATATATATATATATATATATATATATATATATATATCAGGTACATTTTTCTCCTATACAAGGATGACTCAACGAAATCCGTATACACACACACACACACATGTATATATATATATATATATATATATATATATATATATATATATATATATATAAATGTATAAAACCTCCGTCAGCAGCTGCCAAAAAATTTTTTCAGCCTGCTACTTTCACAGGCGATTGTTAGTATACTTGTCTCTCACTGGACATTCAAAAAACGACCCTTTCTCCAATGTTGGTATCGTCCAACAATTATCTATATGTCACTTCCTCCATACATATATATATATATATATATATATATATATATATATATATATATATATATATATATATTCATCAGCCTTGCCTTTATGTTCGCTTCGTTGGACAGTATCTACATTTTTTGTCAATTTACTTTTCTTATCAATTTTTTTCATTTCCGGACACACACACGCATGGTATATATATATATATATATATATATATATATATATATATATATATATATATATATATATGTATGTATATGTATATGTGTGTGTGTAGATATAGATATGTGTTTGTGTGTGTGTGTGTGTGTGTGTGTATATATATATATATATTCAGGTAAATGAGAAATGTAAATTTGAATAGATAAAAGTAATAAGACGAATGGGATCTTGCGTAGACGACAATGCAGTTGTATATATATATATGTGCTTACGTTTCATGGCCATCGATTGATAGATATACAATCATATATGTACATATATACATACATATGTATATCAATACATATATATATATATATATATATATATATATATATATATATATATATATATATATATATATATATATATATATATATACACACACACACACACACACACACATTTGGGTGGGTGAATGTAGATTTGAGAGACTTTTGATTTAACAAGTAGTGGATATGTTTTGCCCCATGCAAGACCAGATAACTGAAAACTCAAAACAATACTCTCATAAATCTATATAAAAATAAAAAGCAGGTCAATATCATCCATGACATCAAATAAAAATTTCCTCACGAATGGAGAAATCATGACTACGATAATTCTTTTCATTCTACGTGATATAATGCAATGCTTTTTATGTCATATTTTGTTTTATGTCCCTTTTTTTTCAATAACAAAAGCTATAGTTTTGAGTAATAAATAAAGAAAAAATAGAAACAATGTAATCTAAAAAATGGAGAAAAGTCGAGAATTAATGAAAGAAAATATTGATAATTCATAAAAAAAAATATAAATCTTTCATTATAAATGAATCTGTTATCAAATTTGTTTTGTTGGCAAAAAATAAAAACGGTATAGGAAGCAAATGATATAAGTTACATCTTTTGCTCCAGACTTCATTCATTTTATTTGTTTATTTTTTGGTATCATACAAGACATTGAACATTTTTAACCTCTCGATTATTAGATGCCGGTAATCGAGCAATGTGTCCTGACTCAATAAGAGTGAATCTTGTAGCTGTTATTGAAGTTGATGCTACTGCTGATATTGAGGTCCGAATCTATGCTTTTATGCTAAGAAAGAGGGGGATGTTCAAACTTGGGAAAGCGAACAAGCGGTCTGATTCCAAAGCACTATTTAGTGGCCTGTTACAGAAAGAACTGTGAAACGCCACTGACCACAAAAGAGTAAATGAAAACTACGATGAATAACGAAATTCTGCATTTGGTTCTGTTGTAGAATTTTTTTTTGTATAGAGAAAGTATAAGATCAAACATGACTTCATGTTTGTATTTATAATACAAAACGTGTTTATCGTCATGTATATATATATGTGTGTGTGTTTATGTGTGTGTGTGTGTGTGCGTGCGCGTGTGTATATATATATATGTGATACATATATGTATATATATACGTATATATAAATGTAATATATTCATGCATGTATGTATGTATATATATACGCAATATATATTATCATATATGTATACATATACATATATGTGTGTTATATATATTTATGTATATGTATGTGTATATATATTCGTTTATATGAGTAATATATATATATATATACATATATATATATGTACATATATGTATATTGGTATGTATGTACATATACATGTAGTACATATAATAGTAATAATGCATATATATGTATATGTCATATATATCTATGTATATATATACTACATATAGTCTAGAAAGCTTTATAGCTTTAAAGACTGAGCATATATATATACATATATATATATATATATATATATATATAGAGAGAGAGAGAGAGAGAGAGAGAGACATGCATTGATGAAGATAGATAGATAGATAGATAGATAGATAGATAGATAGATAGATAGATAGATAGATAGATAGAAGGATGGATAGATAGATAGATATTCGTATAAATGTCACGAAAATGAACGGGTGAATTTTCATAGTAAAGCCAGAATTGAACATGAGATATAACTTTTTGTAAATGTAAATTTCTTTACATGCAGCAATACATCGTCCACTGGCGTTGTTAAGATATTGGGAACACCTGCACCAAAGAGATGCACAATACATCTACACACATAAACATATATACATTATTATATAATTACACATTTATTATCTAAACCCTTTGCATATGAACACACATTCATTCAATGTATGTACACATATTTCAATTCAGGAATCACGAACATTCGGATAAAAGAATATTTCAACACATTTAAAACAATTAACTTATCCTTTTAAACCAACGTGATTTTACAACGAGTACTTACCGGATGCAGTTTCCTCGTGCTCCGAGCCAACAACATTCCTCGCGAGTGTTATCCCCTTAATAAGGGAGAAACTCACTTTACAATAATTAGAGCCCAGCATCCAATTCGTGACGTGCAAATACGTTGTCATGACAACAACGCATGGGAATAACTTTTTTTTTTTCACTTTCTACTCTCCCGTCGTATTTATTAATGTTATTATTTTTTTGTGATTATTATTAATTATCATTCATTCTTCAATTTTGAGTTATTTGCATGTTCGCCAACTGATTGGGTTATCCCTTAGCTAATTGCTCTGTTAAGAGTTGTTGCTTTTTACAAAGTTTTATATATTATCTATTGTTTTTCATTATGTCATCATTTTGAAAAATATTCTTTTCAAAATCATTATTGTTCATACTTCTCATTTTCTTTTTTTTTTTAGTTGTTATTATAGTTTTCAAAGTTTTCGTCACTTTTTTAAAGGAGAAATTTTTTTTTCTTCAGTTTTTTTTTTATTAAATCTCTTTCTTTGTTATCCAATTTATTTTTTTGTTCTTACTTCAAATTTATCTGTATAAAACTTTCTTGTCTTCCTTTTCTTTTTTTGCTTTCTTTTTTTCTTCCTCTCATCAGATATATCTTCTTTGTTATCCTTCTCTCTCTCTCTCTTTCTCTCTCTCTCTCTGTCTCTCTCTCTCTCCTTCTTTCTCTCAATTCTCCTTGTTGTTTCGAATCGGCTGTTTAACCTCAAGCTGTACCAGCAACACTATGTGAACTGTTCTCTTTTTGTGAATATGGTGGATCACCAATATGAAGCAACATAGCTAAACGGCGCATGGAAGAGTTTCACCTATTCCACGGAAACAGAGCTGACGCCTGCATTGCCAACCTCGGTCGCCGCAGACACCGCCAATGCCAACAGCATCACTCGCTTTATCTGAAACACTGCATCTCCCGGCCGTCACCGCCACCGCAACTGCTGATACCACCCTCCGCTCAGGCACCGCCACTTTCTCATCTGCATCTTTGTAATTCTCAGTCCTCATACACGGTTTAGTCTGTCTATTCATATTTTTTTTGTTTTTTTTTCTACACTCAACTGTTTGCTTCTTACGCTCTACGGCTCGTACATTTTCTTGTTCTCTCATTCTGTTCGATTTGATCTCTCTGGGTTTTCTCTCTCTCTCTCTCTCTCTGCAACGCACATACTCAGACGTATTCACAAATAAAGGCTCAGACACACACACATACGGGAAAAGACACGCGTGGAGAATAAGATATAAGAAAGTGTATGAGGTTTCGCGTCTTGCCTGACCGCATTTCTCTCTCATTTCAGCTGTACTTTTGGTAACAATCACTCAATTTGCCACTTTGATCGATGCTTAACCTAACTCACTAGAGTTTCTTTCATGCTGAAACAACTACGTTCTTATAATGATAAACACGGTTAGCACATTTTATAGACATTTTGCAAAATTAAGGTTGGCTACTTCATACAGAATAAACTTCAAATATAAAAACAAAACAGGAAAACAAAATAGATTTTATATAGATTTTATAGAATAGATAAAGGCTGGGGATACACTGTACGTAAAAGGGCCTGTACATACAGAAAACTTCAACCATCACACCACAAGTGAGCGTATTATTTTTTTTAAAGGTTTTGAAATGGTGATTCAATGGAAAGGGTTTTGCTAACGCGTCCCCGCCCACATCGGGCCTGCGCCTACACACAAAACCACACATCTAACAATACAGGGAAGCAATTTATATCTTATACAGGTAGGCAGTTATCTATCTGTGTTGGTGTGTGTGTATACACACTTAGATAATGAATTGGATTGTCTCCCTTTCATTTGTGTAAATACATTTGCTCCATTCGTCTGTGTAATTTGCACCCTACATTGACCTGACCCTGAATTGACCTTCAGAGGTCACCGCTTGTATAGGTCACCTATCTTATGATCATCTTGGGGCCGAGTTACCGTTGAATAATTGTGTAATTTACAAACCAGATAGTGCAGCTGCTTGTGAATCTATCAAGTTAGAAACATCTCTCGTCTTCATTATAAATATATATGTTTATTTTTTTATAGAGCAGGGTTATCTATGCACGAAAAACACTCAATAATGTGGATAAAGCATATGTAACTAAGTGTACATGGAAGAATCACTTCTCGTGCTGGCACACACATATACACACGCACATATATATATCAATATATATATATTCCATTTTTATTATTGTCATCATCATTAAGAAGATAGATTTATAATCCTTGCCCATTTTTCAAAATTGTTTACTTCTAATAACGCTGTCTAGATACATTCAGCATATATCAACGGGAGGTTATTTGTAACAGAGTTTCAAAGTTATATATATATATATATATATATATATATATATATATATATATATATATATATATGTGTGTGTGTGTGTGTGATGTGTGTATTCATCCACAGTGTATTGACAAGAAATCATTTTAAATAGAGCTTCAAAGTAATATAGGAATATATATATATATATATACATATATATATATATATATATATATATTTATATATATATATATATATATATATATATATATATATATATATATATATATGTGTGTGTAATGGAGTCTATAAGAAGTAAATATATATATATATATATACATATATATATATATATATATGTGTATATATATATATATATATATATATATTTCTTTTTTAATGTATCTATCTATCGATCACTTTCGAAATTAGGTCTTTGCAGAAAGCTTCCAGTGAAAACCGGTTTTCAAATGTGAATTAAGTTTTAAGCCTTATAAAAAATGCAATTTTTTTCACTTGCCTAATAATAATCTCTGTTCATGTACATACAGATGTATATGTACAAATGCATGCAGAAATATTTCGGTACTCACATACGTATGTATTTATAACTATCCAGCCCTTATTGTTTACATCTATCCGTAGATGTGGGTATATGTATATGTATATACCTGCATTTATATATACCTGCATATATTCATATTAATGTATATATTATGATCAATGCCAAGCCGTCGAGCTAGCTAATCCTATGGACTACAACAACCGGACTGAGTTCGATCCTCACTACTGTGCCTCATACGTGGAGATTGATGCCGTATTAAAATTATAAAAGTCTTTTAAGATGCATCATTAATTCAGGTGACAAAGATAAATCATGTTATAGTTTGAGAGGGTATAGATGAATATGTATTTAGTATTTTAATTTTATCATATCGAGTCATCAGTAAATCTGTATTTTTGATATAAGCAAGTTATTTATGTAATAACTAGAATATGTCCGTAAAATTGACGGTGATCTTTATGTATGGATGTTATGGAAGAGACAAAAGCCAATGGAGTAGATAATCTAGATGCATCAAATGTAATACACTAAATGCACTTATATGAAAGTCTCAACTGGAATCAAATTGTTTTGTATTGTTGATGTGACATTAACTATTGTGATGAACGTAAATGCAAGGAAAATAAACATTGATATTGTTAGGAATGAAAAGAAATTCTAACTGAAAGTTGAAATATTAAACGTATAGCCTAATTCACGGAAATAATAATAATAATAATAATAATAATAATAATAATAACTCTGTCATGATATGCGAAAGAGGGAGGAGACGGTAGCTGAAGACCTGAGGAGACTTATTGTCACTCAGCCCTCAGCGATAACCACTGGGCAACCGGTGTGAAACTGTAAATCGCAGAATTACTGCGACCTGCTAGTACTAGGAGAGGAGGGCTGGAGACTTGAGGAGACTTGCTGTCACTCAAACTCCAGCGGTTACCACCAGGCAACTGGTGTGAGATTCCTAATAATAATAATAATAATAATATTCAATGATAGTTCATGAAGAAAAATAATGATATAACAAATATCATTTTTATATTGTATGATGAAAAAATATTTCTAATATTAACTGTTGTAAACTCATTTTTCATATGAAAAGAAATGAAATTTATAATGATAAAAAAGTATCTGCTATAAAACGAAATGTTAAAGAAAGAGAAAAGGGAACAATCAGTCTCAAGCAATAGCCGTTAGAGAGGAATTTTCCTGGCTGTAACGGAGAGAGGACACAATTGATGTATTTTCTTATAATTTACTAATTTTTTAGTGAAAACGTAGAACAATTTATTTCAATCTAAAAAGTTTGAATAAAATCTTTGAAAGAGGATTAGTTGTTAACGTTTGTAGATAAGTCTGAGGTTAGACTTAGCTGTTATGTCTGGGGATAGGGTTAGAAATTGAGTCTGGCTTCGGGCTAGCACTTCAGTCTGGGGTTAAGGTTAGTAATTGAGTGTAGGGTTAGGTTAGCAGTCAAGTTAGGGGTAGTATATAAGTTTGGGGTTAGAATGATTTCATCTTCAAACGACATTATATTTTGTAATTTTTTTTATGTTACTTATTTTCACAGATGACAAAATGTGGAGGGAGTATTGGGATTTCTATGGGTAATGCAATCAGACTGAAGAACCATTTACTTCATGGATAGATAATTTTTCTAAAACACAAAATTGGAAGATTGGGAGTAATGTATATCATATGGTAGAAGTTTTTTTTTCCACTTTTAGATGTCAGGTTTGTTTTCCTGATTTTGAGGTTCAAAATGTTGGCGTAAGTTATTTTTTACATTCGTGGGTCAAAATTGAGGGTTTTCTTTTTCTTTTTACTTTTAGGGGCAGGAATTGGAGACCTTTGTACTTCATTATTTTATGTCAAAATCAAAAAAGAGAATCTTTCAATTTTATGAATCAAACATCTGGACGGAATTTGTCCTTTAATTTCAGGGGTTAGAATTGAAGAGGGTTTTTAGGGGTCAAAATTGAGGGGGTTGGCATCCAGAATCAAAATTTAAAAATCTTTCTCATTTATTTGGGGTCAGAAACATAGCAAAACATTTTTACTCTTAGAAGTTTTCATTAAGTGGGACTTTCTGATCTTCATGAGTTAAAATCGAAGTGAAATTTTTTTTCATATTAGAGGTGTGAATCGTGGTGCAATTTTTTGTCGCTTTCCATGACCAAATAGAGGGGGCTTTTATTTTACATTTAAGGGTCAAAACCCAGGGAGAATATGTTGAATTTCTTTTCAACCGAAGGGGTATTTTATTTTCACTTTTTAGGTCAAATTGAGAGTCCTTTTTATTTTTATTTTTTTTTAGAGGTCGAAATTGAAGGGGATTATCATTTTTTTTTTTTTCATTTTTCAGGTCAAAATCGGACCGGGAGAACTTTTTCCGTTTTTAAGGATCAAAATCGACCAAAAATGTTTTACTTAAATTTTCAAAAGTCAAAATCAGGTTTGGGGAATATTTTTCCATGTTCAGGGATCAAATTTGATCAGCAATGTTTTTTTCAATTCTCGGGACACGTTCGGTTAATTTTCTTCCCTTTCAGGGGTCAACTTCAGGTGTTTAAAGCAAGTATTGTTATAGTGGCAGTATTTCTCCCAAGCAGCATCGGATATAATGTCAGTCAAAAAAAAAAAAATGTTTGTATAAATATCAGATTGCCTGTTACTATGACAAAAGAGGTTATTACAGATATCACAGAACCTGGGCTTTCAAAAAATGACAGAATTTAAAAAAAAAATGTAATTTCCTCTGTAAGTTTTTAGGGAAAGGATAGTTAAAAAAGGATTTAAACCTTTCTACACAATATTCTATCAGGTCTCAGACTCCCGTCTTTTTTCTGATATATTATGCTGTCTCATGATCTCTCGATGTGAGGTTGAGCACCTATTTACTTGTGCTCAAAAATCCAGCCGGCCCAACCGTAGTAATGTTGTCAGGAGGAGCCCAATCCGTCCCTACTGGCGCGATTGGACAGCGCCACCCAGTGCTGAACTGTTTCCTTACAACTGGGCCGAATAATAATAGTCCTCTTTTCTTTTTTTCTTTTTTGTATTATCACAACTACAAATAAGATACTAAGTCGGATTAAGCTGGGATCCCACTCGTTCGGAAACGTGCTGGGTCAGAGTGCCATGAACCTGAGTACTTATGCATAATTTCGCCAAGACGTTGCAACAAGTTGAACTTAGTCCACAGGACGAATATTGTAGTGCAAGATACCCAAAGTCTTCGAGCATGATTTCGCGACGTCATTAGGGCAGGCTTCACCTGGTACACGGGACAGAACCTGCTGATGCTCTTTAGACGAGCCTGAGCATGCTCGTAAATGATTCCGGAATGGGGGACAATCTCAGACAATGATCAACTTCTCAGCCAAAGGGCGTTAGAGAACAGATACTACATTTTGATCTTAGCCAAGAGGCTGAGTAATGATAAGAGAACTCGGGACGAGTCCATAGGTCCTAAAATGCACTTAGAAATGCTGAGCCTCAATGTCCCCTCATTGGCAACAGCATTGTACCTGTGCACACAGTCTGACACGCACCTTTCCATCCAGTCTCCACCTCATTTGGCTAGCAAGTGTCAGTACCGACTCATTGGGCATAGCTATGGTGCATATTCAACACCTAGATCTAAGCCAAAAGGCCCCTGAGAGTTAAGCATGATTCTCTTATGGTTGTTACTTTGAGGGTCAATCTTTTGCTTCCATGTTTCGGCTCCATATGTGACTATCTGTAGGATACGTTGGTTGTATATGCTTTTTTTCGTGACTCTTGGGATTTCAGTTTCCTAAAAGTCGAGCTTGCTCTACCAGAAACTTGTCAACCTCGTATGATTTTTGTTTTTATTTCTTCTTTTGACGGAGACTCGCTGTCCTACGTCGATATAGTGATCTACTTCTTCCATTAGTACATTTTTTGATTTTGATTGCTGTATTATTGTCCCCAACATGTTTGTTGAACATAAAGTTTTTTTGGCTGAAGTTCATGTGGAGGCCAAATTTATTACTTGCTTTTATTTACTTCGTCTAACATTAGAACTCTAAACCCTTCCAACTCAAAAAAGAAGTAAGACAAGGAAATACCAGCTCACCCAAAATCTGGATAGCCTACCTCGAGATCATCTTCCGAAACCTGGACTAGGATGATAGAGGAACCAAAATAGATGGCGAATATCTAAGCAACCTGTAATTTGTAGACGACATCGTCTGTGTTGCAAAGAACCCACATGACTTTCAACTACTGCTGGATTAACTAAATGAAGAAAGCAAAAGAGTTGGCCTCCACATGAAATTCAGTAGAACGAAAATCATGTGCAACGGTCACATTGAGAATAAGGACAAAATCGAAAATGCAAAACTGGCAAAAGTAGACCATTACATCTACCTAGGACAACAAATCTCAATGAAAACCACGAAAGAGGGAGAGATCAAGCAAAGAATCACCCCAGGATGACAAGCCTTCGGCAGAGCAAGCTCAACCTTAAAAAATAAGTCGATCTCAATAATCTTAAAAAGAAGAATATACAACCAATGCATCCTCCCAATAGTCACTTATGGAGCTGAAACATGGAATCTAACCAAGGGATAGACCTACAAAATGAGAAGTATGAAACGTACGCATGAGAGAATCATGCTCAACCTCACATGGAGAGACTACAAGACAGCATAGAATATAAAGAAGAGAACAGGACTCAGACATCATAGAATCTATTAGAAAGCTTAAATGGCAATGGGCAGGCCATGTTGCAATAATGACAGACAACCAATGGACATCACGACTCACAACATGGATTCCAAGAGATCGCATGCAAAGCCAAGGCCGACAGAATACAAGACGGAGAGATTAACCAGACAAATTTAGAAAATACTGGCTCTGTGACGCCCGCAATAGAGAAGTGTGGTGAATCTTTGGGAAGGTCCATGTCCAACGACGGACGTTAAAATACTGATGATGATGATGATGATGGTGGTGGTGGTTCTTGGCAAAAACAGTGATGTTGTCACCTAATCAGAGGGTACTTGGGTATTCTCCGACTCTCGTGATTCTTTTGTGTTCCTATTCTAAGTTTCGGAAGATCATCTTGAGGTTGGCTTTGAAGAGTTTGTATGAGCTTGTGTTACCTTGTCTCACTCTTTTTTCCAGTTAGATTGGTTATGTAGCCTTATAAAGGACTTACTGTGTCAGTAGATATGTTGCAGTACTCTGACATCTACGATCACACCTTGTTGTATTATTTCGTCGCTAACTCTGGGATTTTAAACTAAATCGAACGCTGTTTTAAAGTCAACAAATCCTACAGCAAGTAGCATTTTGTATTCTACCGCTTTCTCTTTTAGTTGGTTTACTTTATGTCGATGGTCGATGGCAGAGTAGCTCTTTCTGAAGCCAGCTAGTTTCCATAGTTGGTTTTCATCTAGAATTTTGCTGAATCGGTTACTGATGACTTCGATGAAGAGTCTGCAGATACATTTGAATATGATTATTGTTTCATAGCTGTTGAGGTCTTTCCGGTTTCTTTTTTCTGTATAAAAAAATTTTGATTGTGGTGTTCCACTTTTTTAAGACTTTTTTTTTGTTCGAAGCTCAAGTTGAATAGGATGACTACTTTTCTCGTGATGACTTTTCCAGCTTTTTGAGTAGGTCAGTGGAGATGTTATCGGATCCAGGGCACCTTTCCTTTCTTTGTTTGATTGGTAGCTTGCTTCACTTCTTGTTGAGTCAATTCTGGAAAGTCCTCGAATTGATCGTATCTTTTTGATTTCTCTCCGTTTTTTTTTTTTTGGTGGGGTAGATCATAAAAACAGTTAGAAAACTCAAATTGCAATGAGCTGGACATGGTGCAAGGATGTCAGACAATTGCCTCACAATATGGATCTCCAGAGATCAGTTGCGAAGCTGTGGATGACAGAAAGTGAGATTGAGTAACGAGCTAGATAAGTTCAAGAGGTACTGGCTCTGCAATGCATTTGATGATGATGATGATGATGATTACATATCACCAACACTCCTTATATATCACCTCAGACTTGGCTCCTAATACCACCATTAACATTTACTACGGACAATTGATATTTTTCAACTATCAAGTTCGAATTGATATTTCTTTTTTCTATTTTGAAGATAATACAATCCCTGTTTATATATAAATGTGTGCGTGTGTGTGTCAAAATGCGATTATTCCCATGATAAAAAAAACACAGTACGATGTCTTTTTATATTTCATCTTTTTTTTCCAGTAAATTTAATGTATTCATTCAAATGACTTATATTCCTAATTTTTCCTTACATAACATGTTGCCTTAGGACTTCATGTCTGATCACCCTTTAAAAGTCGAGACATAAGTAATAACTTCAAATAGTAACACTTGAATTACCAATTACCTCTTGGTGCCGATACAATAACCCTGTATTATAATAAAACAGCAGTAAGTACAGTTAAATAAAATAATAAAGTAATTTTTTTAGATAAAATTAATTTCTAACCAAGAGTTTAAGACTTTTGATGTTTAGAAAAATAGAATATGTATTCGATTAGTCAAAAAAGAAATCTTAATGAATTTGTTCTTTCCAGTGTCGGTGTTGCAGCTAACAACAGAACATTATTCATATAGAGAAATATTCCTTCTAAAACAAATAAAAAAAATCATTATAATGAACCACTAATAAAAACATTGATAATGGTATCAATTATTCAAAAGACTAATCTGTAATCATCTTTTTTTTAGTTTGAATAATCAACTCACATATATAATGAAGAAAATCTTACGTCAATGTTAATTTTTCTTTGTAGACTTTGATGAATTTTTAAAAGTCTTCCAGTATTTTTTCTGCGTATGTAATTTGACAAATTTGTCCCAGATTCAAAACAGGAACACAGGCAGGAAAATTGACCTAACAGCACATTTTGAGCAAACAAGCAAACAAATTGGAAAACTTGCATTTTAGTCATTGTATCGTTAGATCCATGTAGATGGAAGATTTTTGTTTCAAGTCTTTAATTCTTATAATAGTTGCACTGTAAGCCCCACTTTTTCTGGTAGAGAATATCTAATTCATTCCTAAACTGTCGAATTTCTGTGGGTTATAAAGGAATAACGGATGTATAGCAACAAAATCATTCGGGAATGTATCATTATTATTATTCCATTTTGACCCAACCCTGCTTAGAATCGCGGGATCGAAAATGCATGAAGAAGAGAACAAAGAATCCTAAGTAATAATATTTCTAAAAAAACCCATTTAACCGGAGCTTTCAGAAAAATAAACAACGAACACCAAAAACGTGTCTATTCTGTTAGAATTACAATTATAACAATGAAATATGCTTAAAACTAGCACTTTTCAGATAAATGTTTGTGGCTAAGTGTAATAATGGAATTTACTCACGATAAGAGTCTCTACAAAATGAAGTAAATTCTATCAAAATTGGTCTAGTCTTACGAAAGTTATTACAAAACTAAGATCATTGTTCCGTGTAATAACTCAAATAATAATATCACAAACAGTATCACCACGTGTGCCCGATTGTACTCCATCTACGTATGAGTTATGTGTGGAACTCACCGGGATACAATTTTCTTTCCCTATTTTCGATTATTTCTTCTGTCATTCCCTGGTCGAGGACAATTCTTGAACGTCATTTATCGATTGATCTATCCGGCTGAGCACTTACGAGTTTTCTCTGAATACATATACGTATACATGGAATCACTTTTGTATGTATAAAAAAAACGGTCATCCAAACAGTCAATAAGGGTTTCCTCAGTTTTCAAGTCAGTCCGTCCGACTGGCTTGCTCGATTTGTATCCATCATGTTTACAAGTTCGTCACACCGTATTCATTTTGGCCGGACACGGTTTCGCGTATCATCCCTTAGGATCTACTTTGTAGTGATGTCTAGCTGTTGTCTGACATCCTAGCAACATGACCAGCCCATTGCCATTTGCAGTTTTCAATGGTTTTCATGATACCCTTGACTCCTGTTTTCTTCTAAAATATTTTGGGTACCCCCATGCGATGTTCAACATTTTTCTCTCGTATAAATCAGCACGACTATGAAAAATATAGCATAGTATCCCGACAAGCTTCTACGTCATGCGATAATGTAATAATACGATTTCTATAGATTGTGTATTCATGCATTGACTTGCATATGATGATGATGATCATCATCATCATCATCAACAAAAGTAAGGTAGTACCATTGTTAGACAAATATCTTTCCCATTTCCTCCCATAATGATTTTGATTGTGCTGATCTTTGCCATATCTAGCTGCTAACCTTCCAATATCAATCCTCCAATTTATATCCGACCCTTTCTGACTTCGTTTACAGTCTTTTTGTCAACAAAACGCTACCCCTTTGCTCTATCTGTTGTCATTTTTTCTTGCTGCGTGTCCAGCCCATCTCCATTCTCATCACTGAATTAATTGTATGAGATATTTCACCGTAGTCCGCTCATAGATCTAGGAGGATCTTTTTATTCCAAGGATTGCTCTTCCCATAACTCTCTGAGCAATTCTAAACGGGGTTTTCAATCGTTCTGTTAATTCCCATGTTTTGCACTGCAGGTGTTGGATTATGCATCCATTATACACGTTAAGCACATTAATGCAGCGCTTTTCAATATATCTCTATTCATACCAAATGATCATTGGTGATGTGTCGTTACATTTCATTGTCTCTCTCTAAATCAATTGATCAAATTTGGTAAACATATTCATTAACCGCTTTAAGAGCCTCACCATCTATTATGGTCTTTTTGCTCTTTATGGTTGATAATTAATTTGGTCACTGTTCTGATCATCTTTAATCTTAATTTCTACTTTCCCTATTTCGATAGCTCAGCATGTTTTGTAATTATCCCGATCCTGATGTCTCTATTGTCATTGATACATCGCCAGCGAAACTCAACTTGTTCAAATAGTCTCAGTCTATGTTCACTCCCATTCTCTCACAGTCAGTTTTTTGAAAGATACTTTCAGGGTTCACTGTAAAAAGGTTAGATGTTAGTGTATCCCAGTGTCATACTCTTTTTTCTTCTTTGATTTGTTAGTAGCTTCACGAAGTCTAATCGTTGTAGTGCCATTTTCGTACACGTCCGAAATGACATGTATACGATTCTCGTTAACACTTTGTTCTCGTATTGAATTGAAGACTGTTGTGTGTTCTGTCTAGTGGGATGCTTTTTTGGTACCTGCAAAACCAAATAGGGTGGTTTGTTGTAATCTAATAAGTTTTCGATTAGTCGATTTATTACGTGGAGGTGGAGTATGTTTGGAGCCTATTCGTTTGCATAGTTTATTTCCATCTGTAGTGCCTGTTAGTCGGCTTGTAATTTTTTCGTTAATAGTCAATATATTCTAGGTAATAATGTAATCGGGCAGTAGTGGCAGATGTGATTATCTCTATTTTTGTAAAGTAGAATCGCCATTCAAAGACAAAAGTTATGATGTACCCTTGTGTCTCGTATGCCTTGTGTGAATAAAAGTCCTTGTGAACGACCTCCCCTGCGTTTACCGGAACGTCTGTCGTCATGCCAACCTCGCCGGGTGCTTTACTGAATTTCATATTTTGTAGTACACTGTTTCGTTTTCTGTTACGTCTTGACGTCACCAGTGTCTATTTGGAGTTTCAGTTTGTAGAATTTTTTTTCTTCAGTTTTGCTTCATATCTTAATGTCCTTCATGGCTGGCATTTGCTTTTTACCGGTAGGATACGTGGCTCAAGTGGGTTTTGATTTTTTTTTTTTGTTGATATCCTATCTTGTCCTCTCCACATTTTTTTTTTTTTCGTTTTTATCTTTATTCATCAATTTGTTTAGTTCCAGTCTTTTGGTTTCGCCCTCCATATTTAACCTATTTTGATCAATTCTAATGTTGTTTTTTATTCGTTTATATATATATATATATATATATGTGTGTGTGTGTGTGTGTGTGTAGATGAATATGTGAGTGTACATGGATATCCATACTAAAATTCTTGTACTCTGAACATCTGAGTACATCGTGCACATAATCGTTTCGATTCCTTTATCAAAAGTTCCTGTGAATGATATTTTTCTAACTTTGGCAAAGCAAGTCGATCTGAGTTTAGTTTTAGAAGAAGAAGTAAATTCGTCTTTGTTTTCGCGTTCGTTTCTGTATCACTGTGATTAGCGTAGGGCGTCACTCGTTTTTTTTCTGTCATTGTCATCCATCATTGTTAATTACTGATATAAATCAAAATTCACTTGCATGAGTTTTAGAGAAAGAAGAAAGAATAAGTCCACCTAATGATTAATCCAGCGATAGTGTCGAAAGCAAAGAAAGGATGGAAAAGCCTACCCAACCAACTGTTCAATCGACCACTGACCTTGAAAGTTAGGGAAAAAGAGAAAAAATGTCTAGACAAAACGCCCAAGACCACTGCACCACGGAAACACTACCGAAAATTTATTTGTGATTACAAATATCATGATGGGACAAATACCTCAATGCCTCATGAACGAACATCTATGCTTTTTTTACGATTCTAATATTTTTCTGTTGTTTAATGTTTCTATCATTATACTAATTTTTATAATGACATCATTGGTAGCAACGTATTTTTCACAGAAAAGAAAATAGCTGAAATATGTATACTTGCTATTGTATAAAAATCATATTTTTAGTTGCAGAAGCTCAATGTTAACAAAAAGAATATACCAAGAACTCGGAAACGCAAGTTGACATGATGAGATGTCTTGGAATCACTCTTTCTTTTCCACTCTCTCTTTTATTCCAGATTTGACTAATAGAGTCAACTCTGAGAGTTTGACTTTTCAAAACATATCTATACACCATTTCAAAAAAAAGTTAGCAAACAAAGACGCTGTTTGCAGACTGCTATTTTGAAATAACGTTTGCGAGCTCTTTCTGTTTAGTTGCCGTCTGGTAAAGAAGTGATTTTATGCGACGCTTGAAATTGAAGTTTATTTGTAGTTTAAGTAAAGCTACGTATTCCTTGACGTTTCTGCACCAATCACTGCAAAATATCTATCATTTCATTTTATTGCTAAAAACATATCGTCAACTGAGTGACTTCAATTGAAATCCACCTCACTTCTTTTTTTTTTTCATAGAAACAACAAAATTCTTTGTACGACTCAAAATTTTCGAGATCTTCCTATTGTCACAGCCCGGCAATACTTCATACTTTCGTTTATTTATATCGTTTGCAGACCCTACATATCCACTGTCACAGATCTACATGAACTCACAATCTTAACTATGCAAGCACCATATGTTATGTCATGGTCCACGTGAGCGATAGTAATGATTTGATTTTTACACCTCTTATACTAAATGATACAAAAAAGTTTGAATCCATATATAAATCATAAGTAGTCAAAATGGTGCATTGTAGCTGATGTCAAGGTAAAATTGAAAAAAAGGAATTTCATCTTTATTCAGGCCTTCCACAGGAACTAAGTGGAAAATCAACCGCAGGGAGAAGTTCTAAGCTGATATATATATATATATATATATATATATATATATATATATATATATATATATATATATATATATATTGCATTATATTATACAGAAAATTATTTGAGACGATCTCCCATTATTACACGGTTATCTATCATTCAACCTAGACAACGCAAATAGAATAAACGAATCAAACCTGCAACCGATAAGGTAATTAAGACTGGAAGGTTCATGAACAATGTGTTCTTGAGGGTAAATATAAAACTATGCAGAAGACGAGACGAACAGATACAGTAAATGGCATAAAGAAAATAAAAGCAGACGGGATTGAGTGGGCGGAGACATAATTAAACATTAGGAGGTTATCAGGAGAATAGATAACGACTACTATTTCTCTTGAACTTTCAGCTCACACAGTAGTTCTATAAATAAACAACCACATGTGTGGTTGATATTGGTAAATATCGATTTATTTTATTAAATAACGTATCGAAAGTCCGTGCCTATCATTTCAATATTTGATATTTGAAAATTACTTCAGATGAGAAGTGGTGTCAGTATGATGATTAATGTGGTGATATTGCATGAGACAGATAGTGTGTTCAATCCTCGTCAATTGCTCTGTATATGGTCGCTGCACAAAAAAAGTAACGAAAATTATCTTGCATATTCAAGACGTTACCTCATAGTTCGCGGAATTTAGATTGCGAAAAAGCTTCATCAAAATGAAAAAGTCTTAAGATATGGAGTAGTTTATTTTCCAGTGGAGTGATCACAAGAAATGAATGAAATGTGCAGTAATACACAGAACTACATATACAACCACATATACACATACATACACACACACACATACAAATACATACACGCACAAACACATATGTATTAGTGAAATATATACCACGAGTACATATATTATTCCGAAAAATCTGATTCAAACAGGGCTCAATACTTATAGCAAAGACTAAATATCGATTAAATATATAAATTATATCTATAGACAAGTTTATTCGATATATACATATATATATATATATATATATATATATATATATATATATATATATATATATATATATATATATACATATATATATATATATATGCATAATTTTCACAATCGTAGATAAAAATCCCCACCCTACTTACCCATAATTGGACTAATTATATGTTCTTCCATTCAACATTTCAACATTTTTACGTATTCCCCCTTCAAAAAAAAAAACAGAAAAAATAACAAATCATTCAAAATTTCTAGATAGAAGTTGTTCCCTTGTTTCTTTCGCATTATTTACATTCGGAGAAGTCCAGAAAAAGGAAAACAGTCAAGAACAAATTTTTTCAATAATTCAAAACACAACTTTCAAAATTGTCATGCGTTCCACCCACACACCCACACACACACGCATACACACACACACCGACATATATATATATATATATATATATATATATATATATATATATATATATATAACCTAGAGAGCTTTATGGCTTTGAACAATAGATATATTGAAAACGAAATTTTCCAAAATTTTTTTCCCTGAAATTCATGCCATATTACAAATACCTGTTAATGAAATTCATGTAATAGTTCAGTGTTTCTTATATTTTGCACGCAATTCAATATTATGGAACTACGTGTGGATTTCAGTGATATCAACATTGCTTTCCGCCTGTCAATGTGTTGCATGATCCTTCCCTAACTTAAGCCAATCTATTACGGTGTAAAAGTTTTGAGAGGAAATGTGCACTGTTTTGTTGTTACACTGAGGTTTGTTTAATCACTTGTATTGACTGTGAATTTACATCTGACGACTGACCATATTTTATCAGCTGTGTCATGACCAGCTGTTCGTCATGGAACTATCTAGTGTTGTTATCTTCACTGAAGTCTGTTTTTCATCAAATATACCATTTTCATTAATTATATTTACAGTCGTAATGTTCCTTTCACTGTCGCCTGGTTTCCCTAATCGTTATCATTGTTTGAGAATTGGGGCCATTGGGCCCTTTGCTCTGGCAGTAAATTCTTTGATAAAGTAGCAAATTGAACTTTGGAAAAATGCAATGTCTCTATCATAATAATCTACATGCAGCTCTTGTCTCCAGTATGACTATCCTGTATGATTTCCAGACAGTAGTAAAAAATAAATTTCAAATTTGAAAGAATGGATTCACCGTGTTCGTTATACATATGAAAATGTATGCATACATATAAAAAAAAACTTTTATAAAGAAAATTCAAGATATAGAGAAAAAAAAATCCATCTGCAAACATTTGTTGAAAAGTATCGATAAATTTCCTTATAAATGCATATGAAAGGTTGCGATGAATAAAAATGTTAACTTTGGATTAATAACCTAGTGTCACTGAAACGGAAACAGTGTTTGATGTATTTAGATATTTAAGCTTCAGATGAGGTAGCCATACCAATGCACAACTTCATTTGAAAAGTTGTGGTGTTACTTTGTTACTTTGGCGTTATTTTTTGCAAGAATTTATATAGTGTTGTATTTGGTTGTTACATATTTAATTTTGTCTGGAGGATGATATACGCAACAAACGTTGTAGAAAGACGATCAACAAGCTAATCTTGCTGACTGTTGTAAGTGAGAGATCTGGAAAGTACAGTGTATTGAAAGTTTTCATTCAAAACACATAGTTTGCTACGCTGTATTTGCTACAGAGGAAGGCCGTTGTTATGTACCAGCGACTTCTTTGCCCAGAGAATAGATTTTTTCTTCTCTATTCTGTCATCGATACGAATTGGCTGATGTACGTCAATATTTTCAACTAGTTTGCGCGTTGTTCGAGCTGCAAAGGTTCCTTTTAAAATTTTGAGGTTTTACGATGCGTCCTTTATCTCCCCACTCGAAATCTTCTTCATAGAACTTTGCAATACTTTCTCAACAAGAGCTTGCGCAAACTGCCTGATTACCATTAGTTCAGTGATCCACTGTCGAGCTTCTGATTCACTTTCCAGAAATTGAATATGACATTCAGATGTGCATTTCGTATTCAATCACAATAACCTTCAAAATACACTTTAATTGATACTTCTGAGCAAAGGACTTTTCAAGAGTACGCACACAAGACCAATAAAGAGCTGAGAAAATTTCAGATCTACTTCTAATAATTGTTTCAACATTATTTTACAGATGAAGTTGAAAACGTTTGCACCAACTCAGTATGTGAGTGTGTCTGTCTGTGTCTTTATTGGTCTGTCTATGGATGCACACGTATGAATCCGTGACGTATGTTTACGTAATCTTGTTTGAGAAAAAGCACATTCGTTTAATGAACTGAAAGTTAATATTTTCTATCCTAAAAATATTCCATGAAAGGGAATCTAATTGGCAGGTTCCTTAGCGCATGCGTGCAGACACACACACACACGTGTGCACGCCCATACACTTGCATAGATAACATGCATACGTAGATAAGGTCGGGAAAATGAATGAAGGAATCGAAATTTTTAAAAAGGGAGAAGTGAGTCGAAGTTGAGTGTTTTTGTATATAAGAGCTGGATTTTTATTGCGTCTTGTCGAACACTTTCCTTTACTTCGGCCAGGAAAGTGTTTAAGAATGAGCCACCAATGAACAGAACTAGATGAGTGTTTTTGATCAATATTTCATACTCTCTTTCGCTAAAGATTGATATCACCTGAGAAGATTGGTTTCCACTAAAACAGACAATGTTGCTATAATGTACTAGAGGTCTGTCTGTCTGTATGTCAGAGTATAATGCAGGGACAGCTGCAGCTATATACCAAATTTCCGATGGTTAGTAATGAAACTCCAGTGCATGTTTTTAGAATATTATTTTTTTTAAATTCAAGAATGGTTCGATTTACAATGAAAGTATTTTACTAAAGTGGACCCTTCCTTTGTTCAGTCAACATAGCTAAACTAAAACTTGTTTTATAACCATATAAACCATACACCTAGCTTGAAAAAGGAAACTCGCATAAGGCGGCTCTCAGCTAGTGATTTCAAACTGTTTTCATCATCATCATCATTATGTAATCACACGTCATTGAATATAGACCTTCGCCAGGATTCGTCACATTTCTCTATCGTGGGCACCCTGGAGCCAATACTTTCTGAATTTGTCTAGTTCATCTCTCCATCGATAGTCTGCCATTCTTACAACATGGCCATCCCATGGCATTTGAGTTGTTTAATGGATTCTATGATGTCTTGGACTCCCATTTTCTCCCAGATATATTGTGCTGCCTTGTGGTTCCACCATGTGAGGTTGAACATAATTCTTCCATGTGCACGTTGCATAGTTCTCAATTTGTGGGTTTGTCTCTTGGTTAAGTTCCATGTTTCAGTTCCATAAGTGACTATCAGAAGGATGCATTGGTTGTATACTCTTTATAGGATTATCGGGATCTTCTTGTTCTTTAAGGTTGAGCTTGGTCTGCTGTAGGCTTGCCATCCTAGAGTGAATTTTCGTTTGATTTATTCTTCTTTTGAGGATTTCAGAGAGATTTGTTGTCCTAGAGAGACGTAATGGTCTATTTTTTCCAGTTCAGCGTCTTCAATTTTGATCGTTGTGTTCTTATTTCCGACGTGATTGTTGCACAAGATCTTTGTTTTGCTGAAGTTCATGTGTAGGTCAACTTTTCTGCTTTCTCCATTTAGTTTATTTAGTATCACTTGGAGATCGTGAAGGTTCTCTGCGAAAAGGGCAATGGTGTGTGCAAATCTGAAGTTGCTCATTTATCCACTGTCTATTTTGATTCCTCTATTCTCCCAGTTTAGGTTTCTAAAGATCATCTTGAGGCAGGCTACGAAGAATGTGGATGAGCTGGTATCACCTTGTCTTACCTCTTTTTCGAACCGAAAGGGCTCAGAGTCTTTATGTAACCTGATTAAGCAGCTGCTGTGATTGCTTATAAGTTGCAGCGCTCTGACGTATACGGGGCCTACACCTTGTAAAGTGATGGCCTTCATTATCATTGAGATTTCCGCTGAGTCAAAGGCCTTTCTAAAATCGTTAAAGGCTACAGCAACCGGCAGTTTGTAACCTGTTGCTGTTTCTTACAGCTGATATATTGAATGCACGTGGCATGTGGTCGAGAAGCTTCATCTAAAACCAGTTAGCACCCATGGTTGGTTTTCATCTAGTGTTTTTGTGATTCGGTTGATGAAGATTTTTGTGAAGAGTTTGTATCTGCAGTTCAGTAGACTTGTGGGTCTGTAGTTGTTGAGATCTTTGGGTTTCCTTTTTTTATATAAAAGCATTGTCATTGCAATGTTCCAATCTTTCAGGACTTTACTTTGTTTTAGGCATTTTGAACAAAAATATGCCCCCCGAGTCAGTCTCTGCAACCCTTCGCCAGTTGTTGAAGTGTGGCGCTAGTCAGGCCGTAGTTGATTTGTTGTGGTATCTCAGCTTCTAGTCCACCCTACCTCGCTCACGTTGTATTCAAATCCAAACAGATGCAGCTATCTGCTCAAAGACTCTGAAGCGTGGGAACAAAGACCCATGGAGTTGTCACAAATTGAAAAGGAACAATCGACAGAGGGTGTACAATATGTGACAAATTTATATCAGTATCAATACAAGATGATTGGTCAAAATATACGCAGATACGGGAGAGGAAACTATGGTATGATTATCAGTCTGTTTCTCGGGTTATCTTTTTGATATCTCATGTTACGTCTATTTGCATAGCTCCAACTAAGTTCTCAAATCGATATTTTAAGTATTTCGGGATATCCACTTGATATCTCTTGGTATATCTCTTCGCATAGCATCACCAAAGATATAATCTTCTTGGGTAGGGATCCCACGTGGTGACAAGGAACGTGTAATTCTCTACTGTCCCGGCGGCTTTTCTTTTCTCTTTTAGCTGCTACTCAAATATAGCTGGTTTATATGATGGCAGGATACCTTTGTGTGTGGGGCCGATGGCTAAAGAGTTTATGATTGATTTTCCTCCTCTCAGCTGGTAAATATTGAAATCGTGCTGACCTAAGCAATCTCATTCCTCCCTCTCCAAATTTTGAAATCATAATTTTCCTTTGGGAATATGCATCGGCGATAGGCGGTGCCAAATCCTCTGGCAATCAATTTACCTGCCCATAAATTACAAGTATTTTCCCAATGCAGGGATTTTTAAACCTCTCAAACAAAGTCGATTAATCATACATCTGTATTCTGTCCAAGCTTCGCTCATCTGACCTTTATAATTACAGAAATATTTTCCCAAATCAGGGATTTTAAACCTCTCAAACAAAGTTAATTACATCTGGTTACTCTCAAGAGCTTCTTAGGTACCCGTCCTGATTTGTATTACACTCAACCTTGCAAGATTATCATTTTTCAACTTTCAGATTCCTCTAATTTACTATTCATTTCCTTGGTGTTATTTTTCTAATTGACCCTTCATTTCCATAGTGTCACACATGAGTTAAATAGAAAAGCCTGTTCCTATTTGATGATCTCACTTCCTTTTTTTGAGTACATTAATGGTGATATTGTCTAGGTCAGAGGGCTTTCATTTCTTTGTTTGTATGATTGCTTTTTCATATCCCACTGGATTACTTCTGGGAACCCCCCGAGAAGATTGGTCGGGTCTTGTATATCCTGTTTGATGTTTATTGTCCTTGTTTTAGAGTTTTTAGTAGAAAATAATCCTGTTACTGTGTGTTGTTAGGTCTCCATTTTCCTCGAGCTTACTGGTTATTTGCTTCCATTCTGAATTGAGGTCTTTGTTTATAGCTTTGAAACCCCGACAGTTGATTTGATGATCACATCTCCTTCTGTCCTCTCTAATTGTTCTATTCACAAAAATCTTTTCAATTCTTCTCTTGTTGTGGTCAGTGGCTGTAGGTTTTTGCATTTTTTCATTAGATTCTTGGTTTCATCTGCGATTTTATTAATAGTATTGTGCTCTTTGGTTCAGATATAGTTGCAATTTCTCAGGTGTATTCAAACCGAGTAAGCAAACATAGTGTCAGAAATGAATACAGTTACTTACCTTTCGCCAATCCACTTTATTTGCCACATCCAGCTGTAAAGTATTCATCTAAATAAATATCAGCATTTCTTTAATCTGGAAGTACTTACGTCAGACGCGATTTTGCAATGATGTCATAAGCAGTAGAAACAGCTGCTGTTTTCATAAATAAACTCCGTTGCTATATCAATGCAATCATGTACAATATTAGTTTCCATAAGAGGCAACGAGGAATACCAGGCAACTATATTGTAGCAATCTATAACACAGTGGAAGTTTGAGGTAGAGAAAGTTATCCAAAAGGTACCTTTCCACGTTCCATCTAGAATAAACCTCTGCCCTGAATATTTTGATTTATTCTAATTCCTGGCCGTCAATATCAGTCTAATTCAACCGTTTCAGAGGAACCAGTGCATATATCTGAATATCAAATTGAATAACAAATTTTGCAGGATCCGTATATAATAAATTTCTAAACACTGCAATAAGGAATTTAGTTCACAATCGTCAAAATAAATGAGAGACGGACCAAGTTTATATATAACAAATGAAAGAGAATACTGGAAATCATGAGATGAAATAAGTTTCATTTTTCTTAGGAAAGCATTCTCACTATCATTCTATTACTAGTTCTATTCTATCTTATTATTTACGCATCTTATCACAACACTTTATGTAGATATACTCTTTGTCCACAAGAGCAAGCATCGGAATTTCTAAATAAAAATGTAGGGCCTTATGGGATTCAAACGTATATCCTACGCTTCAAGTAAAGCTCAAAATTATTGAATAATAATAGTGAAACATTTCCCTTAAAAAATCCAAAAAGAACCATTTTTCAGTATCAAAACAATGATCACTTTAAAAATTGAAGAGGATAGGTCGACAAAATGAATATAGATTTGTGCCTCGCTTAATTGTCGAGTTTCTATGGCCCAAATGGTCTAAGTAGAATTTGTTAATGATAGCAACGCAAGCCTGAGTCTTATAATAAAACTAATTTTTTTTTTCTAATTCCATGCTTTTTGCTCTAGTAGTCATATTGTCTCAATTCAGACTGTTTAAAAGCAATAATACAAGGACAAATCAACGATCATCTGCCTTTATAGTATTATAGTTTCATAAAATAACTGCACATACCTTGAAAGTACATTATTTTTTAATATCTGTTTTCTTGCTCTTTGATACATTTAGTCCAGCGCCCCAAAGGTTTGGATATACCTTTGAAAAATGTTTTTGTTTGCACATCATCTTTCACGTCCTGGTCTGTGGCGATTAGATGAGCTCTTAAGACATATTTATTAGAGTCAAAAGGGTAGTAATACCAGGGAACACGATTGGAAAGATAATGGGAAATCAAGACTCAAAAAGGTCAGGGTTTCAGAGCATTAAACAATGACCCAGTTCCTCAAGCTCCTTTTCTTGGTTTTCAGAGCGTTTTAGGGTCCTATCTTGCTTATAATTCATGCAAGCTGGTACGGATGATCTCTTAAGCAGAACCTTGGATAATTTGCATACGATTTGTCACATTATAGATGGTAACTTTTTGGGTCGTCAGAATCATGCAGCGGGCTTGCTTAATTATAAACTCAGTTGTGGATGTTGATAGGCATCCTATTCCTTTGCCGTATTTGATGGACGTCCGATCATATTTGAACTTCCCAATTCATTCATACATACCCCAACATGGTAAAAAACTATCCCTATATTGCGCTGGAAGTCTTCAATGGATTTCAGCACCTGGTACACCCGCAGCCTATAAAAACGAATCACTGCTGCCTCTCCATGCAAAATGAGAGCTGATTGGCTATGCATATTTTATGGTAGCACAAAGGCTGACCATAACTAATGCACCCTGTTGTGATGACAGACACATCAATAAACCCATAATCATAATCATGATAATAGCAGTAGTTGTTGTAGTATCATTATTTGTAGTAGCAGTAGTTGTAGTTTCATGCTCAAAGTAATTCAACTGCTGCCTGGAATAATTTCCCCACCCAGTAACTTTTATTTTTGCACATATTCCATCATTATAATTATTTTATTAATTGAATAATTGGAACTTTGTGAAGATCGATTTTACCCTATCATCTGCCAGTCATCGATTGCTCAAATTTCAATCTCGGGAAGATAGACTTCTCGAGGTAAGAGGAACAAGAGTTTACTTTCTATTTCTGTTCCAGACTAAGGGCTATAAAAGACGGCCCAAGTAGTTGCTATGAAAAGCAATTGAAATTAAGATTAGAAGAATACTAATCTTATATTATTAAAGGTTATTGAAATGTTTTGCACATATTGCTAGGAATCTTTCACAGTGTCAATATTTTCTTGTACAAATTATCAGTCATTATCTTCATGCTGATCAGTTAGATCATGAGCAAATGAATCAGAACCTTTTGATTTTGACACTGAACACCGTACTGTGCTAGGAATGATCGATCACACATTTTGCAAAAATGTGTGATCCGCAAATAAGTTATTTTTCTCACTTTTTGTTAAACTCGGCGATGTCACCAGATAATTGAAAGGTAAATTGAATATTTAATTAAATTGAAAATCATTTTCTAAACTTTAACATAATAGTTATAGGTATAATGGCTCTATCTATGCCCTTTTGGGTATTTCAAGTCACCAAAGAATAAAGAAATAATGTAAAACATTATTGATAATAATATAAGAGAAAGAAAGGTCTGGTTTATACTCCCTAACATATGAGATCATGTATTTGATATGAACATACCCAAAGATTTCGACGGAGATTGGCAACAAACTTTGTACACATGTATCATAGAAGGTGGTTTATCCCCACAAACTTGCTGCGAAAATCTTTACTTTAGCCGCCGAAGACATTATCGATCTCAACCTGAGTTCAACAACTGTGGAAGATCCCTCCCTTAGGACATGCATATCCATGATGCAGCAAACATCAGTTAAAAATGATGGAACATCATTTGCTATTCCAGTGATAAGTTAAACAACTCAGAAGAATAAAAAAAAACATCCATGCAGTCTTGCATCATACAAAAATGTCCCTCCAGTTGTTTTCAACTTTGACCCAACCCTACTGTTCATACCAGGGATCTTGGTTCCTACTCTTGGAATGACAAAGAATAATGACAGGTTGCATAATCATAAAAACCGCTAAAGAAATCTGAGCTGACCAGGACTTCTTAGCATATGTTGCTTAACATGATTCAGTCTAGCAAGATTCTATATCTCCTACAATAGTATCATCAATACCTTTTTTCTTACGAGTTGCACATTCAGTCATTATGATACACCATTTAATGAATGTTGTTAAAACTTGTAAACCCCAACACAAGCCAGCTCCTCGTGCTGGTTATTGACCAAATACTATTCGCTATAAGCAAAAGTATACAATAGAACTTCCCTGTTATACATAGAGAAAATGGATGTATAATGTTTGGCGTATAATACGTTGAAATAAGACCATAAGTAATTGGCCTGATAACAGTGATTGGACAATGGTTATATCTAAAGCTGATTCTCTGTTGCTCTCTTTATATTCCAGTCTCATACATATGACAGATACCCAGCCAATGTTGCAGATGAAGAATATCAAATGTGCTTGCAGCCTAGAGGATCAGCTAACGACAACAATATATGCTGTACTTGACACCTGTTCTTGAAATCTAGCTTTGCATTCCTCAGGTAATGGGAGGAGCCAGAGAAGGAGATTTTCTCCCGTACTTGTTTTGTCAATTGAGCTTGTGTCATAACAACCATTTAAGGTGGCCCTCTGATCTCATCAAAGATACATATATGTCAATCAGCAATTTCATCTTTCGGGGGGATTTGTTGTATATAAGACTAAATGAAAATTTTCTGCTATGGCACTCTAGCACATGAGCAGGTAAATTGTGTTGTGAAGGGTAAGAGTGAGACCAGAGATTATCCAAATACCCTGTCGTTTTGGATGCTTGCAGGGACAGAAACATCAAGGATTATAGCAGAGTTTGAAGAAAACTCATTGATTGGACAAACCATCAAGAGTGGACCATTTCAACTCCAACTAATTCTGCTCAGGAAGTGATATCTCTTGAGGCTGAGTTTGAAAAGAAGGGTAACCTTTGCCATAACTATTGGCATAGGATCAATCAACAAAGCAGAAGTACCACCAGAATCAATTCAACAAGTGACTGCAGAAGTTTCAGATGGTGCAGTTATAGTTCAGATACGGTCACCAGAAACCTCCCAGATATTTGATGATTACTCTAAGGATGTATCCCTACCAAATATCAGACACAATCTCGACCGTGTGCATCTAGTTCATATTGCATAATTGAATTATAACCTAAACAACCTTAAGAGAAAAACAAGAGCACTTAGGAATCAGAGTAAAAAAAAAAGTAAAAATTGATATTTCATTAAAGGTGCCAACTAACGATCAAAACCTTCTGCGTGTCGGTGAGAACGGAACAGCTCTTCCACAAAATGTCAAGAGAGATGACAAGCACTGATTTAAAAGGTAAAGAGGTTTTACAGCATTCACGATCATAAAGTATTTCCATCAGCAGTGAGAGAGGACAAAAATATCATTGAACATTGTTCACATGAAGATTTAGGCACAAAATTAGCACTGCATCCTTTTGATGCTGCACATGAAGAACTTTACGATAAGATCATCAAATACACATGTGGCGGTACTCATTGAATCAAACTTGCTTGATATTTTAGAAAATGAAAGAAAGATATCATTTGGTACAAAGGGGCATCACAGTTACAGAGCATCACATTAAAGAACAGCTGGATTGGGTCCCTCAAACTGTCCAGCATTAGTAATATTCCATTTATTCACTGGGACTTACACCCCACCTCTGCACGGATAGGTGATCGCAGAGCATGGATCCCTTCCTGCAGCTGGCAGATCCCCCCTTTGCATAACCCTGACAACGTATGTAATTTGCTGGGGAAATGTGTTGTACATATAGATAGATGAACCATGACTGCAATCTATTACAAAAATATCCAGAGCCTCGGCTGTTTTCCAGTAACACAAGCTGTTTTTCATGAAGACATGTATAGAGGCAATAGCTCAAAAGTATCCCAGAATTCCATGTCTTGCAGACTGAGATTGGACTGAAAAAGATGACCCATGCATAGGAACCAAAGAGGGAACTATTAAACGAGCCCAAGACATGTTATGAGCTGATATATTGCAACTGTAAAAATGTTTCAATTTCTACTAATTTCATCTCTCTCTCTCTCTCTCTGCTTTTGATAATTCAGATATGTACTGAATATATGTTAAATAATGATATTGTTGATTTTAAGTCCATGTATATTGCCAAAAATCATAATTGCATGATCTATGACTCAAGAGTTATCGATATGGCCATTTTGAAAGATTCTCGATAAGTTACCAGGATGCACTGCTGCATTCATATCTAAAACTAATTAGTATGGTTACTTTCATATATGTACCCAGTTTTATGCTTTGAACCCAATGTGCACAATTCAGTCCAATATCCGTTTGACCATCCAAGCATAAACTGAAATACAAGTTTTATTTTATATCTTCAGCAAAATCATTACTTTCACATCAATAATGGATTCAGCTTTAAACAAAAAATCTTTCCATGACTTTATTTATCGTTTTCCATCATGTACGTCGATATTGATATGCTGAGAACATTTTTATATGGTAGCAAACATTTAATGATTCAAGCCTGAAACTTCGAGAACATTTCACAGAGCTGGACAAATGACATGCGATGGCATTCCATCCATGGACATGTAAACCCATGCATCTGAGTAAAAGAAACTAATGAAAGTCAAAGTCATAAGAGACAGAGATGCTTCAGTACATACGCTGGAAAATACTGAAATGGAGAGATTTCTAAGAGCCCATACGGACGATTGCATCAATTTTACAACACATATCCCCTAAAAGCTTAAAAACGCTAACAAAATGCTTTGGTACATATTTCATGCCTTTATATAAATAGATGAAGAAAAGTCTCTGTGTTTTTACAAAGATATTATCCGTCCACATCTAGAGTTCACAGCATGCATCTTGTTGCCTCACCAGAGGCACAACATTGTTGCAATAGACAGGGGTCAGGAGAAGAGCTACAAAAATTGTCCAAAAAATCAAAAACTCATTATATACTAAGACGTTGAATGAAATTGATCTAGAAACATCAGAATACTTTCATGACCATGCTGATCTGTTGAAAGACTACTGTAATCAAATAGCACCCATACCAAAATTGTCACTGCTCTTTGTATCCTGAAAAGCACATGTTTACAACATCACTATCAACAAAACTCGCAGACATAGTCAAAATCTCAAAGTACAGAATCCATTGGGTTGAGAATAAATTTCTCTTCCACTCGAGTGACCAAACTATGGAATGGTGTCAGTGAAGAGACTATCCCCTCCATATCAATCAATGCATTCAAAAATAACTTATCGAAGAATATAGGAAACTAAATATCAATTCTCATATTAGCACAGTCGAAATCTGCCTGCTTGACTGGGCTAGATTGATTGATTGATGAACCACTTATGATGTTATCCAGCTGTCACTAAAACCTATTTAAAGGAATTGAAAGTATTCATGGGTATTTATTTGCACAAAAGGTTATTACTGAAAAAATGAAAAAAATTTGATAAATCAGGAAAATATTTCTGAATAAATGCAATATATTTCCACAAAACAGTTAAAAAAATGATTTTTTTTTTTAGAATAGTTATTTTTTTCCAATTGAAATATCAAAAAAGTTTTTGTGCTGTATATAACAAGCGAGATATTCTTAACTGATAAAAAAGGAACAAGTCTGGTCAGCCACTCAAAAGAAACCGTCATGTGATCATGTCTGTTGGTAGCATGCTGTTTTAAGGACGATCAATTAAAAAAGTAGAAGGAAGGGTGTATCAATGAATAAGATACTCCTCTTTCCTTTTATGGACAGCAATCATTTATAATGTCTGGATTTACAAACAAGAAAATGAGAATAATCAACCATGCACTAATAACCTGTTTAAGGTTAGGATTTAAAATAACTATTTCAGAAGATATCTACTGTAATTCTGGTACAAATTTGCATGGCTGTAGCAATGACAAATGTATTCTGTACAGCTTACATGCTTTTGAAACCCTAAGAAATTGGTTGTTTTATTAGGGGAGCTCCAATAAGCATAAAAGCAAAATCCCCCATAAGTTTTCAGCAATAGAGTGCTAAAGCAAATTTGAAGCATTTCAAGTTGATTTGTGCCACCTGTAAATGTTCCAGATAAATGCATACGTAGGCAAACTGGAGTGAAAACCGAAGTCATCTAGATTCACGGTTTTATTTGACGGTTTCCAAAAAAGGGGAATAAATACCATGAAAGACAGTGTATGTAAGAGAGAGTACGTGTCAGAGAGAGGGAGAGAATATGGAGAGTAGCAATTGAAAGTTCCTTGCATTATGAAACCACCCCCATTGTATTAACACAACTGTCATATATATACAAATATTTACAGCATATCACTGACTTCCACTTTTAATGGTAAAGTTATCATAATTGTTAATGGTAACATTTTGTCGGTTACGAAAGCAAAGAAAATTTTAAAAATCTATCTGAAACGAAACAGACCTTTCCAGATAACAGTATTCGGGTATATCGAGAAAAAATGCGTAAAAAGATTTCCCTTTCTTTTTTTTTCTTTTTTTTTTTTTTGAAATTTCCTAACAATTGCTCGAGGTGTTTTTTCAACGAACAACTATAAATCTATATCACTGCCTCACCATCTATTGATCTACAAGTGTTACCACCACGTGGACAGAAAGAGAACATTGTCTATCAAGAAGCTTAAATTAATTTACAACTGTAATTTCAACAGAGAGTACTGCAACGGAATCCTCCCATTCTACGCGACTGTAATGATAAAAAATGTATATTCTCAAGTTATATTTACCATGTGAAAAGGATTTGCTGACAAATGAATTCTGTTTTTGATAAAACACCTTCACAAATATCTTTTCCTAAAATTACATAAACACTGATCGTTTTCCCTAGCTACGAATATAATAATTCATTGTGATCATCTTTTCAATAGAATTGAAAACAACTTTACTAATGCACGTCATTTTTCTTCACTCAATAAATCAATTATATAAATAGAATAAATGAAATGTGAACTAAAGATATCTAGATAGAGGGTTTCAAAATGTGATGGTAAGCTGTCATAACAACCAGAAATACGTTACATATTCTATTTCAAAGAAATGTTCTGTAAGTGACTGAAGGTGATTGAATCAGAAATTGAGGTAAAAAAAAGAATAATTTAATGAGTGACTGAGTGGTTTAATGAGAGAAAAAATTGATTGGGTGATTGACTTTTAAAAAATGATTATTAAATCTATACAATCAAAAGGACTTTAAAAATTCAACCCCAGGAAAGAAGAGTTAGAAAGTTTCTTACATTGTAGTAAGATGATATCATTGCTTTTCAAATCTTTAAATACACATGATATTTCTAAAAATCCAAAACAACATTCTCCTGATATTTTGGTAAAATTCAATTTCGATAAAAACCGTATACAATTTTCATGAATATCAAAAATATATATTTTCCTCGCCTTTTGTTACAGTTTGTTCACCTTAAAAACGCATACGATATTTATGAACATTTAAAAAATATTTTTCTCATCTTTTGCTACTGTTAATTAACGTTTAAATAAACACAACATTTGAAATTCAAGTTTTTTTCTCATATTTCGTTACGTCTTTTTACATGAACATACTCATATTTTGATAAAAGTTATCCATGATACAACATTGCAAGTCTTAAGAATTAAAGATTAAGAATTGATGAAAGACGACAAAATGAATCACAAGAAAGATTTACAGAATGGCTTGAAGCGAAGAGATTAAGAATTGCTGAGAGACGACAACAAAGAATACAAACAGAAATCAGAACAAGGCTAGAATTTTAAAGATTCGGAAATGCTGAAATGCGACTCAATAAATCACCTCAAAAACAAAAGTCCGGTCATTGCCATACTTATGTGGCCTTGTGAATATTTTCTGCCAATATTTTCAAAATATTTTCTGCAAAATTTCCAGCGAATGGTAGATACAATGATTCGGGTCAGAAAGATAAGATGATGCTGCCTGAACTTAGATTATCACCATCTATCTTCATGATTCGATGAATAATCGAAAGAATAGCAATTCGAAACCTTTCAAAGACTGCAATATACCTTTCAATCCTGCATTTTTGTTTGCTCAAATGGGAGAGCAGTGGTCCATACTGTTTTAGTGTTCATGATCAAATCTATCATGGCTCCAGCTACATGTATCCCACAGGAGGAGACTACCATTAATATACACATCTCTATGTAGTTCACTGATATCACATTAAAGAATCACTGCAAAGATATTTGCTACTTCTAATTAATGAAAACTTGAGATAAGCTCATTAAAAATAGTAATGTGTTTGCCAAGGTGAATAAGATGTTAGAAAAAGTTAGAAGGGATGGAAATCAACGAGTAGCAGAATGCAATATTCCAACTTCTATTGTTAACATATCATTCAAGAGGGACGGATATAGGGATTGAAGACGTTACAGCTTACCGACTGATGGAATAACGACGATTCGTCAGAAATAATGATGGCGAAGTAACTTCCGAAAGAGATTTCCGTGTATTTCCTCGAAATCAAGGAATTACTTATATCAATTTCGACATATTGACTCCTAATATTGATTCAATGGTACATACAATCTTCTTCCACTACAAAATAAAACGGCACAAACAGCAGCAACATGAACGTGCAATTCACTTTTGCAGGGAGGAAAATCTTTTTAGCAATTGGTGGTCAATTCTTTGTATCGAAGATTTCAGAATAGTTAACGACTTTTGCCACTAATGCAAGAACCAGTGTAAGGAAGAACAGTTATTTACAATATAATCTCTCCTAGGAACATAAGAGAAAAGTACTATGAGGCCATGGCTCTTGCAGGGGAACTTGATAAGCCAGATTCATTTATATCTATGACATGCAATCTTTCATAAAGTGAGATTAGGAATAACCTTTATACAGAACAAGAGTTTTCATGCAGACCAGATATTGTTGCAATAAAATTGCATGAATCATTGATGGATATATAAAATTATACCTAAAATGATTATGTATTTGATAGTATTGGCATATTCATATTCTATCGAATTTCAGGAACGAAACTTACCTCATTTGCATATTCAGGTCTGAGCAGGAATACCTGATCCAGATATCGAGCCTACTCTTTTCAGAATAATTAAAGATTGTATGATCCATGGTTCATGTGGCAACACTAATCCTACAGCTTCTGGTATTGATAATAATAAATGTAAAAAAGACTTCCAGAGTTGATGGATACCCCCTGTATAGAAGTTGACCGTATATAACCCCACATCGAGGCAATCACTCGATTGACAGCTGATATATTTTTCCACAATCCCAATTCAAGCTGAACTTTCATATAAATTTTGAAGCGTGCCCTTCTATCAATTCTGTATAACCAAGTACATCAATAAAGGCTATGACCCCGTTAATGTTCAAATTGGAGATAATTACGATTTGGAGGGAATTGCTGACGATTATATTTTAAAATTTTGAAATGCCAGATATATCAGTGCTCCGAGGATGAAGCAACGCTAAGAAAATGAGATGCATGAAGAATCACATGTGATTATTCAGACGTCAGTTCCTTTGGAAAAAGAGCAGAATGTCTACTTCACTGAAGAAAATGAGAGACAAACATCAGAAGAGGCTGATTGGGAAAATAAACACTTGGCAACGTGGTTTATTTTGATTCAGCGTGCTGTTCAAGCTTTATTCTGTCTGCTTTATTCATCAATTCCATATCATTATGGTTTCGTTAATGAAATATCACTGAGAAAACCAAGAAGTCATGGAGCGGGAAAAATTATTCCAAGGATGCATTAGGCAAATCCTGAAGAAATAGATCGCGACAATGTCAGATTACTATTGTTAAATGTCAAAAGAGCAGTTAGTTTGGGGAGTCACTTTAAGAGAAGCCATAGAAAGATGAAATCTGATCAGTGACGACAATGGATAGGTTACGTGCATACTGTGTCCTACCCCCCTTATCACATCAGACATTAATTTGTCTTAATTCGTTACCTAAATATACCTAAAATCCAATACATCTCTACGAACAATTTGAGGATGAAATAGCAAAAGTCTCGCCATCACAGTCCATGATTGAACAATCATGGCGTCAAAAATCATGGAAAGATCAATTCATCGAAGAATAAATATGGTCAGAATAAATTATATTTATGACATCACCGGCGTTTTCCACTGGAAAACATCTAAAATAGAACAACATTTTTTTAGACGCTATTTATAAACTCATAAAAATAAAGCCAAATAATGTCAAAAAAGCTTCCTTCAAGAGAATAAATAAATGAAAATAAAGAGATATCTGTAAAAGTGGTTTAGTGGAGTACTGATGTCAATTTTCAAGTCTGTAGACGAAACGGTATGGCCAGTAATGCTGGAATCAACAAATACCCAAACAGATACTCATTCAAGTACAACATTAAAGCTGTTTACTTCTGCTTCAAGTTTATCTGCTTGGAGTAATTCCTAATTCTGATTGAAAGCTAGTAAACATATGTCAAGACCAGGCAATCCCGGTACCAAACACTTCGAACAGTGCGTTGACAAAGTCCGTCGCGTTCAGATCCGGTTGTTGGGAAATATGAACACAAATCTGCGAAAAAAAAAAAAGGCTGCATCTGTGGAGAAACGTAAGTTGGTTCAATATTTTTTTAAAATACCGTATTACATTTCACATAAATGATAAGTGAAGTTCGGTTAAAGTTTTCTGGGATACTCAAACACACCCTTTGGCTTCTAGAGTTGATGTATGCACATCCGTACTTCCAAACTTATCTATCCGTGTTAATTATAACGTACGCACACATACACTCTCTTTCTCTGGTCTCTCATCAACCTTGTCAGTACTCATCCCTGAAACACCCTTTTACTGGCCAGCTTTCATTGGGAAAGGGGCAGGTGCTCTTGACCTCTGGCTCCATCCATCTATTTATGGAAAAGGATGGGAACAGAAAAACACACAGCCATTTTATCATAGGCGCACAAATTGTTGACTTTGTGCTCCACATACACCAACCACGTAACAATATATCGTATCAAGTTTAAAAAAGAATGAACATTATAATAATCCTTTTTTAATTTTAATGAACAATCTAATGATAAAATCTCACCACACTGTTGATATTTTTTTAAACAGACCTTTCTTTTGCGTGTGTTATTTGACAAGTTTGCGTCTGATTCAAAACAGGACGGTGGGCAGGAAAATTAACCAATCAGTGCATCCCATTCGAGCTCCAACAGCAAAAAAACAAAACAAAACCAGGAATATAAACAAACAGGAAAGAAGATGCAT
>OY735203.1:28767795-28835295 GCA_963457665.1 Thysanoteuthis rhombus
TGATAAGATTTTAGAACGTTATCCCTGAGATGAAGCTTTGAAGTTTTTCGAATGTATGAAAGTGGAGGAGTAGATTGGTGGAAGCAGGTGCAGTAATATACACAATCGTATTATCAGTTGTTATTGTTGTTATTAATGCTTTTAGCAATAAAGTCAAGGCAAGGTTAGGATTTTTTCTTATCATAGATGAGATGTCCGTTAAATGTCAACTGAAGGATAGGAGACGTGGTTTGATATATATAAGTTTTAAGCTCTGCCTAAGCTCACTGGAAAAGACAAAAGATATAACAAGATTAAAGTATATATTATCTAATATTTCTGCTGCAGGCAGATGAATTTGATTTTAAGATTTAGTCCAATCGGCTGAAACAAAATTGAGAAGTAATCTTCGTTTTATTCTTTTGGTTTTATTTCTATCTCTATGTATTAACTTCCATTCTGTCCGTGTATGAATCTGTTGGTTTTGTCTATAACGTTGTTAAAAACACCTAAAGATGGGGACAGTTCAACCAAATTTGGTATGCGTCCTCAATGGACTTAGGGGAACGGGGTAAAATTGAAAAGAGTTTCGAAATTTCTTTCCAAGTATTTCAGAGATGTGGGTTCTTTTTACAATGTAATTGTAATGCCAAGTCACAAACTTACTTTCTGCACGTATACATACCTTCTTATTTAACATGTCCATATATGATTCTTTCAGATGTCAAATATGAAGCCAGACTTTCTTTAAACGGGGTTGAAAAAGAGGGGAGATTTTCCCAAAGTGAAAAAAAGGTGAAATCTATCTCGCTGTAAAGAGTAAAACGTGACGAGGAGCTTTCATCCCATTTAAGATGTCAAAAGTGAAGAGAGAATATTTTCTACTCATATAAAAACTCTTTCACCTTTAAGGACCTTCTCATAAAGGTCGAAATTGAACTGGGGACTTTTACCCTCTTCCAAGGGCACAGAAGTGAAAGGATACATGTTCCAGTTTCGAAGGTTAGACGCTTATGTAAATGTATCCCCTCTTTGGGGGTTCAAAAAAGAAGGGATACCTCACTCTTCCTGTAAAGGTCTGGGGTGGCTTCAGGACTTTTCTACCTGTGAGGTCGATGGTCTTCCACTCCTTATTTTAATCTCTAAACGGCAAGACACAGAACAAACACATATATTACGAAATATTTCTCATACTGATTATTCTCCTTTGGAGAAAGTAGACCATTACAACTATCGCTCTAGGTTGGCAAGTCTGCGGAAGAGACAGCCCAATCTTCAAAAACACAGAAGTTCTTTAGCTCTAAAAAGAAGGTTATACAACCAATGTATCCTCCTGATAATTTACTATGGATAAACATGATACCTAAACAAGGCACTGAGGTTAAATGCATATTATTCGTCATAAGAAGACAATTCTCGGTATTGCTCCAGTTTTTATACTGCTTTATCCCTAAACTAAATCATTTAGACTATGTTGCCGTTTCGTAAGTTTTTGTCATTTTTCGACTAGGACTTATTGGGTTAAGAGAAGAGATAATTTCCGGACAAAGAAAGATGAAAAAGACAATGGGAATAGTAAGAAAGAGACAAATGAATGGCTGAACTACCAATATGAGAAAGGAATGTCAACCAGAAGGAGATAGCAACTGTCAGATGAAGAAAAGGGTGAAGGTCCTCAGAATAAGGGAAAATGACAATAAAGAAGGAAGGAACAAGCCAGATGAAGAGAGCATGAGATTCCCCACATTGAGAGTGGAATGTATATCTTTGAAATTGGGAGTGACATTTCCTCTAGCATAACAACCACTGATTCCAGTTACTTTTGATATAATCCAGCGAAATCATTGTTACTGATACTAGGAAAGTTCGATGTCTGGTTCGATTTTTGAAAGGAACAAGCGAAAGTTTCCGCGCTCAATGTATTTTAGAGAATTTTTTGGATGACAAATAATTCACGGCTACATTTAAAGAAAGAGAAGATAAATTGCTTTCCACAGATATGGGAATGAATAAGGCAGACTGCTCTGCAGTTACGTCGTTTCGAATTGATGACAATGTCGGAAACTGATGAAATCCCCGATCTTTATGAATAAGGACGTGACTTTTTTGAAATTATGTTACATCAGCCCCTCTGGGCTGCAAATAAATTTTAGTCCCTTCCAAAGCACCTTTAATATCTGAAAGTCTGAAAAAAGGTAAAACACAAGAAAAAACTTTTAAAAAGATAATGTCATCATTGGATTTTCTGCCTCAAATTATATATATATCTATATCTATCTATCTATATCTATATCTATCTATCTATCTATCTATCTATCTATCTATCTATCTATATATATATATATATATATATATATATATATATACATATATATATATATATATATATATATATATATATATATATATATACATATATATATATATATATATATATATATATATATATATATATATATATATATATATATATATATATACAACTTTAGAGTTATACTTCAAAAAGATACTTTTCAGACTTTGTTGTGCCTTATCAATCCACAAAGACGACATTTCAGAATATTTCAAAAGCAATACTATATATCAATTCACTTTAGTATTTATATGTCTGAAGAATAGATGTTCAGGCCTTTCAAAACTGAAATAAAAGGGCATTAAGGAAGACTTAAAGGCGGGGAAATCCCCAACATTTTCAAAACCTAATATCAAGAACTTATTTCCCACCAAAAACTAGTATATGAATTTAAAACATTGCTATAAGTGGTGTTTGCACCTTCTTTCAGGTACGCATATCTTCCATACATAGTAAACTCAACCACCTTTTATCAATACTACAAGGCTCTCACAGATTTTAATTCAATTTCAATCCTCGGTTAGCAATGTGAATTTATCCTAAACTAGGCCATCAGTTTGTACCTGGAAGTGTACACGCTTTTTCTTGAATATTAGAACTTTTTGGTCATCATCACCAAACAAAAAACGAAGGAAATACTTTATTCATTAATTACAACTTTTTCAATTTTTCAAATTAACCTTCCCCAGGCCAAGTTTTTTTTTTTTTTTTTTTTTTTCTTAAATTTTCCTTTTTTCTCCCATTTTCTCTTCTGTGTCTGTTCCCTAAATTTTACCAAAAATGTTCTACGTTTTTTCACACGTACTAGATATCGTCAGTTTTTCATGTTCTCATATTTCCTCCCTGTCTATCATTCCTCTTCCTGTTCATTGTTTCCAAATGTCATTTTCATCTCTCCCTGATTCATATAATTTTGATAATGTTTATCCTATCGTTTAGTATTTTTTCTACCGTGAATTTTCTCTAAAAAGCTTCTCGTAACGACCTTACATTTTCGCTTTCCAATTGATCATTATACTTATCATCTCAGATAGACAGATTGAAAGATACGCGATAACCTGTGAAACCCGTTCTTTCTCTGTATCTTTCTCTCTCTCTCCCTCTCTCTCTTTTTTTTCTTTCCCAATTTTGTTTACTTGAGTTTCACTATTTTTTCTCCAACACACTAACACACATTCACACACACACACACACACACACACACACACACACACACACACACACACACACACAAGCATAGACACACGTGCGCCCGCGTGTAGCGGCAATAAATATGTCCAAAATTAGGGAAAAGATTCATTGTACATATATGTTTCAGTTTGTTATGATTTTTTTTATTGCCAAGTAGATTTTGATTTAATCGACAGTCAGGCATCAAGTCATCAGAAGAAAATTATAGCTTTTGACATTGACCTAATATTCTACTGATAATTAATAGAACACCATCAACTTTTTGAAAGATATATATATATATATATATATATATCTTTCAAAAAGTTGATGTTGTTCTATATATATATATATATATATATATATAGAGAGAGAGAGAGAGAGAGAGATAGACAGAGAGCTAGACAGAGAGCTAGACAGATAGATAGATAGATGGATAGACAGATTGATAGAAAAATTTAACGCGGCAAAATTACGTGTCCTTCCCTCCTACTTTGTCCCAGCCGCCTCATTTCTCTCCCCACTTACTTTTCTTCTTTCTTTATTTCACTTGGGCTTGGTTTTACATTACATTATAAAAATCATATATAAAGATTTTATACCCACATATAATTTTTAAAATTATACATAAAATGATCTGAAATCACGACCAAAACATCAGCAGTTGGTTCTTTTACCGATTGAGCAAATTGAAAAATCTTTATCATGATCATCAGCTTTCTAAAAATTATCGTTGGACATAGTTTTCCCCAAAGATTCACCAGACGTCACTATCATGGGTGTAGCAGAAGTAGTCATTTTGGGATTTTACCAGCTTGTCACCCAATTTAACTTTCTGTCGGCCACAATTCCACATATGATCTCTGGGGATCCATGTTGTAAGTCATGATGTCTAGCAGATGTCTGCCATTCCTGCAACGTACCCAGACCATTGCCATCGAGTTTCCGAATGAATTTTATGATATTTCGGACTCATGTTTTCCGTAATGTGTTGCGATGTCTCATGATCTCGCCATTTGAGGTTGGGCATTATTATCTCACTTGTCGGTTGCGTGAGTTTGAGGGTCAATCTTTTGATTAATTCCCTTCTTCTAACTCCATAGATGACTACCGAGAGGATACATTGGTTATGTAACCTTCTTTTTAGGAATAGTTGAATTTTGGTGTTCTTGAAAGTCTACTGAAAGCTTGAAAACCTGATGTGATTCACAAGGTTTATTTCATTTTGATAAAAACATTCATGATATTGACATAACCCAATCATTATTTGAACTTCCGAGTAACAGATAGGCAGCCAAACTGACAAGTCTCATATATCTGCGACAAGGTATCTCAAAATTGCCGAAGGGCTTATTTTTTTCTAACAAATAGATACATACGGGAAACTGGGGCTTTTTCATTCAGTTTCCCTTAACATCATAAGGAAAATAAAACATTAAAGCCCTAACATAACCAAAGCTTACAATGGAAGAGATACTTTTTGGGATTGGCTCAATTTAAATTATTGCTTAAGCTTATCATGATATTTTTTTTTAATATTCGGAAAAAGGTACACCAACCTATCCCAACATTAATATAATCTGATTGGTCGAGTTAGTTTTCTTACTAGTAGTTACTGACATGACGAATATATTGTTATGATTGAGAAATATACAATTATTAACCGGACAGAAGTATCAACAGTAATAGAAATTGTATTTGCGTGGAAAAAAAGCATTTGGAATATAATGATCCTATGGATTTATCAGTATTATTTTTTTTTCTTTTCGTTCATTTTTGGCCCCTTTTTCATTTTTCTTTTTTCTCTGAATACTCTTCCACTCACTTGAAGTCTGTTTTTTTGCAGGCTTTCTGTTTTTTCTCTGTCTAAATTGCATACAATTACAGCATTCCAAGTATCCCCACATACAATTTTTTTCAAGCAAAACTTTTTGTGCTTACAATATATATGACTTGAGCTTAGTTGGAAATTGGCCTGAAAATTTTTTTTATAACAGTGGTGCCATCAAATGCTAGGAACTGAAAGTAAAGTCTATGTGTACTGCTAGCCTCGTTTTTCCCAACACTATTCTTTTTTAATTATTGTATACCAGTGAAAGCTAGTTATTTGTTTCTGTCCTTTACTGAGAGCTTTGTTAATTATTTTAAAACCCTGACCTATTTTAAAAGCGGTTTCAATTATTGTTATCAGGTACGTTTCTTTTGTCTTCTTGTAGTTCTTTTCACGATCTCCAGTTAATGCAAGATGAACCAAACGAAGAAAGCAAGAAAGTTGGCCTACACATGAACTTCAGCAAAGCAAAGATCATATGCAAGACCCACGTCAATAATAAGAATAGACCTGTCAAAATCAAAGATGCAAAACTGGAGAAAGAAGACCATTACATCTACCTAGGACGATGAATCTCTATGAAACCCACAAAAGAAGAAGAAAACAAGCAAATAATCACTCTGGGATGGCAAGGCTTCGGCAGAACAAGCTCAACTTTCAAAAACAAGAAGATACCATTAATCCTGAAAAGAAAAGTATACAACCAATGCATCCTCCCAATAGTCACTTATGGAGCTGAAACATGGAACCTGACCAAGAGACAGACCAACGAACTGAAAAGCATGCAATGAGAGAATTATGCTCAACCTCACATAAAATCACAAGACAGCACGGTATATCAGGGAGTAAATAGTCCGAGAAAAATAGACTCTACTAGAAATTTCTAATGGCAATGGGCCACTTATGTTACAATAATGGCAGACAACCAATGGACATCACGACTGACCACATGGATCCCCAGAAATCACATGCAGAACCGAGGCCGGCAAAATACAAGATGGAGAGACAAACTGAACATATTCCGAAAGTACTGGCTCAGTGATGTCCATGATGGAGAGATGTGGCGAATCCAGGGGGAGGTCTATGTCCAACGACGGACGATTGAAGAGTGATGATGATGATGATGATGATGATGATGATGATGATGATGATGATGATGATGATGATGATGATGATGATGATTGAAAAATGCGTGCAAAGCTCTGTTGTGATATTTGTAAAAACTTCAAAATATCAAGGAAGAATATTTTACAAATGAAAAAATATGAACGAATTTATCTTACAAATTAGGTACGATAAGCGATATATTTCTGATTACAAATCTCATGTGCCCAACTTTAAAATTATTTTGTATACTGATGTATAATTACCAAAAATATACGTGTTTACAGTAGCCTATAGCATCACTTTGGTCATATCATATTTGCTTGCAAATTTTTGTTTTGTTTAGTTCTGAAGCTAACTTCACATGTCGAATTTTCAGGAAGAAACAAGGAGAAACATAAAATATCTTAAACTATGTAGCTTTTTTCGATGAAATTTTGCACTTTGGTTCAACTTAGTCGGACATGGTGCTGCCGTGCCTACCCGATATAATTAAATTGTGGTTTGATATTGGGGATATGTGTATATATTTTCAATAATATTAAGTTTTATCTTTCTCACCCATCCATATTTTGCTGTACCATAAAAGTTCGTACATTGAAGCAGGCGTTCGTCACTCGTGGGTAAGGAAGAGTGACTCAACTCTCACTTGATTATCAAACTGATTCAATACGTAGCAAACACCTGCCGTAAACTAATGTATTTTTGCTATATTTGATGTCAAATTGAGAATCTTTTAACGTATCACGTATCTCTATGAGAAAGCTTTCGGTCGGGCGGTCCCTAACATGTTAAATATGGGTCATATCGTTTTGGATTGATATAAACCTTGCTCCAGACCTTTAGGTTATTAATCCTCAGCTTTTCTCCCTAATCTTCCTCTCTTCCTGCTCGTTGTAATCCTTCTGTTGCAACTACTACCACAAGTGATAATGCTAGATAACAATTTTCCAAGCTGGTTCACGTTCGATTGATAAGAAACTTGGCCCTGACTTTTGGACAAACTGCCCTTATCTTCCTCTTCCTTCCCCTCTTCTTCCTGCTACTGATACCATGGTTTGTGATGCATTGTTCAACTAATGTTTCCTGTGTTTTCAAAATCCACTTTAGTTATCATCAAACCTACTGATTTTCATCGAATTAATTCTAATCAAACATGAGAGGTTTGGTTAGTCTGAACTTTTATATATGAGCAAATATTTAGTGAGGCCAATTTAGCGTTACAAAGCAACAGAAACTGAGATTCATGTGTAGAGAAATTGATAGATTATCCATTAGCGGGTCAATTCATTACTTAATGACAATAGAAACTCGATCTCCCACTTCATGAACGTCTTGCGTCAAGATGTATTAATCCTCAAGGAACTTCTTTTATAATCTAATAGCAATAGAAAACTTATGCCCCCTTTTATTGGTCTTCCATTTTGTGTACGCGGGTTTTAAAACAGTATAAAACCTTATTGAGTAAGTTATTTTTCTTCTAAATACGATTCTATTCAAGTATATTTGGGGGGAAAGTGTGCAAAATATGCTTAAACTAGGTTTAAGACTGTTTTTACAGTCTCTGTATCAGAATTTAGGAAGCAACATAATATGGGGTCAGCTTTTTTTTTCATATCAAGTGATAGACCAATCTCTCCAGCGATTGATAAATCTATGTAAAGCTGATCTTAGACTGTTTGAGAGACTCTATACAAGAAGTTGAAGATCAATAAACTGGGGGAGTATTTTTTATTATCAAATAGATAAACCGATTAGAGACTTTAAAAAAATCCAATACAGTGCAGACTCGTATGCCTTTTTTCAATGTCAGTTGATTTTATAACAAGACATATATCGTTATTCCACGAATATCTCGATGCCAAGTAGATCGGGAAGGAGGAAAAAAGACCCTAGCTTAGTTAGATATTTTTTATTCCCTATTACTACTCCTTAATAATGAAGGTTGTGATGAAAAGCAACTGATATTAGGATGAAAGAAATGCTAGTTAAAAAGTAATAATAACTTACTGTGCCTCATCTGAGAAATCAAAATATTATCACAAATACTATTTGTATTTTAAAACAAAAACTGATGACGTAGCTGGCGTTCCATGAAAATAAAAAGTAAAGGCTATTTTGATGGATTTGAATTATTGTAACTGGTTGCCCTTTGTACCTCAATTGTTATGGCTGCTTAGTTATTCATTTTTTTCTCCCCGATACACACTGCTATCTAACGATTGCAAAATAATGATCTTTGAGGTGTAACAAAAAGCAACTGACCTTTAAGATGAAAAAGATAATTCTTTGTACGTTGTTGTCAAAAGTGGTTACAGAATATTAGGGATATCAAGCGTGTCTTTTCACGTTCAATCTGGTTTAGATACTACCTTTTTATGACTTATTTTGTGACGATTACATTTACATTTCTAAATAATGCAGAGTTTTGAGCAGCTAGAGGATCGTGTTGCTGCACGAAGCTCTTAAGCAAAAGTAGAAATCATTGGAATGATGAAGTTAACATGCGTGTAAAATCTACGATGAATAAAATATGTTGTATACAAAAGTATTAGTTCCTTACTAAAGACAATCTGTTCATACATTTCATTCGAATAGGCTTGATGAAAAAATGAAGAAAATCTAGTCGAGAATATCTCAGAAGTTTTATCAGTTTGAACTGCTTCTCTGTTTTCAAAAAATCTGAACAGGTTTTTTCCAAGAGTTCCTGTAGGGAGACAAAATTTTCTCTCACGAAACTCTTAGATTGAGAAAAAAAACTCATTAAAACCTATCAGACATGAGCGCATCTGAACACCCACATTGTCAGAAGATGAAAAGAATTTCATCATGGGATTGCCAGAACTGCTGTCTCGATTCGGCTCTTCCGAAGTTTGATAACTGAAAATAGATTTTCTTATTAAAATTTCTTTCTACTTGAAATTATGAAAACTGTTACGTAACATATAGGCAGATTGGATTTTAAAGTTCATTTGGATGATATTTCGGGTTTTTCAATCGCATTATAAAATTAGAAAAGTGTAAGTTTTTTTTTCATACTAGAAACTGGAAATCGCAAAAACATACACTTACTTTACGGAGGGTCTTAATTCTCATGTCTCCCTCACTATATATATATATATATATATATATATATATATATATATATATGAACTCAACAGACACAACCATAATCTAGTACAACATTTCACTTAACGAGGATACTCACTAGATGATACAAAAAGCCAAATCAAAAAAGCAACTATACTACCCTGGGATTAAACCCATACGCTCTCCAACAATAATAAACCTGACCTGCAAACCACTTATGACCACCTTCAACAACACACTCCATCCCTTAACACACATTATCAATATAAGATGGAACATCCTCACCCTTAAAACAGATCTCAGAGAAATATGAGATCCGTGTATCACCGCTCACTGCAGACCCCAAAACATCAAAGACATGATTAGCAGCAACAATATAATCAATAATAACGTCTCACACAACAATATCCATAGAACCACTAAATTCTGTAAACCATGCAACAAAAGAAATAGTCTATGTTGCAACCACATTCAGTGCACCAACACCTTCACTAGCTCTACCACAGAAGAGAGTTACTACATGATGGATAGATGGATACAGAAAGATAGAGAGAGAGAAAGAGAAAATGGGAGTAAGAGTGGAGTAAGTGATAAAGAAAGTGACAGGAATGTATAGACGAGTGTATGTAAATGTATTACATTCGGCACAAATCAACAGTGATTTTTCTCACATTGACATTCACATTTAAATCAAGCTGGAGATTTCACTGCAAGTGACGTTGCATATCATTCAATAGAGTATTTCTTTACTCATGATTTTTTTCATTTGCTGCTCTTCACAGAATTAGTACACCATGAACAAAAAGAATAAAACGACTCTCGTGTGATTTATAATTAATGACCTCAAACTTATCAAAATCCACTGAAACTGCACGAAAGATGAGAGGTGTCTATGTGTTCGTGTTTCAAAGTGTGAATTGTCAATGAGCTCGTATGTTGGTGTGTCGTGTCTTAACAAATTTTGCATGGCAACTCAATGGATCTGGGGGGGGGGGTTAAACAATAAGATTTGAGAATTTTTTTAGTGGGTTTAATAGAAGAACTCTATTTGCAATGTAACTATATTGCGAAAAGTTGAATCTACTTCCAGCCTTATTTAAAATATTTATTCATCGTTATAAATTTCAATACGACATATGCTATGAATTAAAATCATTGCTAAAGGTAAGGTGATTTTTGATCAATATTGTTGGAGGCCATGGTACAATTGTTTTGTTTTTAAACATCTGAAACAGTTACACTATAAATAACTGATGATCCCAACAGTTCACGCTTAATGCTATAATATCAAATTCCGTTTATAACATTAAAATACCTGAATGGGATTACTTAAATTACATTAACGGATAAAGAGAAATGATAGACTGAAACGACTTGATTTATTGGACAAAGTTCTTTTTCAGTATATGTGTGTTCAAAACCGTAAATATAAACAAACACACACACACACTCACACACACACACACACACACACACATATATATACATATATATATATATATATATATATATATATATATATATATTTATTTATTTATTGTGAAAGCTATCTTCCAAGTATCTAAAAGATGGAAGGCCCAGTTACACAATCTATCTTATGAGCTGAATAGAGCGAAATTGTGGTGTAATGTTGTTGTATACTAGATTTATGTACCGAATCCCCTCATTGTTTTCCAGAATTTATATATATATATATATATATATATATATGGAGAGAAAGAGAGAGAAGAGAAAGTGAGAATGAAAGTTATATTCCGCCGAGAGAGTATCCAGCGATTTTGAATATCTCCATAAACTTGTACACATTGTTCATTCGACTTTGCAATTCATATGATAAATCATACATGACCTAGCTTCACGAAGGAAGACAGGAGTGTTTACTAAGTCTATCACATGTATATGAATGGCTGGTAAGACCCACACAGAAGAACACGTTTTTCGACAGGCGCTGCAGATGAATGCCAGAGAACAAGAGGGATTCCGCTTAACGTTTGTAGTTTGCTATGGACCGGGAGATTACCAGGAAGACGTTATGTCTTCATATCTCCCTGTCTACGGCCTTTATTGAACAATGGCGGTAATCAATTCCAAAATAGATGAATTTTATTTTCTTCGTTTTTTTTTTTGTTTTTTTTTTTTCATTTTTTTTTTTAGGTTAGATCCCTGTATCTCTCCTGTTGCGACTCTCTGGGTCTTTTGACGATGGTAGCAATCGATCCTCGCTTCCATAGCTTGCTCTGTGTAGGTACAAATTACAATCTTAGAATTCGAGAAATTCGAACTGATTGATCGATGTTTTCATCTGTCAAGTCAGCCAGCGTCTCCTGTGTTTCGCTTAACATTTCACAAATCTCTACAGATCACTCGACCGTGGCGCTCAATCTCAATTATTATATCATTAGGAAATGGATATATAATCCGACAGAATAATTATGAATGCGTTATACTATTCGAAACTACTGAAATGACCTCAGCATAAATAGAATAAATCACTTTTCTTGTACTCTACTTTTCCCATTTTGTTCATTGACTGTCCACGTCTGTAATGATCGCTCCTAACGGGGACAACTATACTATAAAAAAATTGATATATAATCTGACATAATATTTATAGATGCACTATATCATATGAAATTATCTTTGGGCTTCCACCTTTTCGTTGGGTTGTTTAGCTCAATGGTTGAAAGCGATGCTACATTGAAACTGCTATCTTATTGGTCGCAGGTTCGGTTCCTGCCACAACTCCATTCTTCTCGAATTGTCTCCCATCATTAGGCTGTTTGTAAATCGAAGTAAATGAACCGTGCATGTACAGGCCAAAATTGTGATCGTTTTTTTTTGGGGGGGGGGCATCATATCAAACATAAGTGTATGAGTTTTAATGAAAATGTATAGGAATAGTATGTAACTTGAAGGGGTTGGTGTTGCTCAAGAAATACAGGGTGTCGAAATCGACCGAACAATCACACATTCATGAACAGAATGATAAGGTTTAAAGAGAATAATTGATAGTAGGGCTAGATTCAGAGGGCTGAGAGAAGAAGCAAAACGTAAGTATAGGTAGCAGGTCTGAGTTGTTGGCGGCGACGGCCTTGAGACGAGACACGGGCAAAGGCCTCAACAACAAGTAGCAGACGGCAAGTGATGCAGGACTACTCACCACCACACACAGAGGAAGAAAAAAAAGAATGGAGGGATGAATCATGGAAAGAAGGATAGAAAGAAAAATAGAAAGAAAGAAGAATAATCACCAACCGAAGCTTGCATTAGTTTTTTAGCTGTGAAAAAAAGAGACGAAAGGGAAGAAATACGATCGATGACGATTTCGTTTTCGATTATTTTGTACGATCGAGAGTTTTGCTTTTTCAAATCCACTTCCTTGAATTCTACTTGCTGACTTACTACCATGGAAGACTGGACACCGGGATTACCCACGACACAAGGCCGTAATCGAGAGAGCCAACAACCACCTCACACCTTATGCTACGCCATGAGAACTAGATAGACATGAGGAAAGTGGGCTGTTAAGCGGGTGTAGCGCTGTTTTGGATTAGTTCGGTTGGTCAACACCTTATCTTCACAAAATTAACAAATTAACATAGTCATGGCTCGAGTTACTGACTCGGCTGACTATAATCATCAGTGATAGCATTATGTGATGTATTAGTAGATTTAAAGGAACTTTCCACCAAACTCACTAACACGGGTTGAATTTATTTATAACGAGACTTTTATGGACATATGTATTATACTGTGACATTATTTCTGTAATATGCATCTCATCTTGTTTAATTTCAGGTTCCAGATGTCAAAGAGGTGCAGGTTTCAGCAAGGTTCCGAACGAGGCAAAGTGAGTGGGGTCACAACAAGAGAATGAAGAGGTCCATGGAAAAATGCAGGAAATTCTTTTCTCCATTTGCAGAGCTGAGGTCAAGATAAAGAATTCAAAGAATGAGGGCAAATATGACAGGGAACAAGGAAGAGAACATAATTCCCAAGTTATGAGAACTACATGTGGAGATGGTTGGCTGGAGGGGTTTAATAGTTGGGAGCAGCACAAACAAGAAGCAGAATTGCATCAGGGTTCCCATGATAGAAGAAAGGAACAAGCTCGACGCTCAAACAAGGCAGGCCTGAAGACTGCTGCCTGTAGACCGAGTACAGGAACTGATAAAAGGAACATCAAAGATGTCCCCTCTATTTTAAGAGGAAGATCAGCAGCAGCAAGGCAAAAAGAATTGAAGAAGAAACCAGAGGCTAAAGACGAAAAGAATGTGGCGCAGGGATATTAGTGGAGCATTAAATTTGACTGGTTCATCATCTTTGACAAAATTCAGCATCAAGATGAAGATCAAGCAGGGCTGCGATATAAGTTGCGTCGTCTCCACAAAGGAACATACCGTATGGCTGACTGGGAAGGATAAACTGTCACTGTCTTGATCCCTGCTCACTGACTGAACAATATACTTTCTTCAGGATCGGAAAGATACTATGTTCCTTTGGAAAATACATGTTATTACATGACAAAGGAATACTCAAAAGTTGCGTGAGCCCACCACCATCCTTAAGGCCGAAAAGAATCCCAGGTCAGAGGCAAGCCACAAGTCTGTAAACAAACAGAATGGTTTCCTTGGTAGCATCTCATTCGTCGTTGAATTAGGTTCCATTTCACGAAGAACCATTAGACTATTTCAGGACTGACAAATAAAGCCAAAAGTTAGTATGGCAGATTATATACTTTCTGTAGTACCACGCTCAAACTGGAAAGGGAGCACGGTACAAAAAATCACCCTGAATTAGGGCGAGCAAGAATGAGTCGTTGGATTTTTTTTCTTGGGGCTTTCAGGGCTAATGCCTGGCTTAGCCTTCAAGCTCTTTCCAAACTTTGGCTGCTTTGCATAGATTGGCAAGAAATCCAGCCTCAAGGCACTCTTACGGGAAAAAATTGCCTGGCGTCGGTAGGTTCTAGCTCAAAGACAACGCTCAGGGATCCAGTTAGTGAATCAACAAGCAGCATCCGTGTCGATAAAGACAATTATTAGTAAGATATATTGTATTTTGAATGACCAGTTTCTAGCCGAAATTATTTGTTAATCGTTAACATCTTTAATGGCGAATTTCTGTATCGACAGAATGGAGATGACCTCGGCTGGGGACTTGTACGTTGGCCTAAAACCCAGAAGGAGCCAGACGATCAATGTTCAAGAGAGTAAAGGTAGAGGACAGCTATCAGTTACATTTCAACTCCTTTCTTAATAATAAATTCAATTCATCTCGAAATTCTAATGAGAGTCCATTGATAGACGGTGAAAGCAGTATGTCAACTTGAATTACTTACAATCTTGCAAGGAATCGGTATGCAGCTTTGTAAACCATGGTTGTGAGCGAGGATTTGGGCGTGCAGCTTTCTCTTTTGGTGAACGGACGATGCTGAACATCTACTTCATTGCTATGTAAACCTGGCTAAAATCGTAGCAGCATCGATATCAAGCTCACAAGTTTTGCAAACCATTGATTGCAAGTTCGTTCATCTCAAAGAGAAAAATAACGTGTCCTGTAGCAAATGATGATTACGTGCCAAATATACCTGAGAGGAGTTGTAGATTAAACCATCAAGTAGGGAAATGATCCTAATCATTCAAGCAATAGATTTTTCCGTATTTACACATCCCTTTAAAAAAAGAACATGTGGATTTTACATGATCGTTCCTAAATTTTTGCGATGTTTTTTCTCATCTGTGACTCATAATCCGATGTTTTTTTAGGAAAAACCTTACGAAGAGTTGTTTATATTTCTATATTTCGTTAGCAATATTTTATATTCGTTCATACACGGTACGGCTGTCTTCAATCTTTATTTCCATTTAATTTCAGATTTACGTAGAACTTGAATCTCACAAATCTTAAAAGAATTTCCCTAAATCATATTCACTGGAAAAGTATCTGCAAAAGAGCCTAACACTTGTAACGCAATGCTGAGAGAAATAATCTCCCCTGACATTCCCACAATATGAACTCTGTGCCCCAAACATCAACTGTAAGAATGTTATATCTCAGAATAGACATCAGATGTTGACTAAGATTAATTCAATACAGAAAAAGAACTAAAGAGAAATGTGTGCTGCGCTAAACTCCCAACCGGTTAGGAATCTCAATAATATAATGACCAAGAATTATCGGCAGCAGTGGCCAACGATATATATATATATATATATATATATATATATATATATATATATATATATTTATATATATATATATATATATATATATATATATATATATATTTATATATATATATATATATATATATATATATATATATATATATATAGTGTGTGTGTGTGAGCAATCTGTATACCGTATGGAAAATTGAACGTTTTATCTTATAAGTTTCTTCATACCTTATCAACTTGCTGAGATTACAATGCATTCGTACGGTTGAAATAAATCCTTATAAATTGAGGAGAAATCCAAGTATAATTTCTATTGGATTCAATCGTATAACTTTCTTAAATCAATAATCAAACACCACTGGTTATTTTTGGTTTTAAGATGTTAATTTCTCGGTTCGCACACGGTGTTTGGGGCATTAAAACACAGTAGTAGCAAACATTTCAGATAGCAGAAAAAAAGTCAACAGAGAAAGAGAGAGGGGTAGAGAAAGAAGGAGAAAGAGATATATATACCATGTTCATCAATCATGACCATTTGAGTCTACTGACAAACTGGGTCCAGAACTCACGCAGGTACTGAAGCTACGAGCTGACGTTTTACTCCTTCGGGGTCGAAAACACAACTGACATCTTAACGGCATTCTAAAAATTAGGCCGAGAAGCTACGTTTCTATCGACTGTGTAGAGTCGTGCGATTCCATTTTCCGGCACTTCCGTATTCCGACTTTCTCGCGTGAGAGAATCCATCCATCATTTGTTTTTTTTGGAAATTCCTAAACATAAAAATTCAAACCAAGATAACTACACGGCCTCGCTGTCAGAGCCAACGCCCTATTCTTCTGGATCCTAGCTGATAACTCTACGTTGGATGAGACAGTTCATGTTCAGTCCAGCGATAATTAATGTGGCAAGGAAAAACTAATCACTTTTCATCAAATAATCCTGCATCCTTCCCCTACATTATTGTATTCTGTTATTAATACGAATCTGGGACTATTCAATCATTCAAGCAAGCAGAAAAAGAACTAGGGTTGACAGTAAAGCACAGTAGTGATAGTATAATGCTATGGTGTTGCTTTAATGCAAAGGGTGTTGGTCAACATGAGCGGGTTGAAATAACCATGGGAAAATAAAAACCATTGAAAATTTGTGATATGATCTATGAATGAATGTCAGAAAAATAAATCCAAGGAATATGTCAGAATTAGAGAGGCTCAGTATAGAAGATTTGTGTAAAATCTCTGTCGAAACTTGCCAAATGTATGTGAGTAACTACCCTAAACGATTGACGACAAAAATATTGAATGAAAATGATTTGCCCTAGATTACAGATCTTTAATTGTTCATTACGTCATATTCAATCATTCAACCATTTTATAATGATTTATATCAAACGTACAAATACTTTTGTATCGTATGCTTTAGAAATATCGTTACATAACGCCTTCAATAAAATAAGCTTATTCACTTTTTTGAGTATCCTTACTTGTATTTTACTGGTGGCCAAATTTTGAACTTCTTAGAGCACTCATGAAGGAAATCATAGGATGAATCGTTCAAGTTTTCATACATGAATACATATTGTCCCCACCGTAGATATATTCATACTGAAAATTGTTAATATTTTAAAAATATCTTGTTCATTACATATCCAATGTTTGCGTTCCTTGATGATTCGTCTCAAACTAATCCATTTTCCCACAGAATTCAAGAATATGACAAGAATGTTAATTTGCATGAATCATACTTTTAAAATCAAATAACTCCTAAAATCTTTGCAATGTGAACCACACACTTGTATTATATGCTCACATACATCACATGTATTGAACCTCCTGAGTATGTGCCTAAATAAAAAGATAACATTTAAAAAAATCTTCATGGATGAATCTGAGTAATTAAAAGATTTAGAAGTGAGTAGGTTTGGGGACGCTTCATATCACCAGCTCTGTAAGTGTCAAGACTGCCCGTTGACGCCTTGAAGTATGATGAGTAGGGTCATTGCAGACTTTGAATGGATGTCCTGTTTTCTCTGCTTTTTTCCCCTCTAGGACAGCAAAGACACATTGGTGTCATAGCTACCAGAATTCTCTGTGAGGATGGACAACAGATGTGTTCCTTTGTTTTCCTTGAATTTTATACGATGAGTGCCAAGGACATGGACTTAGACACAGCCCATTTTCCCGATAGTTCTTTGTCATCATCTCAACCAGCTCGACATAATTTTCGGTCAACTGTGCTGAAAATTGTCGTTATTTACTTCCCAGTGAGCTTCTTTGGGAGTTCGTTGCACTTCAGGATCTTCTATAGACGTGGTCTATCGGAGACACTGGTTTCAACTCTTGTACAGAGAGTACTCCGCTATGGTATGTAGGGATACCGAGATATATTTCTATAAGCATATTGGGGGTCGAGACAAATTCTTAGCACTTCCTTTCACCTACAGTGTAACAGTGTTAAAACTTTTTAGAACGAGTTAGGTGGGAGGGGCATTGAAAACTTCAGAATAGTGGTATGCATGGTCGATCTCCGAATTTCTCTGCTATATTTGCCTTAAGGACACCATTGACACCTTGGTACACCACCAAGGGCGACAATGGCCATAACCAGCAGAATTCCAAGTAGGGGAGGACAACATCAACTGTTTTTCCCCGGGGGTTTCGATGCCACCACTGCACTAAAAATTGGCTTTATGAAACTTCTTCTCAGTCAGCTGACAAATGAAGTAAGAATAATGTCAGACCATTTTGAGATTTCAACTGATTTGTTGACAAAAATCTTTTTGACAACCATTCTGGGCGAAAATACAATTTTTGAATGTCTCTATTTACATTCTGTGTGAGTGGTTTGAAACCTCTCAAAATCTTATGATTATCTCCCCATTTGAACAGTTGTTGAGTCTTATATTCCCCAAAGCATAGGTTCAATCTAATTTTTCATCAATTCCCTTATTTCATAAAATTGCTTCCCGATAGTAGTAAGGCATTTGCATCCTGAGCAACTTTCGCAGTTGTGGAATGTTTACGGCCCCGTCATTATGTCCCATTTTTTTTTTCACGATGGGTTGCCTACAATAGGAATACCTTTCAAGTTTGGACTTAAGATTGAATTTTTATTGATAAATTACATGCTACAACCCGAGAATGGCAAGTCAAAATCTTTGAGAAATACGTTTGCTGATAATGAAGTATATTTTTTTTCGTTTTTTTTTTTGTTACAAACGCGAATGTAATCTTTGTTTCGAAATAGAAAAAAAATTACATACCCAATTGAGAGTTTATTCAATCAGCACTTTTCTTACAAAAAAATGCGTATTAACTTCATAGATATTTTTTTCGCTCATTCCATTCATTAATTTTTTTTTTTTTTTTTGTACAAAACATTATATCACCAAAAGTCCATCTGTTTGTCTGCCTGTCCGTCCCTTCATACTCACCTACCGCCAAAAGTACCCAGGAAAAACTAATGAATTTTCTGTTGGGATGAATCACACCCCAGTAAAGCCTTCGATGAATTATTTTTGAAAATGTTTATTTGTTGTGCAGGAATACTTTGAATACTGATGGGTCGATTAATGCATGTTCAGATGTAGTACAGTTAAGAAAACTGTACAATTTACGATGTAACTATAATTTACTTCATTGATAAGTCATTTTTCCAAAACAGTAAATTTGAGGATCATTGGATTGTGGAAAATTTGATTTTTCGCTGTTTGGAGTTAAAATCAAGAGGGAACTTTCATTTTCTACTTTAAGGGGCTAAAATTGATGGGCAACTATAATTCTTCAATACGAAGGATCAAAGTACGGGAAACATTTTTTTTTTTAATTCAAAGGGTTCAAAATCTAGGGAAGCTTTTTCTCTAGGGGTAAAAATCCTGAGAAAACATTATTTTCATTCAAATAAGTCAAAATCAAAATTAAAGTATTTTTGTCAATTTTAGTGTTAAAAATTGTAGAAGGTTTTTTTTTCTCCCAATTTTAGGAGGTAAAATCAAGTAGAGGATTTTATTTTTACATTTTTGGGGGATACAATGCAAGGGGAACTTTCATTTCTAGGAGTTTGAATCAATGATTTTTTTCTTACACTTCTAAGAATCAAAGTCGAGGGGGAAAATTTTTTCCGTCAGGGATCAAAATTAGGATGAATGTTGTTTTTCAATTTTGGTGGTTAAAATTGAGAGGAAACATTTATTCTAAATTCTACGGGGGCAAAAGCAGTTAGAGTGAACAAGAATTTCTTTTCCGCTTTCAGGTCAAAATCTCGGAGCATTTTATTTCCATTTCTTGATGTCAAAATAGAGGGTAATTTTTTTCTGCTTTTAGGTATCAAAGTTGGGGGAAAAAAATTTTATATAAAAAATGATTAAAATTCGCTGTGGAAACTCGTTTTCTCTTTTCGAGGACAAAATTTGGGGGAACATTTTTTTTACTTTTCAGTGGTCAAAATATTGAAGTTTTATTTTCTCTTCTGGGGTCCAATACTGAGGTGGACTCTATTCACTTTTAGAGGTCTAAATCGTAGAAAAATTGGTTTCCTCATTCAAACGTCTGAATGGATCAACCTATTTCCACTTTTTCAGAGTCATGATTAAGAAGAAACTTTTTTTTTCACTTTTAGGGGAAAATCGAGAATGATTTATTTCCGTTTGTCAAAATTTGGTCAAAATCGGGCGAGATACTTTTTTCACTTTTATTGGGCGAGATCGAGTCGGGTTTATTTTCCACTTTGTGGGTAAAGAGCTACTTGGAACTTTTTCTCCATTCAAAATTTACCCCCCTCCTTTTTTCTATCATCAGCCCCACTTTTTTTAATATGAACGGCTTCTTTTTTTAATTTCTAGCCCACATTTTGAACATCACTCCTTTTTCGACTTTTAGCAATTTTTTTCAAATTACGCCTTTTTAACTTTATACCTTCCGTCTGAACATTTTAACTTTTTTATGAAAGTAGCCCCCCTTTTTTTACGATAGCACCAGAGCCTCTCTCAGTCGTATTTACTTTTGAATTAACTCCCCCTTTTTTTTTTACTCTATCCTCCTTATACTCCCTTTTAGATACTATACTTTTTTTAACATCAGCCCCACCTTTTTATCAACCGCACCCCTTCTTAACATTGGCTCAGCTCGTCCCTATTTAAACATTAGCTCCCAGTGTTCTAAGTGTGTATAGAAATAGTTGTTTTGAATTAATTTTATTCACAAATTAAATTGAATGCTACCTGATTTCCAATTATATTCCTATTTCCTAATTTTTTTTTGGGGGGGGGGCAATTTACTCTGCCCGTTAGGGAGGTTATTAATCGTGGTAGGTGTAATGTGATACAACATTTCCAGATGGTTTATGAAATGTTTTTTTGAGAAAATGCATAAACGTAGATGAAATTTAAAGCTCGATAAAAAATATTGTACAGAATATTCCAGATCGTCAGACGAATTGGAAAATCAAACACTACAAACAAAAAGAAGAGAGAAAATGATTGAGGAGAAAACAAAGTCGATGGAATTTCCCTGTTAGAAGTTTTCCGAGTAAAGGAGCCAGTGTCATCGATCAATCATTTTGAGAGTCCTTGGTTGATAGGCATTGTGTGTTTAGGAGACTTGGAAAAAAAAGGTTTTTAATGCAGACCCTGGGATGAACATAAGACAGATTGCACTGAACTCTGATGACATCTAAAGGTTAGGCCACTCATGGTAATTGCAAGAATAACAGATACGTCTGCACCCTAAAGGCTGCAAATTTATGATCAGGTTTAATTTAAGTCTAAGATTAAGATAGGATATGTTGTACTCACCTCTTGTCAATTTAGGTTAGGTCATTTATGGCATTCTTTTTATAGTTAAATTTTAGCATTTTTTAAGGCAATTTTTTGTTCCGTCGGAATTCCATCTAATCTTTCCGACCAAACAAATTAAGTATTTCCTCTCTTCAACTCCTACCTTCCCAACAAAACATAAGAAATGTTTTTCTTGTTTAGGTGAAAAAAAATATACTGAATTATTTCCTATCTGCATAACTCTTTCAAATAGATCTATACATCGGCAAAGTGACCTCTAACGAAACCTACACATTTTAAAATATTAAATTATCTTTTCATTCAAGTGACCCATGATTCGTATCCCCTAATTTGCATATATTACTTTTATGCATTGCTACACATTTATTTGGAAGAAAATTAATCGATACTTTTCAGTAAATTTATGTGTATGGAACTTCTTCCTAAATCTAAAACATTCAAAGATTTCTTCTTTAATACATAAGCAGTTATATTCATTTATATCATGTGCACCAGAAACCCGTTCTTCTATATCTTAATTCTACTTTTAGCTTTTGCCTGTTGCAGGCTATGCATATTTAGATTTCTGTTCCTTTAATATATTTAAGTTGATCAAACCTTGTGCAATAAAAAACATAAATAAAGTGGTTTGGGCTCCTGGCCTATATTTGAGAACACTTGACGATTGTAGCATATGCTTGATATAGCGGAAAGGCATCTGCTTATTTCAAACAACAAATGTTTTCTAAACCTCTTGATCCAGGGCAGAAATAAATTTCAACAATTTCTCAGGCCAACTTTGCATCTCAAAGCGACTCAAATATCGCCATTTCTAATGATTTGTTTTCATATTCGTTTGGTGACAAAACCTCAACCAGCAGTGGCGCTGCTAGGTCCAACCGAATCTCCTGCAAAGTGTTCAGTTTGCACCCTCACAAAAGTCATCAATTTGGATTAAAAGTTTCATTCTGATTTCGAATTTTATTCTTTTTGTAATGAGATAGTTGTGGAGGACAAACATGTTTTTTCGACTATTTGTCATTTTGCTATCGAAAGATTCAGCCTGTCTCACTAAATTTCATTGTTCATCGTTTGATGAGTATCTAACTACTAGAATATACCCGTTAAAAATGACGGTGTTAGTAATGTATGGATTGACAGTAAACAGGTAAAAGCCTCTGTAGAAGTCAAATCAAATGTAATCAAACTGATTTGTAAGGTTGCCGTAATGTAAGGAAAATAATCATTGATATCGTTAACAATCAAAAAAGTATTGACAGAAAGTTAAAATGATTCAAACATATCTTTATATATTAGGAGAAAAATATTAGTTTATGCAAAAAAATTATCATGGTGTCTGGACTCCTCTCTAATATACTACACTGTCTCATCTCTCCATTTGAGGATGAGCATGATTTTGTCATGCACACGTTGCATGGTACTCAGTTCGAGGGTAAATCTTTTGATTTGGTTCCCCCTTGTGCTCAATATGTGATTATCGGTAGGATACGTTGGTTGTATACCTTTCTTTTCAGGACAAGTGGGATTTTTTTGTTCTTGAAAGTCGAGCTCGCTGAACCGAAAGCTTGCCAATCAAGAGTGATTCTTTGCATCATTTCTTCTTCTTTTGATAATTTAATTGAAACTTGCTGTCTTAGATGTAAAGGTCTGTTTCCAGTTCTGCATTTTTTATTTAGATTGTAATATATTTATCCCAAACGTTTCATAAACATTACATTTGCTTTGCTGCAGTTCATGTGGGGGCAACTTTCTTTCTTGCCTCGATCATTTTGTCTAACATTATTTCAAGATCGTGAAGGTATTTAGCAAAGAAGATGATGTCGTCAGCAAATCTGTGGTGACAGGGATTCTCTGACTTTCCTGATTCCTTTGAGTCCCCAGTCCGAGTTTCGGAAGATCATCTCAAGGCACGCTATGAGGAGTTTGGGTGAGCTGTTATCACCTTGTTTCGTTCTATTTTTCTAACTGAAATGGTTCAGAGTCATTATGCTGCCAGGTAAAGGAACTGCTTGGCAATCAATGCTAACGAACAGTCTAATCAGTAAACCTGTTTACAGGATGGGAAACTTGCCCTGACTGTAGTCAGTTTTATTTAACCTATGATATATAAATGAGAATATATAAGAAGAAATCAAGATGAAAATACTAGTATGATCAAAATGTAACGTAAGAGAGGATAAGTGAAGATTCAAATGATTTGAAGTAGAGTAGCCAATTATGTAAATTCAAATTTTAACATTTAAATTACAAATTGATTTTTTTTCATATCTTGCATTGTTTCTTCTTCTATGGATTACTTAGATCCATCATTGCCTCTAACCCAAGGCGCCCCAAATATGTTATGATAACACCACATAGTTGTTGGGATTTGTATATTTTTCTTTGCCACAGAAGCAGCAGTAGTAGTATACACATCCCCACTAAATCTGAATAAAGTAAATCGTTTGATGGAGCGTTTATGTTAAGAAACATTATTATTACTAAAGCAGGGTCACCCAGTAGTATCTAACAGTACAATCTGGTTTCGGTGTATGTTTTGTCGCAGCAAAGGTGGTGATATAGAAGAACTTCACAATATGGAAAATATCATATAGCATCAACATAAAAGAAATATTATGTTTATATGAAACGTATTCAAGTCATTAAGATCCACTCAACAGCCAAAACACTGCACCCGTTCACATAAAATATAAATCAGCCACTTATTATTTTTCAACGGAAGATTTAATTCTTGACAGCCTCTGTTAAATGTAGCATACAAAGTCTCAGCTCACTGATGACAAAGAATGATTTTACTTGGCAGCTCCACAGCGACACTGATTCCAACTAAGCCTTTGTCAGATGATGACCCTGTGATCAGGCGTGATTTAGGGCCAAGCTGTTTACTAAAAAGTAATTCATTCAGCTAGATTGGTTTGCTTGACATACTAATTATGCATTTCTCTTGTCACACTAAATGAAAATAGTTAGTGATACCACTTTGGCATTGGCTTCTACAAAGCCCTCACTGGATGAGGACCCCGGGGTTCGGCATGGTTGAGAGACCAACGCAGCATTACCACAAACCTAGGGTGCCTCCATAGCTGAATACAGGTCGCAGAGGGAACAAACCTACTTTATTGAAATATTGTCCCTTGTGATTTATTTTCGTTTATAGTCGTAGCTGATACTGGAATAATTGGATATTGCCACATTTTCATCTGGAATGGTAATATTGTTTCACTAAGAATGAGATCAATCCTTCTTATGGGTATGTGGGCATGAATATAAATATGATACGTGATTCAACGACCGGACGTCTTCCGTCTAACTGTCCATTTCTTGGATCGCTATTTCTTTCTTTAACTTCCATCCATGGGGAGGTAATCCCGACCAAAGTTGTCGGTAAAAAAAAAAAAAAACACTACAGGAAAATTTAATGCAGAATCTTTACTATCACTGATTTGCGGATTAACACTATTATACTTAGCAACATTCCCAGCAATGAGGTCCAATTAGTCATGGTCAAGTTGTACTGCTTCTTTGATTCTATTAATGAAAGTTATCTCTGTCAATAGTTCTTTTAATGCTCCATTACTAATTATATCTCACGAATAACCACAAATTTTCAAGTTATATATCTCTCAATGAACAGAGTGCGAATTCCTTGTCTCATCATTACATAGAGTTTAAACATCAACTTAAAGAAGCTGCACAGAAATTTCATTTTCTCTTGATGCTCTCAGATCAACAGTAAGTTTAGAATGTTACACATATCTCATAAGAGTTGAATGTTCAATGCACTACTCAGTGTGAAATAATGTGCAAGTTTCTCCGTTATAATCAAGGAAAGTATACAAGGAAATAAGGTACAACATTAATGGCCAAGTTTACCTATTTTAATTCAAGCAGAAAAATGCAATTGGAATTTCAGATATTTTTGTTTGAAATTAATAGTCAGGAAATTTTTATCATTTCTTCCATTAATCCTAACAGCTAAAGGAAAGCTGTAGAGAACACTTGGGAAATGAAAGTTACGAGGATTAGGATTTTAGTCCAGGGAAATTGCCATATGAACCTAACATTACCAACGATCATCAGTTTCTTTGTAGTATTTCTTTTGATCTTAAATTTAGATTAGTTGCAACCACTTAGATTGTTAGTCTAGGGCCGTTAGTAAACTGCAAATCAGAAATACAGTAGAACGTCTCAGTAAGACTCGAAAGCGCAACCCTTTTGCCTGAATGAGCCTTGTTATCCGTACCAGTAAACAGCGTAGATTAGAGATAAAGGATAAACCCTCAGCGAGACTTGGATTGATTTTGCTGCAAAAATTGTTGAAGACTATTTAATACCTCGCTGCACAATATTGTTTTGCTTAGAAAAAAACTCTCTTATCTTTTTTATTCAACCAATGAAAATGATCAATTAATTCATTTTCAGTATGCTTGACCACATTATCTCAATTTCAATTGGTAAGAAGCATTTAACGAATAAATGATGTGGTTAATGTAGTCAGAAACTGGAACGACAATTAGGAAACACGCTCTGGACTCAAAGTAATTCAGCGTTACAGTTCACTAAACAGTACCTGAAAAAAATCAATTGCCATTCCGAGTCAACTCAGCTATCGCAATAATCAACTAGTACAAACATCGCAAATGTAACGGCCAATATTAACTAAATAGACTCGATAAATAAGTCTGTAGTGTCCCAAGTATCTTGATGGATTTCGACTTGAAACTTTACAGTATAATGTTCGAGTATGTGATAAATTCCTACAAAGGAAATTATAAATATTTACCGTGCAAAATAATTTCTTAGTTCATTATTTGACTGCAAACTTGTTTTGGTACACCTACATATATCAGCATTATAATAATGATCATCTTTCAACTGATATCGATCAGGGTTAATCATCACATAAAAGCAAATATCGCAATAGAAAGATGATACTTAACAGTGTTCTTCAGCCAATACTGACTAAATGAATGTAAACGAATGATTTGTTTCGATTTTTTAGTAGCAGATGATCAACGTATCAATATGATACTGACAGTAAAGTACTCAGTGTTCATTATAGATATCGATTGAAAAGACGGGGTTATGACTTTTTGATGAGCCATAAATGCCAATGTAATTTTTTCTCAAAATTCAGAATGAGGCCTAATTGCTCGATATGTTAACCTGAATTCTTCTTTTCAATCAATCTTCCAAGATGTCCTTAGAATTCAATGAACCGCAAAAGATGTTAATTTTAACTATTGATTTAAGAAAAAAATTATAGAAAAGCGTACATGAAATTAAATCTATTCCCGATAAGATGGACTTTGAAATTTTCAATATTTCATTTCATATCTATTTTAAATGGGGGGTTTCCGACGTATGTAAATAATTATTCTTTTTTTAAATTAAAGTTGTGCGATAAGTCTCTATCGCGAACAAATATCATAGGAAAATATTTGTTTTCTTCAGAGGCCATTTGATATTTGAAATAGACATTCATACCGCTAAGTATTTTTGCCTATGTGTCAAAGATTCAATGATCTAAGGTCAAAAAGACTCAAGCTCTTATAGAATCAGGCGTATTGAGTCAGGTGTAAACTTTGTGTCACAGAGAAATCTATACAGTTCGATGTGAACACAACAAACTATTGTAGGATCAAGATTTGAATCATTCTCTCCAGGTATGAATTCAGAATGCTTCATCGCATTGTTGAATTATGGGGAATGTTCTTGCTTTTATAGCATTTTAATATAACTGTTTTGTTTTTAAAATCCCAAAAACGGTCACATGGTAAACAACTGATGATCCCGACAAGAGAAAATTCACACATTGAACCATGATAACGAGGTATACGTAAAACAGGGAGAAAAACACCGAAGAAAATTACATGATTTCATTGGCAGATGTTTGGGAGATGAGTTATTGAAAGGAAACAAAAAAAATTTTTGAAAAAAAAGGTTTCAGTGTTTAAAGTTGTACAACTTTCTATGCTATGTATATATATATATATATATATATATATATATATATATATATATATATATATATATATATATATATATATATATATATACACACAAACACACACACACATATATATATATATATATTATCAGGAAATGTATAAATAATCCGACACAGATGATTATAAATGCATTGTATTTCTTTGAAACTCTATTTGAAATGATCTCCTGTGAATGTATCCTTTTGCCTAGACAACGTAAATAGAATGACTAGATGAAGAAAATAGGGCTGCTGCAGGAATCGAACCTATGATCGCTGATGCAAAGGCACAAATTACTGCTTTATCATTCATTTCAGAGTGCTCAGCAATCAACTAAAAAGTTGTGACATGTTTCGGTTTTCAAACAAAAATATATAGTTGAAACCAAATATTCTGAGTTTGCATATATTAAAAGTTGATTTTTCAGAGAGAAAACAACGATCTAAGTTTTGTCATGAACTCTCTGAAACTCGACGTAACTTTTTTTGGAAGAGGATCTGTTGAGTATTTTCATAAAGAGTGTGGGTAGAGTATTTTTTTTAAGAAACCAGTTACCGAAACACCTAACCAAACGAATACAATTAATTATGATGTTTTTATATCGACTTTTAAATTCATTCTCTCTTTATATATATATATATATATATATATATATATATATATATATATATATACATATATATATATACATATATATATATATATATATATAGATACATATATATATACATATAAATATATATACATATATATATATATATATATATATATATACATATATATATATATATATACATATATATATATAGTGAATTCAAAGGTCGATATAACAACAAGTATGTTTGTTGTATGATAAATTCATGCGAAATCTGATCAAGCTGAACCAAGTTGTGAATGGAATAGGGAGGTCCCACTTAAATGGCAAGCTTCTATTTGAATCGCACTCAGTAAATAAGCTAGACATCACTAATACCATTTTCAAGCACAAGGAAAAAGATGACGGGAGGAAAAAAAAAGAGACAGGGAGATGTTGAAAGAGATGCTGAAAAAGGGATGTTGACCGACATATACAGAGAGAGAGAGAGAGAGAGAGAGAGTGGGAGAGTAAAATATTAAAAAAAATGTTTCCAGCTGATTTGACATTTGTTATTTATTATTTTTTATGATTCAGCATGTGACTAATTTTTTGTCATCACAGATGTCAATAAATCGCACATAACACCATGATGCTATATCGAATTGCACCTCTCCCAAAATATAATGTGACCCTACACACTTTTTCTATTCATTGATATTAATTCAATCAAACCATTATTTTTTTAATTACTAATCTGTTGAGAAATAATCATGTTCCTGTTGTTTATATCAATCTATCTATCTATCTATCTATCTATCTATCTATCTATCTATCTATCTATCTATCAATTTATCTATCAAACCCATCCCAGAGCTACTTTAGTACATGTTAGATGTGATGTAAGCGTTCCGTATTTCATAATAGTTGATCGTTACTAGAGCCACTTATTTTTCCAAATGACAAAATAGTCGAAATTCTTCCCTCAGGTCCACTATCAATGCACACCAGATTTGGTAAAGTGATCGCCAATGTTCAATATCACCACTTCTTTATGAATGAAAAGCACCACACATTGCAATTTTCTTTCCTGGAGATTGATTGATTTATTTTACAACCTAAATAATTTAAGTGACGTAGCCGGGTCCTTGAGCTAGTTGATTTTATGCCAGTATATTGAACGATAAGTAAGGGATCAGTTTTGCATTATAGCTATATGTAAGAAAATCCTTCCCGAAACCCTAAAAAATGTTTATTTCGCAAAAACAAATCATCCAACTTCTTCCACTAGGTCCATCAATTGTATCTACTATATCTGATCGAGCTGCGCGAATGTTGAACCGAAGTTGGAATCGAGCCAGACCGACAAACATTATCAGTTGTTTTGTATAGATAAATAACGCCATACAATGCGGGTTTTCTCTTTGGTATTTAGAGATACTTTTTATTTGATCCGGCGTAAAAAGTATAGAAAATGGCTATTAACCCCTTCAGACTTGGCTTTTATGAACAGGACAGAGATAATCAGATACCATGTTTCTTTTCATTTCTTGTGATGAAATACGTAAAAAAATTCGGTTGTCCAGTTGAAAATAGTATGTTTTCCAATTATCACTGTTCTGTTCACGAAAGTAAAGCTTGGAAGAAATGATTTGCATTTTGAATACTTTTCATGTGTTCTCAATTAGAAAATAACATTCATCACCAAGGAATGAGAACATTTTTTTCAAGTGATTGTGGAATGTGATGAAATTGAATGATAAGTTATGTATATGTATATTGGACTGAAAGTGAGTATTCAGTTACGTATCAGCAGCAGCAGCAGCAGCAATAACAATAGCCATTATAAGTCCACCGGTGAACAAAATCCAACGATGACAGCTCTCGGAAGGAAACCAGGAAGAATCCAACTATTGTCTGAAAGAAAGAGTTCAAAAAGTTCTGGTCGAAGATAAACTAATTCTTGCTGGATATTTCAATGCGCGGGTGGACATGGATTAGCTCAAGTGGAATAAGGAGATCAAATTTGAAGGGCGAATTTCTACTTGCACTGTGCTTAGAAAATATCCTAGCCTTCACTAATACGATCTTCAAGCACAAGGAGCAGCACATGCCACGTGGATGCATTCCGGGTCAATACATTGGAACTTAATTAAATGCCATTGAGATTGCCCAGCTTTTCAATTAACTATTGTATGTTCCAATGGACATTGACAAAGAGTCATTAAACAGAGTATTCGATCCAGCCAGGAATTGAACTTGTAACTGCAATAGCTGTCACTTCAGAAAGGAAAAGTTCCTGGGAAATATGGAATAACAGCAAAGATGTAGAAGCATAGTGGGTGAGTGCCTGTCTTCACAAGCTCATTCCCCTAATCTGGGAGGTTCCACGAGACTGAGAAGACGCTAGCACTGTTCCCATCTTCATAAAAGAAGGCATGATGGATTGTAGAAACTTTTGAGGTATAATCCTGCAACAGTCAAAAAGATTCTCTGACGCATTTCCCTGGATAAGATGAGTGAAATTAGCATTCCTGACATACTATCAGAAACAGTGGTTGAGGCACGATAGATATGACATTCTATCTTCACCGAATCCTGCAAGAAAATTTATCGAGCAGAACATACCACTGTATGCATTTTATACTATCTCCTGTCGCCAACTCTGGCAAGGACTCAAGAGATATGACTGTCTTGAGATACTGATGAACCTGATCAAAGCATTGCACTCAAACGTGCAAACACGTATATTGATGTACAACCATTGCTCAAGAAACTTTTTGTTCAAATTGAGTCAATCATGAATACGCGTTGGTGCAAAATGTTCTGTCTATATAGCTGTTTATTTGAGGGAACAGACCAATGAGTCTATGGTGCTGCCCTGTTCAACATATCTCACTTTAATATGGAATATACCACCACAATTACCTCACTTACTCCGATTAAAATTGGCGATGACTGTCTCGACTTTGTTAAAACGTCTGCTACCTTGGGATTACAATTTTAGATACTGCTATGTTGGATACCGGAATCACCGTTGGGAGTAGAAGGACTGGTTCAGCGTCTACTAAGATCCTAGAGAGGCGTTGCATAATTACCATACATCATCATCATCATCATCATCATCATCATTCTTTTAACGTCCGTCGTTAACATAGACTTTCACCAACAATTATTTATCATGGGCGTTGCGGAGCTAGTATTTCCTGAATCAGTCCAGTTCATCTTTCCATCTTGTGTTCTGTCGGCATCGGTTTCTCATGTGATCTCTGGGGATCCCTTATGTGAGACGTGATGTCCGTCGGTTGTCTTTCATTCTTGCAATATGGCCAGCCCATTACCATTTGAATTTTGTAATAGTTTGTATGATGTCACGGACACTTATCAACCCTGTTATATGGAGCTAAGACATGGCCGATATATATCCAACAGAGAAAATGGATGGACAAAATCCCAAACGTAAAAGTCCCAAGAAGTTCTGATCTAGAATCAATGGCAAACTTCCTCGTAAAGCAAACCTTAGATAGTTAAGCCATGCTGAGCCAAGAGATACAAAAAGGCTGCCTAAGAATCAAATACCCCAACATGGGTAGCGTTGAAAGAAATCAAGGCTCAGATAAAATTCAAAGACAAATGCAAAAGGGATAAGAAGTTAAGGGACATCATTGCGAAAGGTTTTCAAGAACTAACCGAGCAAAGAATAACCTGGATAAGCAAGATTACTGTCAACACAAAGAACTGCTAAGAATATAGAGATATCAATAGAAAAAGACGTAGCGACAAAGGAGCAGGGTGACATATGCGTTGTCAGTATATTCTGAAACGAATCTTGAATAAAATTAGATCCTCCAGAAATATACACATGTATACACATACACACGATATTCATATACATATATCCTCATACGTATATCCATACGCATATATCCATATATGTTTATATGTACACACACACACACACACACATATATGTATATATATATATATATATATATATATATATATATATATATATATATATATATATATATATCGATCCTGCGACAAATAGGTGACATAGCATTGCTCTAACAATTGAACTTAACAGCTGCCTGTAATGCAAAAGCCCCCCAAATTGCTTTATCTCCAAATTTTCATTCTGTTCACTCTCTTTCTATATCTGCTCTATTTGTTTTCTCAACGCAGACAATTATATTATTGAGCAATGGATATATAATCCGACGGGAATAATTTTGAATCAAAGTAATATTATGCAATTTATGATTATTAACGAATAAAAATGAGAACTAGATATGGACTTATGTATGCCTTATGACATTGTGGTACTCAAATTGGGTTGCTAAAGATTTACCGACGACAATTCACTGACAACAATCACCGACAACTGATCACCGGTATATAATTCATCAAGGTAAAATTTACCGAGATACATAATTTACACAATTCCTTAGAAAATCTAAAAGGGTTAAGAATTAAGAAGAATTTATTCGAACGAAAATTTATCATTCTGTTAAAAAAAAATGAATGGAAAATTCGGATTAATGTTTTTGATTATTTATTCCATTTGCATAAAAATGAATATGAAATTTTGATAAACGTTTTTATTCGATTTGAAAAAATAAAATCAATAGAGAATTTGGATTGATGTTTTAAAATATAGAAAAAAACATAAATCTTATCACTGTTTTAGAATTCATATATGTATATTGTTAAGTCAACGCTACTTTAAAATTAGATTAATGCCAACAAAATTATAACACGGCTTGCATTGAAAAGTATTTGACTTAGGCAGAGAGATGTCAAAATCTATTTGTTTTTTTTTTTTGAAATCAAATCGATCATTGGGGCACAATTGCTCAAACCTTGATTTTTAAATAAACTTATACTAACCTGTGTCTTGACTATTTAGTCTTTCAACTTATCCAGTTTAAATGAAATTGTTTGTTCCTTGATTAGAAAATATATATATATTACTTGCATCTAAAACTTAAATTTTGTGTATCTTGGATCAAAACTATTTTGTGTAAATAAAAGCTTGTGAAATTCATAAAACCTTTTCTCTATTTTTTGTTAATCTCACTTACCAGTCAAACAATTTGTAGTTAACTAGTTTAGTGTGGATGAGTTAGTTTATTTGTAAAATCTATTCCAAAAACCATGTATACTTTTCACCTGAAACTCAAATTGTGTATCTTACAGTTTGAGGAACTGTTTTTGACTTCTGTTTAAGTTATCTGCAATAATTCACCAGTGACTAATTCAAAACGATCATTCATTACACTACAAACTCCTGTCTTCTTTAAAAACTTTTCTTCGTCTATTCTTGTTGTTTTTTAATCGCATTTCGGACAATTCATTCTCAGGGATTAAATTCAATAACTGAATAATGAAATAGGCTAAAAAAGATGCATCGATTACCTTCACCTGAATTTGTGATTTTCCAAAAAGCAACAGATAGTTAATGTTACGGTAAATGATAAATAGTCTCTGACCAACTCATACAACAGAGTTGATCAAATTTTTTTTATTTGTGAGCCACGCATAAATCTGAATATGTAGTGAAAGAAAAACGTTCAGCTTGAATGAAAACAGAGATTCACCAGGGATTTTTATGAAGCTATTATATTTGTGATTATGAATTGCGTTATAATACATTGAAACTCTTATTTGAAACGATATCCTTTTATATTTCACGGTTGATATATCACTTGGCCTAGAGAACACAGATAAAATAAGCAATTAGAGAACATGAATGCAAGATGAATGTAAGAATATATACATGTATATATACTTGCAATATATATATATCAAGTGACGGAGGATGTTTCGTATTTCACTTAGAATTTTATATGCATTCAGTCTCGTGAAATATCTATAAAATATACTTTGATTTTTTACGTTTTTTAATCTGGATTTTTAATTGTAAAATACCAATATATATATATATATATATATATATATATATATATATATATATATATATATATATATATATATATATATATATATACATATATATATATATATATATGAATCAAAACTGTCGAGAATTACGCATCACATAACAGGAACAAAGGCATATCCGAAACTGTCAGCTCTAAAATGACCAGCAAAACATATCTTCATCTTAAATTTTCCAAAAGAATTTGATAATTCCTTTAGGGTCTGTATTAGCACTTTCTGAAAAAGGTTGGTCTAAAAATCTTGTTTATTCTTTTCGTCTAAAACTCAAAATCTATTAGAGTTAGATCGATAAAACAATATATATATTTTTTGAATCTGCATCACCTGGGGAAGGTTCTCCCCAACATATACTAAAACATACAGATATATGAAGGTGTCAGTTATTTCCTGACAAATTCTTTTTCGGAGACTTCTAAATTATAGTCGTTCAATAGCTTAGAGGTTGGAGACTCAGGAAATGTCATTGGCGTACTAAGTTCCTACTCCACCGGAAAAACATTTTTCATTTCTTTTTGTTTGCTTTCAAACAATTCGAGTTTCAAAACTTTCGGAAACTTGTCAGTTTTGATAGAATAAATTCCATGCTTTAAAGGGGCTCTATTTACAAAATTGGTATATTGCTGAAAGGGACACTCACTTTCCATTCGTCATGGGAAAACTGCGAATGTGAATTTCTCTCTGTCTCGCTGCTAATGTAATTTTTGCAGTATTAGCAGATCTCAGATACCTACTGCACACATTTTCGGGTCGAAATTTGCGAAAAAGAATTTCTTCTATATATATATATATATATATATATATATATATATATATATATATATATATATATATATATATGTATATGTATATGTATATATAAATATATATATATGTGTATATATATATATATATTTATATATATATATATATATAAATATATATACCTACATATATATATACACACACACACACATATATATATATATATATATATATATATATATATATATATATACCTACATATATATATATACACACACATATATATATATATATATATATATATATATATATATATATATATATATATATATATATATATACATATACATATGCATTCATATATATTCACACACACCATACTGTACAGATTAGGATGCAAATTTCCGAATACTTATATTGTTCATTCACTATCCATACTATCCATATCTGCTCTATTTGTTTCCCAACACGGACAATTATATGATTGAAAAATCCAACACCGATCAGTATCAGGGGATCGTTCTTCATGATATTTCGAATCCATACACGTGAGGGTACAATGTGTTGATTTATCAAAGTGATAGAAAAAATAGTTGGAAAGTGCTGCTTGCTTTAAAAAAAATGTTTGATTGGAGAGGAAGAGTTATTGATAACGGTCGGATAGTTATGCAAATTTTGATAACAGGAAAGTTTTCAGGATATTTGGAATGTTTCTATATGGTTAGTGGGTAATATGATATATATAATGAGTGTATATGTGTGTGTGCATGCAATGCTTATCATAAACATCTAAACAAACGGATATTAACTTCTAATTGCTTGATTTTTATGTGTCAAAAACGGAAACATTATGCCATAATAACAAAATTTCATAGCAGTCAACATAACCGAGAATGGATTCAGTCATGTTTTGTGGTTCTGCATCCTGATTTCCTAATAAATGAAATTTTCAACGGAAAATAAGTGTTTTCAATCTTTCCGAGTCTTGTTCAGAATCGATCAGAAATGATAATGGTTCCTTCCTCTGCAACAGTGCATTCATTCTACATTTTTTTTCCGAATCTCTTTCTCTGAATAATCACTAAAAAACACAATGAAAATTCCATTTAATCCCTTATTCAAGCCAATTATTTAGGCAAGAAACACTGAATTTGTATATTTTTGCATAACTTTTTTGCTCGCTTGACTTACTTTCCCGTCATATTGAGTTTTTGAGGGGACTCGCGCTGATATTCAAAGACGTCTCCAAAGCAACATAGATGAATATGTGTAAAGAATTAGAAGAAAAGAGGGGAAAATAGAGAGAGAAATACCGAAACCTAAAGCTTGATCAATCATCTGAAAGTACCCGTACCGAATACAGAAAAAATGTCAAAAAAGGTTGAATGAACTGCCTATGAGTCTATCACGTAACTTCGACGGATTGCTACAACGACTGTTACTAAAGATCAACTCCCTGAGAACCTTCGGGGTAAAAGAAAATATTAGAATAAACAAAAGAGAAAAAATATCTATCAGCAGCCAGATCACGTCCAAATGATAAGAGTATTGAAACATAATCACGTGACAGGTTGGGTAAGAGGTCTTTCGAATTAGCTATGGTTATGCTCTGCAAGCTTGGATAGTGCACAGCAACAGTAAACGAGACGACCCTGTTAGGGTGGCATCGGGGGAGGTTTGGAACTAAACAGGAATTCTGGTACGAAGATAACATCTATGAAAATCTTCGGTTTTTAGAGCTTCTCAATATTCGAAATATTTACATTATGTACTTTTCGTAATTTTTTGTTTCGATTCAGATCACAAAATTATGGAGAGCAGAACAAAAAATGTATTTCACTTGAGTTGAATTGACACAATATGGTTGTCCATCAATATTCTTCGTAATGATTGTTCAGCTGCAAGGAACACAGCTCGATCCAGTCAGAATCAGTGGCGACTTTCATATCACTTCCGAAATGAAAAGGGCCTGGAGTGAGGCTGTGACCTTGCTCCAGGATTGTCCTGAACTCGATTCAATGTGTCATTGTAACAGCCCATTAATGAACTTGGAGACAAGAGCAACGTGTGAGCCAGCTTTAGCACAAATGACATTCAGTTTAATATTGAGTCGCTTCGGGCTTATTCAATTACTACGGTGCAGCTCCACATAGAGCTGCTATCCGATGGTGTCAGATCCCTAGTTGTTCACAAAAAGTCAGCACTGTAGCGCATGATACCGAGCTTTGCAAAGTGTACTACGCTTTGGTTTTGAGATCAGCATGAATAAGACTTAAAAACCCATCAATCTGCATCCTGGCGAAAGTATCATCTACCTTAGTCTCTCTCTGCCCGATAGAACTGAGAACAATCTAGGCGTTTGCCTACCTGATGCAAGACAAAACAATAGACAGAGAGATAGACAAAAACTGAATTGAACGAACATAACAGTATGTAAAATGCAACTTGGGAATTGAACATTAGAAACAAAACCTTACCGAACTGTCGTCCTGACAACAACGCAATATGCTACCGATTAATGATCATCTACTATCATCACATACGCCTGTATGAACACTTATATCAGCACTGCCTTTGCACCATTCTCAGTGTAGCACCACAAAAAGGTACCTGTAGTTCTATCAGTTGGCAACAAAATCTGCTGAGCAAAACATGGATACCGTTCCCAGGCAGGAGTCGTATTGTGGGAAGGAGATGGAATTATAAAACACGTGCTTCAGTAAAAGTACAGCCGTATCCTTTTTTCCGAATGTTCCGCAGCGGTCGCTGTTGAAGGACAGGTCTTTTGTATATTGGCCTCATCAGTAGAAGGGCACCAGAAGTAGAAGGCCATCTCAGATCTTTGTCCAGGAAGCTAAAGATAGAAATCAGTAATGACCATGGTATTGATTTTTACTAAACTTTGCTTAACACGACCCGAGGGAATAAAAAAAACAGTTAGGATCAAACACTCTCCACACTAACCACTACTTCAAAACTATGCACAATATTGATTGAATTAAAGATTGAGTGATATGAAAAGTCTGAGACCGATAGACAGGCCTATAGATTCTCACAGATTGCTACAAACAAATACATTGGGAGTCAGTCAGATAGGTTAGAAAGGCTGACAAGGATGATTGCCAGACAGTTTTGAATATAGATGAATGAATAAATATTATGTGTATTTTATTTCCGAAGCACAAATATTTAAAATATTTCCTACGATTGAACCTAATAGCTGCGATCACAGATTGATAATCCAGTAATAGAGGCTACTTAGTAGTCATTCAAAAGAAACCGTCAGGAACCAATTTCTTTTGGCAACATGCCGTGTTAGGGGTAATCCATTCGAGAAAATTGGGAAAATGGGTTATCAATCTTGCCTTTTGCATTTTTAAAAAGTCCAATTTTTCAAAGCGTGACTGCTGCCCGACGGAAGGTAAAGGATCAATTTAAGATTGATTTACATTTTTTTTAAACATAAAGTTTGGATTTTCAGCCTTGTAGCTCCAATCATGTGGCATGCACGAAAATTTGACTATTTTAGTCGATAGTTTCTAATTGTGGTACACATTATTCAAGAAGATGGAGAGAGATAGATAGGGCAGAAAAAAGAGATTTGGACAAAGTGACAAAGGGCACTCACAGAGGTCATTCTATTCCTTTTGGGGATATCAAAAACTGTCAACTTAAACTAGCAAAAAAGGTTTCTTCAGTTTTCAATGTAGTCTGACTGGCCGGCTGACTGGCTACATAACACAAGTATATACTGCATGCATTCCTTGGTAATTGGGTTTTTTTTTTCTAATTAACTATTCTTAAAAGGTATGGAAAATGTCAATTATTCCCCTCAAACTTGGCTCCTGCAACTCAGACAGTGGATATGTGACGGCAGCATATTGTTACGTTTTCACTCACATAAGATACGAAACCAATTTTATATCAATAATACTGTCCTGATCACAGAAGCAATGTGATAGAATGGGTATAGCAAACATTTTATAGACTCCCTACACATAATCAATTAAAAATTATCATTGAATAACCAGGGACGAGAATTGCATTGTAAGGAGTGATCTGCAGATCATTTGCTCACTCGATACTTCTTTTTCTTACATTCTAGGCAATACACCTACCGAATGTCAACTCTATATAGAGCCTGATTCCCTAGATAGTTTATTCTGACCAAAGCCGATGACGGTTATTTTCAGATACAGGATTTCCCATCCATATAATTTTGTAGTCTTTTTTTCTCTCGTTTAGAACATATTAAGGATACAAAATCAGTTGAGTTTTTGTTTTCTTTGTTACAATTTGAGTGTGGTCAACCTACGTTTAGATTATCAGGTTTCAAATTTTGAAAGGTTGGATATATTCATCAGTTGTAATCTATTACCTTTTTAAACTTTAAGACACTGCCAAAGAATTAAAAACGGTGGTCATGAGTTGAGCAGTTTTATGGGGAATTTGATCATTGAAAAGTTCTATTACAACTAACTTTGAGCTAGGTGAAATTGGTATGATATAAAGGATTTACTGTTCTATTTATTGGTTAATGCTCTTTTACAAAACAGTGTCAAGTCTACACAATATCAGAAGGGAACCAAAGCTATCCAATTACAAACGTCGAAGGAGTTTTTAACGTCAGAATGAGGGGCTATCTCTCTTGGATTGTGATGGAGGGGCGATTATGCGAGCACTGCGACAGAACCTCAATCAAAATAGGCATCATTAGGAAGCAAAAACGGAGGTTCAAGTTCATTGACAATCAGACGAATAATTAAAGGCCAGGATACAGCACCTAAAAAGTTTGTAGAGACCAGCTCAGTAAAGGATCCACAAACAAAGAAGAGTGTAAAATTGCAAGACTTGATCAGAAGTTGGATAGGGAGTGGCGGAAGGTCCTCTTCTTGGACAAGGTGTTCAGCCATGAGGGTCTAGATTGCTTTCAGTCTTACTGGCGTTGTCAACAATTAAAGAATGGAACCTTTCCATAACATGCTTGTGGGAGTGTTGTGTTTTGGATTGCTGTAAGATCTGGTGGGGAGATGGCACTCGTTTGTTGATAGGTACCAAAACACGACAGGATACGTGGACCTGCAAATAAAAGATTTCGAATTCTGACAGTCTACCCCATTTATATTGATTCCCCATGTTTAATTCAGTAATGCTCACATATTTTTGTGACTGGAAAAAACGCACATTTTTGCACTCAATGACTATAAAGCACAAAAGAGACTATTGCTTGTGAGGGGGAGTTGATGCCGAAATATGCTTGTGTTATACGCAATGTGTATGTCAATATACTTGTCAGTAACATTCGTTGTGCGAAATAACTGTTTAACATTTATCATAGCGTAGTCTCTATTTTTTTAAATGCGAAAAAAATTCAGGCTTCACTCTGGTTGAATATTAACAAAACTATTTAAAGCAACATGATGTTTTTGAAGTTTTTTTTTTAATAGTGATGCCATTACAAAATTGTAAAAATATCATAGTCATGTTTTGCAGCATTGGTAAACAAGTAATACTAACAGCAAAAAGTGAGAAGGAATAGTGAAGAAAGATTGAATACAGACGACAAATTCATTCTTAATTGGGATGATGATTTATGTGTTACGTTGTGGATCCCAAGGCAACGAATCGTAATATCAATCTAAATGGGAATTTTTTCTAGGTCGTGGTTTTGTTTTCTCCCAAAACCTACTGGGAGTAGAACAATCTTTCGAAGAAAACAAGTATATTTTATTTTCGTCACCGATGGTATAGAAGCGAGCCAATAAAAGTCGATAAGTGCCAATAGAAGAGAATAAAGAAAAAAATGAAGACAGTTCTTTTGGGGTGTGATTTATGCTAACGTCAAACACTTTGGAATGTCTCCAAAGATATTCAAGTAAGGAACAAGCGTGAGTTACGCGTTACGCTCCTTTTACTCGATTGACAGCAACTCACAAATAAATATTCAGATCTATACTAGATTAGAACTATATATATGAATATATATATATACATATATATGTATATATATATATATATATATATATATATATATATATATATATATATATATATATATATATATATATTGTTCTAATCTAGTATAGATCTGAATATTTATGTGATGACAATTGTTTCTTTGTTTCTAACTTTATGATTTATAGTCTGCCCAATGGTTTCATCGTACAAGCTGACATTCTGTGTACATGGGTGATAGTATGGGTAAGGACGAAAATACAAGGGATTAAGGGTTAGGTCAATTGAGGCATTTTCAAATATAATGGAGATGGCTGATCTTTTGAAGCTACAAATTTGTGTACAAAGGATATTTGACACCATGATTGACATTCGATGACGCCAGGTGACGTCTACATGTCAATTTATGGTCAGGTCAATTTTGGTGGATTCAAGTCTAGTTTGACCTTTTCGAATATAACAGAGACGGTCTGGGCCGTGCAGAGTCTGTAGTAGACCCTCCACCCATTTCAAACTGCTCTCCAAGTATTTTTGTAACTTAAGCATATAAGTTATGTATTGGCTGTGTATATAAATGTACACGAAGTAAAGTACATGTGTATCATCATCATCATCATCATCATCATCATCATCAGTCTTTCAACGTCTGTCGTTGGACAGAGACCTTCCCCAGGATTCACCAAACGTATTTTGAGTATCATCATCTTCATCAGTCTTTTAACGTCCGTCGTTAGACCTAGACCTGCCCTAGGATTTGCCACACTTCTCTATCATGGGCGTTGCGGAGCCAGAACTTTCTGAAGTTATCTAGCTCGTCTCTCTTCATCTGATATTCTGCCAGCCTCGGTTCTGCATGTAATCTCGGGGTATCCATGTTCAAGTCGTGATGTCCATCGGGTGTCCACCATTCTTGCAACACGGCAAGCCCACTGCCACTTGAGATTTTTAATGGATTCTATGATGTCCCCGACTCTTGTCTCTTCCTGGATGTGCTGCCTTTTGGTTTCTTAATGTGAGGTCCAGCATAATATCTTCATGTGCACTTTGCATAGTTCCTAATTTGCAGATCGGTCTCTTGGTTAGGATCCATGTTTCGGCTCCATAAGTGACTATTGGGAGGATGCATTGGTTATACACCCTTCTCTTTAGGATTAATGGGATCTTCTTATTTTTGAAGGTTGAGCTTGCTCTGCCAAAGGCTTGCCATCCTAGTGTGATTCTTGGCTTGATTTCTTTTTCTTTCGAGGGTCTCATGGAGATTCGTTGTCCTACGTAGATGTAGTGATATACTTTCTCTAGTTCTGTTTCTCGGATTTTGATCTCAGTATTTTTATCTCGGATGTGGTTGTTGCACTTGATCTTTGTCTTGCAGAATTTCATGTGTAGGCCGACTTTCTTGCTCTCTCCATTTAGTTCATCTATCATTAGTTGGAGGTCGTGCAGGTTCTCTGCGAAAAGGGAAATGTGGTCTGCAAATTTGAGGTCCCTCAGACACACGCCGTCTTTTTTGTTCCCTTTATTCTCCCTGGTTAGGTGCTTAAATATCATCTCGAGGCAGGCTGAAGAGATTTGATGAGCTGGTATCACCTTGTTTTACCCCTTTTGGGGGCCGAAAGGGGTCCGAGTCAAGTAGTGTAAATACAAATATATCATGATGACATAGATGTTTCTTTGAACTTTCGGTAATAGATCCGCTGTGAGTGCAAATTGTTCTTGATGGTTCGTTCAGAAGATGACTTTCGCGGCAGTCAAGCACAGGTCAGTTGGTCCTAGGAAAGTCTGAAGTCACCTTTGTAATGATGAGTTATTTCTTTGGAGAGAAATTATATGATTATCTGATGAAATAAATAATGTTATGTTTGTGGCGTTTTTGATAGTAAATACGTACATATTTAGATACTGTTTTGATAATGCTTTAATCAAATATGAAAATAGAATGCATGAACAATGAATACAAACAAGACATGAATTAAAAAAAAACATACTTACTCAATCATATGCAAAATAGATATAGTTGCAGAACAACTGTATTGTAACTTATCCTACGACAATGTTAAAAGTGATAAAGCTAGTGTAAAAAAAGCATTCTGAACATACAAAATAAATATCGAAATATAAGAATGTATACATAAAAAATCTGGCTTCAAAGCAAGTATATTTTACATCTACGTTATGCATCGATGAACAGTCAACAAATACTTTGCAGTGAGATTTCTTACGTTGTTGAACTTTTATAGAACGCATGAAAACTATTGAGGAGAGACATTCACACTGATTTCGATCAAAATAAACACGATTATCCTTCTCCGTGATGTTATTTTGCTTGGTATGAGTGTAATTTGGAATCTCGTCAATTATACTGATAAGTTAACTGAAAATCTCATACTTCAAATCTTAGTAGAAATTATATAAAATCTTAATTTTGTTTAATTTGGACACAGTAAAAAGTGTTTACAAGCTATTACTTGCGGTTAGTGCTAGACTGATGCAAGTACCTCTTTTGCCAGACGAACTTCCAGAATCCAAAACTTGGTTGTATATAGAAATTTCACAAAAATATAAGAATCGAAAAGTTGGTACACATTTTTTGAAAAATACCGTAATCGGAAGTATGCCAAAAGTTCCATTCACGAAAAATGCAGAAGTGACATGGCATTCAGTGGATAAATTCATACACGTCTGTCAATTAGAGTCGAAATACAGTAGCAAGCCTTTATGCATGTATTTATGACGGTTCCTGTATGTGTATGACGATGGAAGAAACAAACCCTGAGCGGAACAATGCTGCAGGCTAGACAGATGGGTAGCGAAGTCCAAACTGACAAGAACTGACCACTTAATACAATATTGCCGATGCCTTAGAAATTTGATTTTTTCTCAGTTTTGTTTCAGCGAGTACATTTTTTTGGAAACTGATTATTGATTTTCGAATAAATGTTCCGTCTCCGTTTGAAGCAAAAATAGGCTGGAATGTGTCCGGCTATGGAGACTGTTTGAATTGTTTTTGTTTTTTTTAAATTTTATTTTTGTTGTTTTTTGTATTGAAAAAAGTTGCGTTCCATGTGTTCGTTTCGTACTTTATAGCAGAATTAAATAACTTTAATTAGTACCTTCAGTCATAGCCATATGGATTTCCATTTAATCATATCCATTAATTCATATGAGAAATATTTAAATCAATTATTAGGAACTTTCAACCCAAATAGTCTCCAAAACGTTCAACATAGGTTTCTTAAATTTGAAGTAAGTCTGGCTGGCTATATATTCATGTATATTTGTATCACCTGTACAGACTGCACCAGTGGACCTAAACATCTACTCCTTATAAATGAAGGCATTATCAGTGACAAACAATTTAGCCAATTTTGCGTATCTGTTATCGTTACAAATCCTTAACTTGGCTTGCTCATTTCTGATAAGCCTCTGTTTTGTTCATACAAACCTTTATGCTTCGTAGTTAGTAAGATCATTTTTTGTCCCTCACTCTCTTTCTCTCTCTCTCTAGACATTAACAATATTTTCTTTAGATACTTTCAAACTTTATGACAAAATTAAAATGCATGTAAATTTCTCTTACCATTCTTTTTAAAATTATTATTATTCTCAGCGAACTTTTGAATGAGAAAGGGATAGAAAGTGAGGAAGTGAAAGAGAGAGAGAGAGAATGTCGCGTTTCAATCGTGTGTCAAGCTCCTTGGTCACTCTTCAGAGAGTAGAGTTGAGTAAGTCGGTCACGAAAAAAATTTAGCTGTGGCCACGAGTGGAGCTGTTTTAACGGAGATTTGATCTTGGAAAACTCTATTACAACTAAACTTTAAACCCGTCAAAATAAGTATGGTATAAGGGATTCAGCATTCAATTTATCAGTTACTGCAGTTGTTAAAAACGGTGTTAAGTCTACACAGAATCAGAAGGAGATCAAAGCGGTCCGATCTTGAATGTCAAAGTTTTTTCAACCTCGTAATCAGGTAACTACACTATTGGTCGTGATGAAAAGGTAGTTATGAGAACACTGAACTCGATCCAATCAATGGATCGTCTGATCTATTTTGTCAATTTTATCATTTTTAAACCAAAATGAAGTGGATGCAATCTGCCAGCTGCAAAATTGTGTACAAGAATGACTTTTCCCTATAATAGGTCACACTGGCTTCCACTAACATCTGAAGGTTGATTTAAAGAAAGTTAAATTCTAGCATTTTCTTCAAGTGTCAATTTTCATATCTTACGAAGACGGCTTCATCCAATGGGTTGTGTACAAGAGCAACTAGACCCTAGGAAGAACATAGGATAAGTTCACTGACCGCTTGTAACCTCTGAGGCGAATTCAGTGTCTGGTCGATCGGGGTATTTTCGAATTGAAGGAAGGCAGCTGTACTTGAATGGTCCAGATTGAGTACAAGTTCGAGGTCAGTTTCTTTTGTGCATTTAAAAAAATCAATCGTCACCCCTTATATTTGGAAGCTCTGTATTAGAATTTCCTTTCCCTTGAATCGCTGTGTCATTTGCAAATGTGTTTTCCATGGAGGTATACAACAAGTGAAAATGTCCGTTATAGCGAACGTTACCAAGGAAATGACATTCTTTACCATTCTGTTTTTACTTTTTTGATATCCTATTGCAGAAATGAACTTTGATACAATAAAGAATACAAATTTATTGGGATTATATGAAGAATAAACAGCTCAAATTTGATTCAGCTCGTGACATGAAATTTCGGCTGACACCTGTAGTCAGCACTCTTGACAAAAAGAAAACAAAATTTACGTGAAATTATATTGAACATTTTTTCTAGATAAAAATTGAGTAAAGAGGTACTCTTGATATGACCAGATTTTCATTTAATTGAGTCAAAACATGGGTATTTACATCAAAACTTTTCTTCTCAACTAAACAGCTGTTAAGAGACTGAAAAGTCGAATATTCAATTAAAAGATCCAAAAGTTTAATGAGGCATTCGCTGTGGAGTTTTAAATGTAATTATTACCAGGTCACGTGGCACTGAGTAGGAGATATTATTAGACAAGAAGCGTGTTATTAAGGAATATCTTCCAAACAGCTTTCAAGTGAATATGACTCAAAAGAGAAGAAAATATCTATCTAAAAAAATTCAACTGTCATTATTGCCAAATCATGTGACCCTGAGTTTAAGGTAGAACTGACTTGAGACGGCTGAGAAAATCGATTTTGAAACAAACTCTGAACGCCATTATTATCGGATCGCGTGAGCTTTAGTGATTTTAGGTAAGAACCATCTAATCAAGAACATCATTTTACCCAGGTTCAAGTAAATCTGACTTAAAACAACAGAGAAACTATACGGGGATGGACCTACCGGCTGAACAAACGATGACACCTCTAAAAAAAAATTCCCCAGAATTATGCGACGACCCCAATTACTAGTTGGTGTCACATGATGTAAATAATCTCGATTCTGTGCTTCATCTAAGTTCATGGGTTTCCTTTCAAGTTCAATTGATGCCATAGTTGTAAAGATTGTGAAATTATCTAATAAATAAAGAAAACATTCACTTGAAAAACATTATCTCTCAGACTAGGAGTGGAAGAGAGTCGCGCATGCACATTTTCTAGCACAGTCAAACTGTCCGCCAAACCCCAAGACAGAAATGATTTTTTCAACAGAGTTAGTATACTATCACATATATCATTAGATTGAACAAATTTCTCAGAGACATTTCATCAGGAAATATACTTCATCTAGCAAATTGAACAGTCGACAACGAATAGAGATACGAGCGCTGTGCAGGGCTTGTACCCGTGTCCACCTGGTAGCAGTCTAAAAAGCAATTCTGCTTTATTGACTGTTCTAATAGCACTCTTAGTAAACAGGAGATCGAAATAGCGCACTTGAACCATCATCTTTCTACTCTACAGTCGAAGGCATGAATATTGCCCATCGATTTTGACTTCTAATTGAGAAAAAAACTCGTTTTAAACCCTGAACTGAGAGAAAACAAAAATGTTTCCCGAGATCGTGAAAAATTATGCAAATTTTACACAAATTACCTCATATAACACTATGAAAATTTCTGAGCGTATAAACGAGACCATGTGAAAGATATTTGAAAAATCAGATTCATAAAATCAGCTCCAAAATATGTTTTTTTTTAAGGTGGGTGGATGGTGGTGAATTATAATTTGTGTCAGTTTTTTTTAAACTGTTAATCAATACTGTCAACATTCAGGGTTTTTTCCTAGATTCAAGCTGGTGTGAATGACTATGCATGCTTTGTGCATGCAGGACTTACCGATTGAGCTATAGGGCTGGAAATTCAAACAGATACAAGATATTATATCCAGAAAAAAAGTTTTCGCAAGTATTCATGCACAAGACATATATGAGCTATCTCATTCTAAAATTGTTGGGTTAACCGAAATAACAGACAAGTTTGAAAAAATATCAAGTCCATCGTATCGAAACGAATGTGAAACATAATCGATAAGTAGTGGATCAAAATTTGGCTTATTACTTGTCTTGATCATCAATTCTCGTGGCCGGATCATAATCCAAAACACGAAAACGACTGTGTAACTAACTGAAATTCTTATAAGGCTTTTCGCCCTGGGTCTCTATTTTGCCCTTTATATATTAAACACCAGCCAACACAATACGCTAAAACTAATGCATACAAGTGCCTACACACACATGATTATACATAATGATGTATCCATACATTCACATGCATATAAATGCACACACGAAAGCACATACATTTTATGCACAAGTGTGGTGTTTGAATTTGTGTACTCTAACGTATACACCTCGTAAAGGGATACATGTACATAGAAGCGAATGTGTATTTACTTGTAAGCATTATACGTACATATGTATGTACGTCTTTTATGTAAGTATATGAATGCATGTGTGTGTGTGTGTGTGTGTGTATTTTAGTGTGTGCATGTGCATGCATATGTGCGTGATTGTTTAGCTGCTTAAACGAATGCATCTCATTAAATAGAAATAATTCTCTCTACGTAGTAAGAATGGACACTACCATATCAAAAATATGAGGACCATTTCTATCAATATGTTCGTATGTATATAGATGTGTGCATCTGTTTGTGTGCATATTTGGTTGGATGTCTATGCATGTATATATATGAATGCATATATGTGCAACTTGAGGATATGTTTGCATGTATGTGTACACATGCGTGTGTACATGTATATATACATACATATAAATGTATATACGTGGTATGTGTACATGTGTCTATGTAGTACGGGCGTATATGTCTGGATGCAATGAACTTTTCTTCAATCAGGACCCTAAGAACTCAAACACATCTTTGGGAGATAAAAATCTCTTATCATAAATCATCAAGTTCATTCGTAGAGAACAGTCATGGCTTCTTGCTACAACACGCTGGGACAGATTCTTCATCATTATCTCCTGGATTTCGTTCCACTGTGTGATTTCCTATTCTTCCTTATTCTTTTTGACCTTGACTTTTGAAGGAACACAATCGTTAATTCGATTCCTTTGGTTCCTTTTGTATCATACTAAAAGCAAAAACAAAAGTATTCTTTTCGACTTTGATCCATTATTTCAGTTCCTCAACGTTATCAGTGTCGATACTTTGAGGGACACGATCTGTATCCAGGTTTCTAAATTTCAATTGAAATTTGGCATGATATGCTTTCAAAAATCTGTTGTGTTCTATCTCTATGTTTTTTTCAGGACAATTTCTTTACAAATATCCTGAAAAAGATCCGAATCATTCACACAATCTCTAGACGCCACGATTTAACCGTCAGCAGTACAGCAATATTCTGATATTATCTGTAAGAAAAAAAATCAAACGACATTACAACCTCTTCAATAAAACATAATTACATTCAGTGAATATCAGAGTGAAAAAAATACAGTCAAATGGAAGTAATTCGCAAACACACTAGCCAACCAACTACGTCATAAGGAGATATGTTTGCTGCTCTTCACAAATCGTATCTGTGACGGGGGAAACGCAATGGGTGGAGCCTTCTTCATTTGATAAACACCGTTTTCTATCGTTTTGATCCAACTCTGTGTTTTATTCCTGCTATATTCTAGCTTATTATAAATTCACGTTTTTTTTTTCAAACATGGATTTCAATTTCAAAAAGAAGCCAAGTCAAACATATTGCCATTTAAAAAAAGAATCCATAGGCACAGTTCAAAATTAAAGGAAAACCTATAATTTAAAATTTCAATTTCAAAAGGTTACAGGATAGATAAAAATAGTTTTTATTTATAATTCAGCGCTAAAAATTTATCAAATCACCGGATATGACCCGAAATACTTTATGCACGTGTTGAATCATTTTTTTAACAAATGTCATATACAACATACATGTTGAAGACAAAGACACAACGATCAAAATTGAATACGCACAGCTGAAGGAAGTAGTCCATTACATCTATCTAGGACAAGGATTCTCTACGAATTAACCAAAAGAAGAAATTAAGCGAAGAATCACACTAAGTTGGCAAGCATAAGAGAGAATAAGCTCAACTTTCAAGAACAATTATATCCCATTAGTCCTAAAAAGAATGGTATTCAACCAATGTATCCTCCTGATAGTCACTTATAGAGCAAATACATGGAACGTAAACAATAGCTTGACCCTCAAACTGAGAACCATGCAAGTTGCACATGGGAGAATCATGCTAAATTTCACATGGAGAGATCATAAGAGATCACAGCACAGTATATTGGAGGAACGACTGGAGTCTGAGCTATCAGTAAAATCATGACAAAACTCAAATGGCAATGGGCTGAACTGGTTGCAAGAATGTCAGATATCCGCTGGACATCCACAACATAGACCCCGAGAGATAATATACGAAATTGTGGGTGATTGAATTAAGATGGTGGGGCGAGCTAAAGAAATCCAGAAAATACTGTTCCGTCACGAAGCGCGTAAAAGAGAGGTCAGGCAAACTTTGAGAGAGTCGATGTCCATCGACGGACATTAAAAAGATGATGATGATGATGATGATGATATATTTATATCTATTACACAATAGTAAATTGAGTTGTCACTTGAAACTTGTCGATAGTCGATAGCAGTTTATGCTGTCTAAACCAAATGATATATTCACCGTGAAATATCGGGATGTCATTCCAAATACGATTTCAATGTAATATCACATTTTTACTTATTTCCATTGAATTATAAATCCTTTTCCGGACAATATAACAAGCAAATAGAGCAGATGTAGAGAGTGAAAAAAAACGAGAATTCGGACGTGTAGCAGTTATTTGGGACTACCGGCTAACTGTTTAACTCAATGGTAAGAGAAACTCTTCTTTGAAATGGCTACCTATCAGTCACAGGTTCGATTCCTGCAGAATCTTAATTGTTTATTCTTTTTACCCTGTGTATTTCAAATAATACACTTACCGTATAATAACGAAAGGTCATTTCAAACAGAGCTTCAAAGAAAGATAACGCATTTATGATTATTACATGTATATGAGCGCGTGTGTCTGTGTGTGTGTATATATATATATATATATATATATATATATATATATATATGTGTGTGTGTGTGTGTGTTTTTGTTCATATGTATGAACTCATCCAGATGCAAGGTAGAGGAAGAAGGGATTTGTGCTATCACACACATGGATAAGGTAATTGGCACAGACGGCCAATAAAGTTAATCAAGAAAATAGAGACGCAATGTCTGTTTCATGCCTGGCTAAACCTTTGCAGTTATAACATATATAAGCTGTGTATGTCACTTGAATTTTGGACATATGGCTTTAATTAAATTCTAGCAGAGAAATATTTAGTCACATGTCTGAATTGAAATTGAGGATTTGACTGGCCAGTTTGAAAAAGTAATGAAACGGGCAATCGGAAAATAGAGTTCGAAGAGGTCTGTCGCTTTTTCAGGAAGCCCTGGCGCGCACCGGTTTTACCGTTAGCCAAAAATATTTTGCTTGGAGTTAATGACCTGTAACTGATGGTACGATAAAGAGAGACCGTAGGAAAATAGAGAGAGACAACATAGATGTATTCCAAGAAATTGCCCATTGACATTAACCAGTGAGCAAAGTACAACCAGTATATTGAATAAGCAGAATTCTTCATTTATCCAAAATGATTCCTTTAAGTTAATTTATTTGCAAGACTCTTTGCATGTGAGATGACCTTTCTTTCTACAATGGAAGACAATGTATAAAAGGGTATTCATCGTTCTTTATTCAGGCTTTTTCTCTTCTTCCTCCAGTCTTATTCGAACTCCCGTTCTTGGGTTTTCTAACTCAACTAGTTTAAAATATCTTATCGCATATGGCTTATTTCTATCGTCCTCTGTTCTTTACGAACCACCCAAATTATGGTAGATTCTTTTTTATTGAACTTGCTCCCATGTACACATGTACACATCAGTGCATCGTCCACTTTTTATTGTATTATGACAGCAAAAGGGTTTTTTTGTTTTCTTATTACCAATCCTGAAATTGAAAATGGAGGAAATTGGATAACAATGCCTCATCACTCTACATCATTACACGGGGTCAGACGGGAAATGAAGTTATCAAATATTAAACACTACAGAACTAAATCACAATGCCCTTAACTTAATGTTGTGCAATCATTCACTTGTGTACGGGAAGTAATATTTGTGATTATTACACAAATGAACAGTCAACATTGTAGCTTTATCTGCTAATAAATCATGTTCCCTTATGAGATTTCAAATAAATATATTTCAAGATGTAGACTCGATAATATACAATTAAAATCATGAATAATACTTTTAGACTGGTACAAAACGTTTCCCTGAACTTTCGACTCGTTGAAAGATTTTTTGTCGCTGTCGACACCGCAAAGAACGGAATAGGTCTTTTTTCATTTAAGACCTATCGAAGGTGGAGAAATTTTTCAACACTTTTGACGCTTTAAGGGGAAAAAGATTCCTTCCAATTAAGAACTTTTAAAGGAGGAAAAAAAGCTTTCCTTCACTTTTGAATTCTTAAAAAAGGGAAAAAAACGTCCCCAAAAAGAGCAGAATTTGCCGCTTACTTTGGCCCCTAAAAGAATTGTGTAGAAACATGTAAAATAGGGAAGTAATGCATATCTATATTCGACGTAAGTGTCCATTATAGCATTATAGTCACATTATTAATAGAAATACTTCATCCAACCTTACAAAAATAATTTTCGGAACATTTCACCTGAAAAGGCCCCCTTTGTGTAGGCTTATGAAATTATGTTAGGCTGCGCTGAAGTTCAAATGGTTTGTATAGTGTGACAAACAAACATACATATAGTGAGATAGAAAGTGTGAAAACTTTCATTTTTATATTCAGATTTGATTTATTTTTCTCTATTACTGTTTTGTACTGGAAATAAGATTCAGATTCCCCAAATCAGGTCATTGCTGGTATCAAAACTTGTTGACGTTGACATTATTTTCAAGCTGGAGCTTTAGCTCATTTATCAAGAGACATAATAACTAAAACCACTGGAGGATTTCCCAAATATTCAATTCAAAATTACACTACCTCTCATATAACTCTATTTTCCCAAGGTTACCTTCTAAAAAAGAGTGTGAACTGGACGACTATGTTTGACTCGATTCCTACTGATGCTTTTATTAGAAAAATAGATTTTCTAGAATTCAGGTTAAGCAAATACTTTTATCGAATATTCCATCTTTCCTTCCTGAATTTGAATGCTTTTTTTTCTATTGCTTTTCGTTAACGATTTTCAGTCAACAAAAAAGTAGAGCACTAATTCAAGTTATAAAAAGTCCTGGGTAGTTCCGGGGAAATGGATTTACTCCCAATCCTCACCTCTGTTTGCTTAGATAATAATGGAAGAGGCCCAAGTTCCCAAGGTGAAAAAAGCCAAAATGTCAGGATTTCGTTTCCATTGATTTTTATGCCTTGCTATGCAATTTGGAAGTTTGAGGCTACTATCCATGAGCCCTTCACCAATTTCAAGATGAAGCCTAGAGCTACCTTTCTGTGCGTTTTGGGATATGTTTTTCTCTCGCTGAAGTTCAAGTCAAAGGATAGATGTGGCGTATTTTGTAAAAGTGACTATATTCAGAATTATCTAATTTTTCATTCCATTTATCTACATGCTAGAGATTATATTTTTGTACGCACGACAATTCTCCCATGGCGTCAATTGAGATTGTTATTTTCTTATGCCAAACCACCAAAAGCGTCTATCAATATCGTTATTCTAATGGTAGTCGAGTTTCATTGTTTCTAGGGTTAAATTAACTATATTTTACGGACTTTGTGAATGCAACATCAAAGTTGATGTTATTGAAGGCCCTTTATTTATTTCTAGGTAACCCTTAAAGAGACTAGTTATGAGAGATCAATCGGATCCCAGCTATAATCACCAGTCATCTGTTATGAACATTTGAATGTATGAAATATGGATAGTAATAATCGAAGTATATTAGTATAGCTATGTTGTGAAATATATATAGGCTTAGCACAACAATTGATGTTGATAATAATTATATAAAAAGCTATCTTTTCGAAATCATCGCCAACCGATGCAACCGTTGACGAAATCAAGTATGTCCTGCCGTATATATATATATATATATATATATATATATATATATATATATATATACACACACACGTATATATATATATACACACACGTATATATATATATATATATATATATATATATATATATATATACGTGTATATATATATATATATATACATGTATATATATATACATATACATATATATATACATATATATATATATATATATATATATATATATATATATATATATATATATATATGTGTGTGTATATATATATGTAATTTTATCTCATCGTATATATTGCTACATTCTGGTCGATTGTTTAGTTGGTGTTGCAACATTTCGAGCAATCAAACACGCAAAATAAATAAGTTCGAATATCTGATTGCATTTTGCAATCTATGGCTCACAGGTACGACGAAAGGATTTAGAGACTATCGCCCGCACGCTCATGTGGACGGAGTTTGTACACGTAATAAGAGAATGAAGATACAAGAAATATCCTGGACTTGTGAAAGTTTCCGTTTTTATTATTTTCGAAACAGATGCATCGGTATTGCTCATGCCGCAAACATCACGGATAAAATACGTAGTGGTATTAACATTTGCAGACTCAAATCCTCACGGGAGAAAGAAAACTCGATTGACCTTACCCCTAGGGGCGAGAGAACTGCCAACAAAGGTTTTCCCCGCTCCAAATAAGAACAACTGATTCACGAAAATTATTTTCTGAATTACACCGAGAAAATCCTTTGGGGTCATAGGCCACATGAGGTCATTTGATCTCTTCCGGCTCGGAACTTCTCTTTCGCGCGCGAGAAAATCTATATATCCTTGGTGTCCTTAAAATGTCAGAATATAAAAATATGGAACAAGATCTTCAGTATGCTCAAATGATGATAAAAGACGTTAGCACCTTCAAATGTCAGTTGGGGTTACGTGTCCTCGTTTCTCAGTTCTCAGCCCAGAGATTTGATATATCACCGCGTGGGAGAATAATTTCCCACACAGCCAGTTTTATTTAAAGCAAACGAAAAAGTTGACGAATTTTAATTGCACTCTGATGTGCCAGCGCCGTGTCATCCTGTTATGCTACATAATTTTCTTTTTCGAAAACAAATAATAGCATAATGGGTTTTGTTTTTTTGTTTTTGTCGAACGCACCAGTTATCGATTTAACTGGCATTGTTACAAGTATTCAAATTTTCAGTCCATCGAATTAAAAAGACTGTCTTTCTCTGTTTAGTAATTTTATCATACAACTTTTTTCTCCTACTACTCTCTCTTCCTCCCTCCCTCTCTCTCTCTCCTTCTCTCTCTCCCTCTCTCTCCCCCTCTCTCTCTCCCCCTCTCTCTCTCTCTCTCTCTCTCTCTCTCTCTCTGTACGACATAAGTTTGTCAGCATCAATCGATAAATAAAGAAAATATTCGAAAAACCACAAAAAAAAGGAAAAAGAGAAATTAGAAGTAATGGTGTCATCATCATCATCCTAATCATCATCATCATCTTCATCATCATCATCGTTCTTTTATCGTCCTTTTTATCGTGGGCGTCACGAAACCAACATTTTCTGAACATATTCAATTCGTCTTGTCATCTTATATTCTGCTAGCTTTGGGTCCACATTTGATCTCTTGGGATTCATGTTTTGAGTTGTGATGTCTGCCATTCTTGCAACATGACCAGCCCATTGCTGTTTGTGTTTTTTAACCGTTTCTATGATGTCTCAGACTCCTGTTTTTTTTCTGCAGCATACTATCCTGTCTTGTGGTCTCCCAATATGATGTTAAGCATGATACTCTTAAGTGCACGTTGCATGATTCTCAGTTTGAGGGGTAGTTTTTCGTCTAGGTTAGCTTTCATTAGTACAATTGTATCACACCTAAAACTGGAAGACGGACACCTGGGGACGAATGGGTATGAATTGCGATTTTTAATGATATGGGGATGTTTGGAACCAACTTCCGGATGTTTTTTTTTTTTGTTTTTTTTTGCGAGCACACAAACACTTCCGTTTAAGATACAAAGAACAGAAATGACCATTTTGGAGACTTTTGGGTTATAACTGGAATGCAGATGGCTTATCGATTTTGCAATGAGAGAAGAATAATGGAGCAGATGGATTGAGAAAGGAGAAAAATATTTTTACACAAAAATGTGGACATGAACAATTTTATTTCTAAAAAAACATGGCCGTAGGACATTTTTTGCTTAGTTTGAAAAGAAATGTTCCTTCTTTGATCCTCATATGCATTTTTATTTTTTTTGTTTTGACAATATTTTTCGCTTTTTTTTTATCCCAATCTCTTGAAATGTATTCTAACTATGAGATTTGAAGAAAAGTGTCAATCTTTTTATGAAAGCAGCAATTATCCAGTCCGCTCGTAGTCGCCAAATTCTGGGCACTATTTTTTGTGTCAAAGGATTTTTGTATCAAGGGATTCTGGTCAGAAACGATGGATTAATAGATACGAGAGTTTGAGCCGTAGACAGAAGCGCATTTTATTCAAAAATGTCCGGAGCAAATTTTCCATTTTCACTTATTTCTATTAAATGTATATCTGTGTGTGCAGCAATTTTCTCTCATTTCTCAATTGGTTTCAAATTTCCAATAGGTGTGAGTGTGTTTGTGTATTAAAAAATTACTTTCCTGGTGTTGTTTTGCTTGGTTTTGACTGTGATATTCTTGTTTTCATTTTTTTCTTTTTTTGTATCTTCCTGGACCTCTCATAATGATGTGGTTGCAATACTATTCTGTCTAATACATTTGTGTCAATGTTGATCGTTGCGTGTGATTGTCGTGTTGTTTTTGCAACCTATAACCGTCTGTTATCGTTATTCTTCAATTATTTGGTCGTTATTTCGTCCGATGGTGTTTTCTTCCATCTAGGAACCCAGGTCCTTGGTTTTGGTGATTTACATTCAAATCAGTGGATGCATACATACAATCTCCAGTTCACAGGCACAACAAAAATGATTTAGGACTCTCGTCAGTATGCCCATATGGCCGGAGATTACTTATATAAGGAGAGAATGAAGGAACAAGAAATGTCCTGGAGTGGTGAAGGTTTCAGCTTTTATACGTTCGATAAAGGGGCATCAGTGTTGTTGCTTGTGCTGCAAACACGACGAATAAAATACCCAAACATAATAGTATCAACAATTCTTAATCATAACTTTAAACAAGACACTCTTCAACTGAAGCAAAATCACTTTTACTTTTCCTAAAATTTGTTTCATAGAAATTCAAATATATCCATTAATCTTCACTCGAGTAATGACTACTAATGAGAATCAATGATAAAAATGGACAATTTCTTAATTTTCTACCAATGTCTAAATAGGATTATGAAAATTAGAGGTTTTTCTTGAAAACTTGTTTATTGTCTTGAAAAATGAAAACATAACAGAGAAAAACGTATATAAGAGTTGTTACTCATTTAAATTCAAAACACTCTTGAAGCCTCAGCTCTACAAGTTTGGTCCTTGAAAGAAAGTATTCATAGGATCATTTAAACGGATTCGATCAATGATTCTTCACCTTTTTCTGTTCGATGCTCAATCTCAGCGGTCGGAAAAATTGTCATCAATTTTTATTGAAAAACTCATTTGATTATATATCAATGGCATTTTTTTGTAAAGATACTGATACATAAACTTGACCGATAAATCTCGATCTGTTTATTGTGTGAAATTTTGTAAAGCAATCGCTATATTGAATTTATAGGCCACTGAGATCATGAGCAGAACCTTACCATAGACTCTCTAGTAAAACTAGTAATTAATTATATATTGAAACTAGGCCTCAACATGACTCAGTTTTGAGTCAAAGAACATTTGTTACTTTTGATATCTAAATTCCAAATTCCCTTCAATATATTCAGATAGCCCGCTAGTTGGATGTGAACTATGCATTCAGAATTACTGGGATATGGGGAAACATAATAGTAGTTAGATATATAAGGTTGATAAATCAATTAAATCGTAGCGTCGAGTTAAATGATGATACACATTGAGCACATTTCATGAACTTTCCTCAGATTATTTAATCGACAGGTACTTTAATTTCATTACATGACTGCCCATATGTGAGACCTTTGTGGCACATCCAGTGTAATGAAATGGATTGTACAAAAACTTTTCAGTAATTAATGAACGAAACATTTTTCATCAGCATACTGATATAGATACGCATTTTCTTTCCATCTGTTGCTAGAAGATTCAGATCTCACATAATCTAAAATTCATTTTAAATAATCGCTTTTAATTATATTGTAACAATCGTCTAATCAAATGTTTTATTTTTTTGATTCGTCAAAATTGGTATCTGTTTTAAATTGATTCTAACATTGACAATGGCAAGGAATAATCAGGATAATTATATTTTTTTGAGAAAGATTTGAATGCGAGCCAAACACAAAAACATCCGTGTACTCTTTGGAGGAGGCACTGTAAATGTTTCAACGTGTCGAATAGACGACGGATCATTGGAGAAGTAAAATAAACTATTACAGACAGTTCTGAAGGCCATTCTTCATTTGAAGAAGGCGAGGCTGTATACATGCTGAGATTGGTTTCCTTTAATTTACGTTCCTTGCAGAGAACCAAAAGTCTGAATCGAACAAATACCCACTCCCAATCAAACAAATGGACGCGAGCTCTTGATGAATAAGTTGATAGAACTACACTAAATATCCCCACTAACGGGCAGTGTGAATAGCTGTCCACTCCCTAAAATAAAAAGGTGGATAAATGGAGATCAGATAGCCTTTGATTTAATTTTCCCCTGAGAAGAAAGAGAAAAAATGTCGCCCTCAAGTTTGATCCCTAAAAGTGAAAATAAACCGTCTCCTCTCATTTTGAACTTTAAAAAGTAAAATGAATTTCGACCCCCCAACTTTCCCCCCTCAAAGTATATACAAAGATCCCCCTCGATTTTGATCGATAAGAATTAAAGAATATTTCCTGCTTTCTGACACCTAGAATTGAAAAAAACAATTCCTCTCAATTTGGACTCTTGATAGTGAAAAATCATCCTCCTGCCAATTTTGACCTCTAAAAGTAAAAAAGAGAAAAAATGTCAATATTGCCTCCAAAAGTAAAGAAAAATCCCCACCCCAACTTTGGAATCTAAAAGTTAAAAAATTCTTGTCAATTTTGAGCATTGAAATGAAAAATAAACTTTGTGTGTTAACTCGTACAAGTGGAAAAACACTTTTTAATTCTGAACCATGAGAGTAAGAAAAAAAAAGATCATCCTCTAATTTTGACCTCAGAAAGTTAAAAAAAAAAAAAGATATTCCGTATGATTTTGATCTTTAAAAATGAAAGTTACCCTTGAATTTTAACCTCTAAAGGTGAAAAAATTTTTTTTTCTTTTATGACCCCTGATAGTGAAAAAATCTATTGTATTTCGCCCCCTAAAAAAACTTTGACTCCAGCCCCTTGAAGTGAAAAAACCCCCCTCGAAAAAAAGGAAAAGAAAGATAATTTCTCTCCTTGACTTTGACCCCTAAAAAAGAAGTTCCCCCAAAATGTAATACATCAAAATATGCACGAAACAAAATACCACTTTTCAAGGTTTCTATGTAAAACCAATAATGGCAGCGATATGAAATTGGTCAAAAGAATGGTTTTGCTTTTTTATAAAACAAAAATACAATCTACGTTACATTTTTATCTACAAGACTTGATTCAAGAAAAAAAAAAAGATGAAAAATATTCATTACGTTATCAAAAAGTATTTTTACCGTTTATGAATGATTATGTAAATGGATCACAGCCTAAATCGAAACCTCAAAAAACATATTTGCGGGGGGGGGGGTCAAAAACCAATTTGCTAAAATCTCTTCATGGCAATCAAACTCACAGAAAATATCATGGATTCATATAAAGTGAGTTTTGTACAAACAGATAGAGAGACAAACTGTCGTTCTCAATATTCCACCAGAATAAAACAATACCGCATGTTTCTTCGTTGACAGGGCTACAATTGCTCCAGCTTGGAAGAAGACATTTCATTCACCTGCCTGTAGATTATCATATATTCTGGTCTTTGCAGAATTTCCTCAAAGAAAATAAATTTCCTTAGAGACTGGAAAAGTTACCTAAAGCGTCTTTGCTCAGAAAATTTTAGATGAATCAAGTGCAACACGTCGTTTACAATTCTCGGAAAGTGAGAAGACAAAAGAATGGGTTTCACATAAACTTACTAACAGTCAGCGTATAAACACTTACCTCCCTCTCAGCGGAGGCATAGAAATATTGATTTCCGACCAGATAGACACTGGTGATTGAAAATAGAATGATTACCAGGATCAGAAATAGATGAAAAAAAATGCTAGATCCAGAATAGCAATTCAACGTAAATAGCATTCCTGGGGGAATTTTTTTTTTTTTTTTTTTTGAATTTGAAGGGGATTCTCCATTACAGATAATCTAAACTTGAGTAAACTGTTTCCACACATTGTTACAGTGATTGATCGGCTTGTTTGACTACCCCGTTGGCGAAGAAAAACTTTTTCATTGGCAACAACGATGAGACATTATGTTTAATACATATAGATATATTTGATATCATTAATAATATGGAATCAAAAACTATGACTGATAATGAAAAAAATATAGTTTCGTCAAATTCAGTTTTTATATCTAATTTTCTTTAGCAGGAGTTGGAACTTTTTTCCCACAAAATATGTGTGAATGCCGGTGTGGTTAAGGAAGTTGGTCTTTATATGCATATAGAGGGAGCAGTATTGGCTGAAGGGAGTTGTAAATGCATTTACAAAAAGTGTGAATGATTAGATATTTCTCAATTTATTTTTGATTGAAGTTACTGGTACCGTGTTCCAAAACAAACACTTCGGAATGGCCTTCACGTGACCCACAAACTATTTAAATGCTGTTTGATTGGCTCTGTAACCAATGTAAATATCCACTCTGGTCTTCTTCACCGAATTCTGAAAATAACCGGAGAAATAAAAACATTTTTCCCGAACAAATGAGTGATTATATCTCAATAATTTCATTTGATCTACATTCTCGAGGAAAAAAATCCCAATTTTACGAGTGGTATATAAAGAATGGAACAGTCATTTTTTTTAAATTCTATCTACAAAGATTATGTGTTAGACGTATTTAGTAGCGTCTGTTTGTCAATCTGCACGATATCCCCGACAGTGCTGAAAGAATTTCAATTAAATTTCGAGGAAAGAAAAAAATGGTAAAATTTTGGGGCGGATCCTGGAATTATTTTTATTGTTACAAAGTTATTTTCCCGTCTTTTTTCTGTGCATCCATGTTTACGCTCATGTCTATCTACACAATATGTCTCAAATCCCTTATGGGATTTCATTGAATTTCTATTGAGCTGGATACTAGGTTATGGAAAAACTGAATAGATTCTGGATTCGATGCACTATTACCTCCTCCACGTCATAGCTATATGTCCTAAACACATAATATCGCCAGAATTTCAAGGATGTTTTTAAAGGGTTTGAAATAGGCTATAGAAGAGGTGATTAAATTTTGGGTTCGATCCATAAAAGACTATTCCCTCTGACTATGGTGTTCACAAAAGTATGCTAAAGTGCTTTTTTAGTTTTTACTGTTTTCACAATTCTCAGGTATTCTTTCTGATAACTTTCAACTCGTAAGATTTTGACAGTAACTTGTGTCAGTGTAGTGCTTCTAGATATAGATTTATTTTGACTGAGGCCACCCCAACGTATGCTAATTGTTAAAAGAAGAGTCTTGCAGGCCATGTCTAATGTGTAGTGAGTTATGAGTTCACTTGTTGCCTCATATTTGTGCATAAAAGAATTATTTACTGCTTGAAATCCTACTCTATCAGTTAGTGAAATTGTAATTTTAATTTAAAAAAAAACACAATTACTGTTGATTTTTAAAAATGCCACGGAGCCGAGCATTTCTTTGAAAAGTACTCTGCAAAATTGTCGAAAAAAACGCTCAAAGAGAGACGACAAAAATTGAATATGCACTTCAACACTTACCATTCTGTGCTAGGGAGTGTCTTCTGTGATTTTTTTTTTCCAAATCGAATGATTATTTTTAAAAAGAAAACGATGGTGATACTGTGAGAACTTGGCTCATTGATTCAGAATGCATTAAAAGCTACTTTTAATGGAAGCAAACATTCATAGAAAAAAAATTGTTCGAGAGAAACATTTTCGTAAGCTTCGGGTCGTACTTAGGGTTAAAAGTGAGATTTTTTCTAAAATATTTACCGTATATTCATTCTTGTATGTTAGAAGTTATTTTTTACTAGAAGATGGTCCGGTTCGTCTTATGCTCATGCCAGTCCTAAATGGTTAAAACATTTGCCTGTATGTATACAGCATTTAGACACAATGCAAGCGATAATGTCCGTTATTTTAACTCAAATAAATACAATGGTTTTGTATGGAATGCTATGTATGTATTATATGGCGCATATAGTATAATATGTATTCTAAATCATTTTTCTAAAGGAAACCATGATCTTTGATGTGAATATCACTTTCACAGCTTGAAAAATAGCGATTGATGTATTGAAGATCAAGTAAATCAATACTTTGGTGGCAGCTGACGTGTCATAATCTCAAGAACTTACAAAAAAGGGATATATCTCAAAATGAAAATGGTATAGGAGAAAGAATGGACTTGTCTTCAATTTGAGTCCGTTGATTTTCTGAAATTTTATGCACAATCTCGAACATATTCTCACGGTAGATTTGGATTCAAAGTAATGTATTTCCAACACTAAAAAATTGTGCATTTGCTAAATAGTACTAAAAATTACTGTCTAAAATCTTGAAAATTATGTTTCCACTTACCTGAGCGTATGCATATTTTGCATCCATTGTACTCGAATGAATGTTTGCTTCTATCGATGGTAAATAACTCACTTCATTTCTAACACTAAGTGTTCTGGTTTTATCTCTATCGGGCAGCAATATGTTATTCAATTTACAGATCTTCAATTGCTTGCTATATTTCTCCAACAACCTTTTGGTCTATACTCATTCTGTCTCTTGTTATTCATTTCGATTCTTTGGGGGCATTTTACAGTTACCGAGCAAGTCAGATCATAATTTATTCGATTGTATTAGACCCCTGGACATCAAAATTTATTTTTCTCATCCGAATCACTTTCTTAATAATTCCCTTAAACTGCATATTCTGATTTTCTCCAACGCTGCTGTTTTTTTAATTCTTTCAAAATTTCCGAGAACCTTCATGGTTTTTATGATTATGATGAGTTATTTCTGTAAATTTAAAACGCTGTTTGTGTTCCGATATTTCTTAGGTACCCGGCTTACGTTAAAAAGGGGTTTGCTCTAATTTGATTTGATTTTGTTATCCCTTTCTTTTCATTGGTAGATAGTAGCAGGGTTGCAGGTAGCATAACACAATTCTCTATTTCATGTAACTTTTAGTATATCATCCGAGTGGAATTTGATGAGGTACATGTTATATATATATATATATACACAAATATATATACATATATAATGTAACAGGCTATATTTCAATGGAGACTTTATTTGTCAATTATTCAATTTATAAATGAATCATTTAGTATGCTATACATGTTTCGGGGAGTTACCGTCTCTAGTAGCGGTTAAAAGGTTTAAATTTAACATCAGACGTCTTGCTTTCATCTCCATCTTGCTATTTAGACATCGACATTCTATACGTAACAACGCAATGCAACAAAACCAGATTAGTTTTTGCTCTACATATATAAAAATGAACTGTTGATTAAAGAGCTCAACACTAAAGACTATAGTTGATAAGGCACAAGACAAGTTGTTTCAATGATGATGGTGTGTGCAACTCTCTGGTTAACTGCCATTCTCTCATTAAACGCTGTATGTATATACATACATAATGAATTGCAATAATGCTCTTCTTACTATGGAATGGAGCACTTTTGGAGATAGGAAATTATGCATGAATAAATATATCGTTAATTTTGATCTACTGACCGTCCAGTTCTGCGTAGGGTATGGGTAGAATATCTGCCTCTGGGTCCAAAGCGAAGGTTTTGCTCCAACCTTGTGGTCCTGGATGGGGTATTGTATAGTCTATAGCCACACTGAATAATTGTAGTGAAACAAACCATCTGTTGGTGGATGACATTATATCTCTCACGATATATATATGAAAACCAGGATACCTGGCATTGAAAAGTAACTTCAAATTTAACAACACAGCAGAAGTATGTTCTTTAGTATAGTCGTTTGTATACAACGCAACAAATTAAGGTTGAGTTATGTTTAAATAACATTTAATATTTGTATTACGACTAAAAGCAAAAAATCACATATTCGTCCTTGTGTTGTTGTTTCCAGTAGAATATTTTGGGGGTCTCTAGTCAATAAGAACTCAATAAGAAAATTGTCGATATCAGGAGGCAAGTTTTTGCAAGACAAATTTTCAGTATTTTTGTCGTTTGGGATGGAAGGTTTTATTTGCGTCGTTAAATTTCATATTCAGATAAAATCTTATTTTGAAAAATGTTTCTAGGTTGTCGTAAGACAGACAAGGAGTTAGTTTTTATCACAGCATTATATTTATATGGTGAATAGCATCTTCCCAAACCAAAACGCCCTTTCAACAACTGACACTTTACAAAAGGTAACAAAAAAGTAATTTATTGGAAGCACAACAAAAATTTCAGGAAATGAATCTTTAATAATTTTTCTTTACTTTGACTGGTAAGAGGAATCATGATCGAAAAATCAATTAAGAAATGTGGATGAGGGTAAATAGTGATCAAAAATGAATAATAAAGGTTCACGACAGAGTTACTCAAACATTTTTTCATTCTCGACTAATGAAACAAAAGTTTCATCATCCTCTCACTGTTTGTTAAAAGCAAATATGCACTAATACTCTTAGTTTTTAGATGTAATCTGTTACTAGATGTAGAAACTCATTTGCCCCTTCAGTTCAAATTGCTACCAAGTCATAAACATCAACATACTTTACGTTGTTTATTTATTATTTTTGGAAAAAAACATTTTTTTTTAAATTACAGAATGTAACAGAAAAATATATCCATGAAATAATTGGATTGCGTTGAGTTATTCAACAACAAGCACCAATAGGAGTAAAATATTTGTACAGAGAGAGAAGAAACAAACAAACTAGGTTTATTATTTTTAGGGAAAAACAATGTTTACAAATGTTTAGATATCCAAATTATCTTAACGTGGTCCTCGGAGGGATCCCCATCTCAATTTTTAGAAGTGCTGATTTATAATACTTCCTCCGATGAAATTCAACAATGTGACGATTAATTTCAACTTAGAATGACCTTGTTTCAACTTTTAATGAAGGGGAAGGTTATAAACATTAGATCTGGACAGTTTTTGCTTGGTAATCTACTTTTGCTGCCAGTGCAACTCTTGATGTCAGTGGTAGTCAGGAGAAGAGGACAGAAAAAACATCCGACACGTCCTTTTTTTTTTCATCTCACTCCTTCATTAACGAGCCATGGGGTTTCTTTGGCCATATTTGATTTTTGTCACTTTCTGATAAAAGGCATGCAAACAAATATATGGACTGACATCGATTATATATATATATATATATATATATATATATATATATATATATATAACTTCACTTGATGAGGAGTGACAACCTAAAGATATAACACCTTAAGGGTTATGAAAACGTGATTTTACTTACCCGGAACTTCAAGAGGCGACCTGAGTTTGCAAAATTGATAAAAATATTTTTATGTTCATACCTTAGGCTCTCAATGTAGAAGTCACGTTTTCGTGACAGTACGAAATAAGTTATCATATGAGGCTATATATTTATATATACATATATAAGTGAGTGTGTGTGTGTGTGTGTGTGCATGCGCTTGTGAATATTTATGTACATATATGTATGCATGTATGTAGGAGTGTGTGTGTGTGTATGTGTGTGCGTGTGTGTGTCAGTCTTCCTAAATGTCGTACCTGTCTGATTGCTGTCTAATCCCTATGTTTTGTTTTCTGGTTAATTCTCTCCAGTCGATCGTCTTCAATGTTGTGCATCTTGTTTACTGTCTCATCCCAAACGTTTCACTTTTTGGTTATTTCCTTCGGTCGGTGTCTATATTAATCCAACATGCACGGAACATGGGAACACAAAACTTTATACTTTGGTGCGCAGTTGGTCCATTTGTTGAAAGAAAATTCCGAAATCAAATCTTTGCTGACTGCAGTTAACATATGGAAGGAACTGTCTCGAGAAAATCCTCTGTAATAAACCCTGCAGTTGAAATAGTTACCAGTCATCTTGCTCTTCTAGTTACTGGATATTTAGCTATGGTTACTTAGAGGGTGGCCCACGTGTTGTACAAGTACATGATACTATATTCCAATGACGTACAGATGCCTCATCACCCAACATTCACATTTATTTGTCATTCAATCCCAATGCTAATGGAAGAATGGCATCGTGACCAGTTGGGAGAATTCAATGTCAAATCTTCACACAGGCGATAGGAGTCTCATCCTAACGTAAATATCGTGTCTTCATGGACACAGACATGGGAAAGTGATATATAAGTGTATCAAAAATTAACTATTCGATTTTCGCTGGTTAGTTTGATGCAGCTAACAGCACTTCATTAAATGAAACGAAGAGGGCTACAATACTAAAACGTAAGCAAAAGAGCGAATATTGCTCAACATCAGCTGAAATGCAAGAACCTTTTTTGGTCGTGATTTGTCTGATTGACCAGAATGCAGAACATCGCGTGTGAGAGGAGAATTCTAGTGGCTCAATATAAGGATGATAGCACTCACTGAGACGCACCTTTCAGATAGGTATTAAATCTAAAATCTCTTCAATATTAACATTATATGGATCAGAAAACCAAGTGGATAAAAAAATGAAAGCATTGTTGCTTTTGCCACAAGAAACAATTCGTTTGACCATTCAAAGCACCCATATAACAACAATGGACACATAATGAAGACAAGATTCCCTATATCTGGGTGACTTATATCTTTTTTCTCAACACTATTTCCAATACTTCAAGTTAGTGAAGATCCTATCGCGTCATTCTATGTCTTGCTCCTGCTGTCGTCTCATTTGTTCGAGGGCATTAAAAACTGACAGTTCTCGATGAATTTAATGCATCAGTTGAGGAACAGCGTGGGATCTGAAGTGCACTTGGTGATTATGGTATAGGAAACTAAAACACTAATGGGTTACTCTACAAAGCTGCCCAGAACTTGGCTTAGCTATTTATAACACCCTTTTTCATCAGAAACTAAAGCATGAAGTCACGTGGTTACATGTGAGATCAAAACACACACACAGCTTCATAATATCTTGAAAAAATAATATCCGATATGTTTGCAATGAATGTATGTGGTGTACAATGTGACCCTGACTACGAATTGGTATGTGCGAAGTTCTGGCTTCAAAATAGGAAATACATTCGAACAAATAGAGTGAAATCTCGACGTAACAGAGTAACAAAACTGGTACAGCTGGATATTTGCTAAACTTTTTACTATATGTTTGGTGGTCTCATTTATGGCGCTACTTGTGAAAGGGACCAGATTTATGCCTTTGGATTTAATGTCTGTGCACAGGGACTGTTTTGACGACAACGATCCTGTTTTTGGAAACAAAACTCTCACTTTCCAGTCTCTATTAGACCTGAATCTACAAAATGGAAAAATCAGGAAAATAAAAAGGTAGCGTGAGTTAAGAGGGATTGAAAACTAGTGTTGGTCAAATATTTTGGCAGAATTCAATAGTGCTTTTGCTTGAAAAAAAACTCTAAAACCTTCCATGGTCTTATATGATTGATCTTTGGCCCGCTAACATCCTATTTCCCATGAAATCTGAAGATGTTTAAACACTCTCCTCCAATATCATGCAAAGCTTGTAGGGATACTTCACTGACTCATTTTAAAACCCCTCAATAGTTGATAAGGCATTCATTGACGGCTCACCTCCAGAGAGATTCATTTATTCATATATCGATAATGTTCCTACAAAGTCATCTTGGCGATTGAGCAAATAAATTCAGGCAAGGCTCCAGGATTGGATGATATACCGTCGGAGTTGTTGAATCCCCAACGTGGAAAGGTGTCATTTCTTATACTTAATCTGACAGAAAAAGTGTTGGGAGTTAAACTCTTATACAACGATACTTGATTGATGATGTTTTGGACCCTATTCACGATGACATGGGGTCTAAATCC